>JAKUCG020000252.1:0-208867 GCA_022539655.2 Ceriodaphnia dubia
AGGGTTTTCAACCTGTCATCCACTTCTTTTCTCCTCTTTTCGCCTTCTTAAACAGCAGCCGCTATGGCGGCAACTCTTTTCGGATGCCTACGTTCTTTTCTCTTACGTCACACGACTCTAAAAAAAGGGGGACCCTCTGTGTCTGTGTCTGTGTGTGAATTGAGCAAAGATTCTATCCCGCAGGAATGCTCGTGTCATAGCAATTTTGTAAAATATGAACCCGGTGCCGAGAGTCAATTCATTCTCCCCCTCCGACCAAACAAAAAAAAAAAGAAAATTTCTTTCATTCTTTATTACATTATTTTGTCGTTTAGCTCCTCCCCTTTTTTGCCTGTCCAAAAAGAATGTACGTCGGTGTAGACGTCATAAACAAGCCGCGGACGCTGCAATGTGTGTCTAAAGTGTGTCGCGCCATAACCGCGGGAATGGAGACGCACGAACACACACAACACGGCGCAAAAAGACGTGTACTACACTATGCATGGTGAGATCTCTCCTCCTCCTTCTTTTTTTGGTTCGCCGGAGTGAGAGAGAGAGAGAGAGAGAGAGAGCTGTGTATACACATATAATACATTTGTGTGGAACGGCGCTCTGCGACTTGATGAAAACATCTCGCCACGGCCATCCAAAGAGGCGGAGAGATTGAGAAAGAGACGGGCCATAGAATAGAATCCGAAGCCGCCTTCATCAAATATTCATGGATTCTCCGCAGTTGTGCGTCGGCCGGAACGCCAATGGCGGAACCGCTCGTTTCGATATTTTTCACCAACGTATGGACTGTATATACATACTTATGTAGAGAATATATTTATATATACTCTGTCTGTGTCTGCGCGTCTGTGTGGAGTTGTGTAACATTAATTGATAACCCCAGATCCGCCCACTTGCCGCGAGATCTCTGCATCAGGAATAAGCCAAAGAAACGCGTCACGACGAGTTCCCTTTTTGTCCGCTTCTTTTGAGTTTTGATTGTTGGTGCGTCATATTCAATCCAGGTGATGACGTGACAGCTCAGGATAGAAAGAAAAAAAGACTCAAAGAAAATATACGTCCGTACGTACGGGATTTGAGGCTCTTGGAATGTCAGAAAGTGTTTGGACTATATCGTTCTATCGATCGATGAAAACGGAGAAGGCTATAGCAAAAAAGAAGATGGATGGATAGGCAACGAGAGAGACGGCCGGTAATGGATTCGTGATGGAGTCCACTTGCAGGGATCATCAGTTTAACCTTTTTTCTTCTTCTTCTTTTTCTTCTCTATTTTATCCTCCCTCCTCTCAAAGAGATTCGATCGACGGCCGGGCATCACTGCGTGTGTACTATCACATTCCCTGCATTCCAGCTTCACACTCGCCACATATCTTTCTTAAATACAAGATGGATGGATCTCTTTGGATGGATGTTCTGTACACACACAAGCCACACACAGAGACACCTGTATATAAAAGGGTCTTCTCAGATATTGATTCAGAGGTTCCTCTCTTCTTTTATTTTATGATGACGGATGATGATCAGAAAATGAGAGCGGCTGCGCGGATTATCTCGTCGCGTTTGGTCCACCAGTGGTAGTGGCTACTGCCTCCTCCACGGCTCCACTACTACGACCGATATAAACAACAACGGTGGGCAGACCTGACACCGAGCAGAGGCCACATTGTTTCCCTTTGGAGAAACCCTCCTCCAAATTTTTATTGTTTCTTCGCTTGTATATTTAAAGATTTGGTTCGGGGGGTCGAGGCAGAGTCTCGAGCAACAATTTCTATATGGAATGGGGGGGTGGGATTTGGTGCTTCTGTGTGTGTGCGTGTGCTGGAAATTTCGGGGCTGAAGAAGATCATCAAGTTTTATGATCAGGGAGCGTATTTTGAATGGAAACTGGGCGCAAGTGGAGGAAAAAGAAAAAAAAGGTAGAAAAAAATGGGCAAATAGTTGATGGCATATATATACTTTATTATAGACGTGTCTATATATACTGGTTCAGTTTTCTCTAGACATCAGCCTTCCCTCTGGGTGGTGATCTTCTTCATGGTTTTGGCTCTTCTTGCTTCTTCTTGGTCGAGTCATAAACATGTCATTGGATGGCTCAATCACTCGAAAGCCAAGGGGATTCAGGTACTGTACGTATATAGGCCCTGTAGAAGTATAGTCTGAGCAGGAGCAGCAGCAGCCGGCAGCTAGGAGCATGGACCAAAGACCAAAGATGGGCCTCTTTTCTTTCTTCTGGGGGCTTATGGCAGCGCGCGAGTGCACACAAGTGGCCTGGTGCCTCGCTGATGGTCAGCTACGATGAATGAGAACAAGGTCTGGGCCTCTGTCATTCGTTTTGGATGACTTTAACAAGCAAGACTCGCGGACTGTAACACGTCAGACAGACAACACATGACAAACAAAAGGGAGAAAAGAAGCTAAAGAACGAGGGGGCCGTGCGGAGGCAGAATAAGATAACATATAACACAATAACCTCACCCCCTCACCGGTCGTTTCTTCTCAGACTGGTGGAAAATGGTGTTTCGTTTCGTTTCGTTCTCTTTTCTTACGGCTTATCTGCTCTACTGCTGTGCAGTGGGCACCGAACATCAGTTTCTCTCTTCCCGACTAACTGGTTCGTCTTCTACCCGATAAGCTCTTTACGAGGACATTTCGAAAAGAAGAAGAAGATGAAAGTTGTGCTGTCCCTTTTTCTTTCTTCCCTTATTGTTGTGTCTCTGTATGTCTTATTCTCCTCAGGACATTTTTTTTTCTCACCTGGGCCGAAGAGCATGTGTCATTTTCTTTGACTCACTACGCAGCAGCGACCCAGCGTCATATCACGTTTGGCGGCAGAACGCAGTTTCCCTAACCGTGGGACCCGACAGTTCTATTCTCGTTTTCTACAGTTTCGGACCCTTTTGGACATCAGCGGCATCTTCTTCGCCTTCTTCTTCTTCTTCTTCTTCTTCTTTCCCAACTTGTTCTCTACTGTGTGAACCGAAAGGACGGCCTAGGTGTCGTATCGGCCGTTGCTTGCACCCCACCGTATTCAACGCCGTCAATTATGCATTCACAGCGGGTGGAGGCGCACACTGAACAGTTGCCTTCATCGCCGTCCCCTTAACTTGTCCGTTTGTCCGCCGCCCGTTGGTTGACTGTTCCCTGGCTTTTACAAAAGTAGATCGGACCCGCTTAATTGCCGTGCATCCACCTTTTTTCAGACCCACGCGCGTCGGTTGCTTTCTTACTTATAGACCTGGTACTACATGTAGGCCTACTTTTTGTTATCGGGCGAACCCGCCTTTTTCTCTCTTATTGTGTCCGATGTCGCCCAAGTCTCTCTTTCATGGCCCGATGTCCTCATCGAACGGCTGCTGAACAAGAGATGGGTGGTCATTATTGACCGTGACACTCTCTATTGTTGACCAACAGCCCGGCCGGTGATTAGCTTGAAGGATGACCTGAAAAACAATAAAAGAGAACTAGCTGCTATACACGTACTGTATGTATACTATAGTACGTATACCAAGTAGGAGAATTGAAACGTAGGAGGACCCGGCCAGAATACTCTGGGGTCTCTAGAGGGATAGTAGGCGGGGTCTTCGTCACACACGAAAAAAGATAACCAAGACAGAGAAAAAAGAGAACTTTTTATCCTCCTTCTCTTTTTTTTTCAATTTGAAACTCACTTATTGAATGGGTACGTCCTTCCAAAAGTTCCAGCAGGCTAGCAGCTTCATTAGTGTCCTTTTCACTTGACCCTTTTTTTTTGTTTCTTTTTGTGAGGATTCAACAGGTCAGTCCTCTTCTCGTTGAATAGAAGTGGGGACGTCCGTGCCCAATGTGTATATGTATATGCGCAGCCCTGGCGCAGCCTATAGGATATATTGCCTGCCCTGTGTGGAGACAAGATGAGAGAGATCCCTTCGACTTTTTGGTGGTGGTGGTGGTGGGATGGGCCCGAGAGCAGCGTAGAGAGCCCCGCCAGATGGATTTGTCACACCGCTCATGGGAAAATTATACAGGATACCTTTTGGTCAAACGTCGGCGGAGGTCTATATCACCCCGGCGCGTATACACACTTATTTCAGCACCAAAAGCAAGCACCCTTCATCTCTTGATGATGGCTCTCTCTCTCTCTCTCTTTCTCCCTCTCATTCTCTTCAGCCTATTCTTTCTACGTATATATCTCTTTCGGCTGACATTAACCAGCAAAGGATACATACATATATACAGATAGAGTACGTACATACGTATATATTTAGGTAGACCATAGGCCTCTCGAATCGCGCTATAGATTCGGCCTATAGCCAAACATCGATAATCGGTTCCGTTGCCGCCCCGGAAACCCTCATCGCGCTATAGTGTTTGGCGCTATCCTCTTCTCTCTCTTCTTTCGTTCTTTCTTTCTTTCTTTTTTCGTATCATCAACGCATGGATTCACCTTTCTCGTCTTTTCATTTCATTTACACCACATTTCCCCACAGACCCCCTTTACTTCCCCATAGAAATATCAAAAAAGGGGTCCTGTGAAAATTTCACACCTTAACGGCCAGTGAAAGAGGAATCAAAAGAACAATTTGATCGTACATCATGACTTAATGCACATCCACTTGAATACCCAAGTTCTATGCTACCGATCCCTGATTTTCTTTTTTTACTGTGTAAAATACGTAGGCCTAAACTTGTTAAGTGTTTAGGCCTGTGCGCTGTGAGTGTAGGCTATACATACAACTGGTGTTATCCATATCCGGCCGGGCTCGATTGGTGCAACATTTCTCCTCTCGACTGAGCTACTACTGTAAATGCAATGAACTGATTTTTTGCTTTACGACTATAGCTTCTTTTGTGTGCACTTGTATATACGTATCTGTTCTGTCCGAGCTCGTTGTAAAAAGTTTGGAACCGAAAACCAAATGGTGGATTGCAGCAACAGCAGCAGCAGCAGCCATGGATTGCTGTATGGAGACGAGTCTTGCCTTTTACGACTGCTCCCCTTTTTTTTTCTGCTTCCAGTTCCGAGCTGTAAAAATCAACAGTAGGGCCCCAAAGCTAGATGCTGCTGAACTGGACACAGTGGGCTGAGTCAGAGATTTGGGTTTTTCATTATTATCTCTTCCTTATTTTCAAGGGTGGTTAGCTGACGTCTGTCTCTTTTATATGTATAAAGCGTGTTACCCTAGAACCAAAAGAGGTTTTTCTATTTTCTTCCTTCTTTCTTGTATTCTTGTTTTTCCTTTCCTTTTTTAGTTTTTTAGTTTTTTTTTGTATTTTCCGGTTCACGGAGTAATCAGGGAATGCGCCCGGGTGCAAGAAGAGCCGGGAGGGCCAAGCGGGCCTTTTTTTCTCCAACGGTGGTGGTCTCGGGAATCTCGGATCCGGACAAGTTGACATTGTTTGGATGGTTTCCGCGTGTGTTTGGGAGATTGACGTGTGTGTGAGCCAGAGAAAAGAGGGAATTTTTCATATGGATAACGGAAAAAAAGAAAAGAAAATAGAGAGAAGGGGGGAACATGTTTGACGTTTCTTGGCCTTTTTTTGATGCGTGTTCATCGTTTTTCGACTGAAGCACAAAATATGGTAAAACGAATAGAAAATGAAGAGTCAAAAGTCAGAGCCCCCCTGTACACGACGTACGTATATAACATCGTTGGGGGAAAATAACGAATAGGGAAATAGGGAAAAGAATGAAGAAAAAGAAAAACTGAGGGTCCGATCGGGGCGGCTGATAGAGATCTCTCTCTAGTGGACGACCTCCTACAGCGCGTCACCTTCGTTATAATACCGTAGACTCTAGCGCACACGGCCGCTTGCTTATTCCTTTGATGGGAATCAAAAGGAATCCAGTAAAGGTAGTTTTTGATTGACAGCTTCTCTATACACACACCACCGTGCGTGCCGTATAAGCGCAACGAGAACAACAACAACAATGACAACAAGTCGCGCCGTTTGTCACTCCAATCCGAAAATGTATCTATTTAGGCAAACGCTGCGAGGAGGCAAAAAGAAAGAAAGAAAGACACAACATGTGTCGAGAAGGAGAAATAAGTGGAATTCGACTGTTGAATTTCGCGATATGATCCGCATTACGGGAATGTTGCGGCGTGCGATTTCACGCTCCTCCTCGGTGGAAGGGAAAAAAAAACTGGAATTTTTTCAATGCATGAATAATACATGACCTTTGGCGCTAGCTTGTCTCTAACTTGTGCGTCTGTGTTGGCAACGTGCGAAAGCGTTTTGAAAACATGCGCCTTAGGAGTAGAATTTTTTCGATTTAAAGAATGGTCGAAGAAATAGAAAAGAAAACGAGAAAAACCGGACCATCTGGACGTGTTTCTGCGATTTCCCCCTCCGTCCGTCGATAATCGATTGTGTTGATCCCAGCTCAATTAGTGTGTTATTTTTCCCGGTGCTCTTCACAGATACCGACTCATCAATCAAACCCGAATCTTGTTATTCTTCTCCCTTTTTTTTTGATCCCCCTGTTTCTTTCACCGACGGTGACTGAGCTGTTGTTTGGCTTGGCGATATCAACGCGCGCGGGAGTGACTATGAGCCCGTTCCCTAGGAGATCCACAACCCCAATAACACAATAGGGAAGAAAGGACCAATTCGCCAATTGTGCATGTTCCATATCACAAGCTATTGATGCACATCGGGGCCGCCAACACACATGCACACAAAAAAACGAACATAAATGGTGGCTGTACGATCATCCATCAAAAAGATGCCCGTGAAGAATTCGCACACACACGCTGCTGCCTGTATCCAAAAGAAGAAGAAAAAACCTTTTTTTTTCTCTTTTTTGGTGGGAAGAAAAAATGTCTTTTGAACCGTGAAAACCTGTGCGATTAACCCTTTTTTTGTGTGTGTTGTGTGTATGCATGTTGTTGATTGAGACGTCCGGGTGAGAACGAAGCGATCGAGCGAGAGAGAAGAGAGAGAGAAAGAGCCATCATCGATGGCGTGATATAGAGTTGTATCTATTGGGCGGCACGCAGCATGGGGTTCTCTTCGGAGCGGTTTTGTCACGCCGCAATCGGCCGGCTGATGGATGGGGATCGTGGCTATTGGTTCCTCTTCGTATGTGTTGTGCGCCGACCACACATTCACACCTATCACAAGGCTCCAAGAGAGAGAGAGAGAGAGAGAGAGAGAGAGAGAAGTAGAAAGAGAAAGAGACAAGACGAACTAGCTATAGCTAGCTTTGCCAGCAGTGCTGAGAGAGAGAGAGATGCCGCCCGGCAAATGATGTCTCGTTTGTTCCTCCTCTTCTACCCCCCTTACTTTTTCCCCCCTTTTTTTTCCTCTTGCTGTGTTATTCACATCCAGGTGCACTCTGCGGGGGTACACGCATCGCCGACAGATATATATATTTATATACATCGCCTCTTTTATATATAAATACGTGTATAAGAGAGTGGAAGGCCAGAGAAACACAGTCGACGAACCTCAATCATCCACGGCTTCATTCTTTCTCTCTCTCTCTCTCTCTCTCTTTCTCTCTTTTAGCATTCTCTCTTTATAATATTTCTTATTTCTTCTTTACCTCGTAGCGCGAGCTCTTGCACCTCTTTAGCTCGAATCAAGCACCGTGGAACCGTGGAAATTGAGGCTTTTCATTCCTCTTACACTACATCTCATCAACTAATGAAATGTTTTTCTAACCAAACTTGCGGCACGTCACAGACCGTTCAAAGCATCCACCACTTGTTGCATCCGCTCCGAGCTATTTTATTTTTCAAAAAAGAAAAAGAAAAAAAGAAAAAAAAAAGATTTAAAAGAGGAAAACGTTGGACGCAGGTATAAACGGAACCAGTTATTTGTTGAACAAATCAAGAGATCATGTTGGAAATACCGGCGGAGGAAGTTGTCTATGGACTATGGAAGGTTGGCCTATTGTCCGACGCTTCCTTGCGATCCGCCGCGTTAGGATGCGGCATGTCTTCTTCTACCTTCTCGCCTTTCAGTAAAGCACCGAAAGACTTATGGCCGCTGATTTTCCGAACCCAGTTTTTTGTGTGTGTGTATGTGTCTTCTTCTCCCATTTATCTACCTAGTGTATATTCGTACAAGTCACTGATAGAGACCTCTAAAGCGACACAACGGAACGGACGAGCGCTCGTACCGTACCGTGGGTTTGCCATTGTATTTTCGCCTTCTAGAGCGAGTACACAAGTCAAGCCCGAAAAAAGTCAGTCGAGAGGAAAAAGCCCATAGTGAACAGTTTGGAAATATATTTATGGCCTATTGAAAATCATTGGTTCCATTGTGTATGTGTTCAGTACATACGCGCGTTGCTCTTTTTTTCTTTTCCCCCCTTCGTCTCTTTTCTCTGTAACCTGGGACTCTGCGAAATGTTGGCAGCCGAATACACCACTGTATACCCTTGTACGTGTCGGCTAAAAACGGTACAAACAGGAAAATGGGAATACAAGAGCGCCGAAAAAAAAGAGAAAAAAAAGTTAGAGAGAGTAGAATGGCTCTTGTGTTGTGGCCCGCTGGGGTACAGTGTTGTGCGCTGCGGAAGGGAAACACGACCGACAACAAGGCTGCAACTTCGACACTTCTTTTGTCAGACGACGGCAAACAAATTTATTAGCCCGTCTCCTCTCCGTCTTCCTCTCTATCTATCGCCAGCACAGTTCAGCACCGAAGGCCCAATTGTATTGGCCGTGCATGAAAGAATGAAAAATCGGGGTCCCGATTGGGACGTCAAAGTAATTCATCTTCCTTTCTTGAATTTTTTTTTTCCTTCTCTCCTCTCCTTCCAACACCGTGTGTATTTACTTTTTCAAGGGCAGATAGAGGGCTAGCATATATAGGTATAGTATACGAAACACGGAGGAAAAATAGATTTATGAAATTTTCCTAGCTCGTCTTTTGTCACCACCAAACTCAACAAATATGTATACAGAGCAAGAGAGCCAACGGCCGGCCATGGGAGTCTCTAAGAGCCCCGAAAACGGTTTTATGTATTTATTTTCCACATGTACACCACATCGTCATTCACAGTCGACGACTTTTGAATGTTACCCCTTTTATTTCCCTCCATGATCTTTTCTGCTGGCTCTGTGCATGCGGCTCTTTATATCCGCGGAGACCCTCATATGATGCTATTGCCGCTAAAGATGTTATTTCTTTGGATATCTTATGATGGTATACGTACCTTTTGACTGTTAAATGTTACGGCTCTCTTAGACGTATGTGTGTACGTGTGTGTCTGTGCGTTCTGTATACATCCCCATTTCCCGAATGAAGATGTAACTCGACTTGTCGCGCGGCTTGGTAACATTCAACATCTTTGACTCCGTCGTTTCCCCTCGTTATTATATACATTTTTTTCTCTCTCTCTCTTTCTTTTCTTTTTGTCCCCCTCATTTTTACATTTTTTTTTTCTTTCTTTAACAGCCGCCACCACCTGAGAAGAGAAAACGGCTGATGCTGATGCTGCTGTTGTTGCTGCTGCTGCTTGCTGCTTTTTTCGGGCTCTGGCAGCTTTTGATATACAACCTTGTTATTCATTCCAGCTTGATAAACACATCAGCCATCAGTTGACGCGACAGGGCTCATCTTTATTCTTTTTTCTCCCTTTCTTTTCTTTCTTCTAGTTCTCGGGCGGATCCCCAGATAGAGTTGAAAGTCTGACATTTGTTGGTGTTATGCCTCTGCCTGTAATGACACGCAGCACTCGATCAACGCAACAGTTTCGATTCCAACGCCCTAAAACAAAACACATTGGAAGAGAGAAATTCGTCGTTGCAAAAACACCTTGACTCTTGCCATAGGTTGTACTGTGGAACAGTGAAAAATGTCTTCAGGAGTCTTCGCTCAACCCGTTTTCGTCCGATTCTTCTCGTTGGTAATGTTTTTGTTTCCTTCTCTACATTTTCTAGTGTTTTCTCTATTCGAGTTCTCTCTGCTCACATATCCAAGTGATACGATCGTTGAGGTGCTACGATTGTCGACCGGCGGCCACAAGACACCTGTCAAGACGTACCGCTCGACTGTTTGGTCTCATTTGACTGGCGGCCTTTCGGAGAAAATGCTTGGATGGCTTCAAAGTGAAGCCGAAAACGGGTTCTTTTTTTCCAACTCCCGCCGCCGTTTGACAAGGCGCATTCATAATTTGTCCCCAAATTTTAATTGCTACGTGTCTGTGTACATAACCTTGTTTTGTCTGTTAGATGGCCAACAGGCGAGATAGAAACCTTGCATGAATCAATGTCGTCAAAAAACAAACAAAAAAAGCAAAAAATGGACATGCCTTCCTTGGACAACTTCATCAATATGATACGTATCCATTTATGATTTACAAAACACTACGATCCAGAGATAAGCCAAAATCCAGCGGAGAAAGAGTTGCCAGGAGAAAGAGAGAAAGGAAGGAAAAAAAAATACGAAAAAACTAATAATAAAGTCCGTTCTGGTATTCCCTGTCTAACCAGATGCGGAAGGAGACCGCCAAAGAAACATATAGCCTACTTAAAAAGACGGGCCGAGACACTTGACAGTTGGGAGATGCCAAGTGTGTATATATACACAAGGTGTGTTCAATGCCGTCTGTTGCTGCTGCTAGAATAGTGTCCATCAGGTCCCGGTGTATTTGAGTAAAAGGCCAATGGGCGGTTCGGCACCAGCTACAACTAAGGGCTGCCGCTCGCTCGTTCTCGTCCTCTTAACCCTGTGATTAAAGCCCTGATCGCCGCCGACCCGCGTGCTGTAGTTCGGTCTTCTTTTTTCGACTTTTGTGTGTCCGCTTCCCTCCTCTTTCGTCGCAACGACGGACGGACGGACTAAAAGGAAGAAGAAAGAAAGAGAGAGATGTAAAAGTCTACCATCCGGATTCGGATCCACCCTCTTGTACACGTATTTAAAAGAAGAAGAAGGAGAAAAAAAGAAATAGTATTATACCTCGACTATCGCCTGGCTTTGTGTGAAGACATTTCCCTATTTTTACATCTGTCTTTTTTTATTCCGCTGTGTCGTCGAGTGTCATATTACACGATGCAATAGCTATAGGCTAGGCCTACACCTTCCGCTCGCTTAATATCTTCTTTGCCTCCGTTCGAAAGTTAAGATGCTTCGTGTCGACTGACTAAACCGCTTTTGAAATATATTATGAAAAAAAGAAACGAAATCACATTTATTTCTTTTGTCGGTGACTGAATCAAGGCGAGGAAATGTGACCATTAAACAACGTGCTCCATCTTTCTGGATTATCGTACTTTCATCTAATGTATTTACCAACGGGAAACATCTACGTATAATATAATCGCTGAGCTGGTGTCCTTCAAAACGAAGAGTTTCTTGCTATCTGCTGTATTCTCTGCTGCTATTCTGTAAACTCCAATTACGAGTGTCTATTTGATATTCAACTGCACCATTTGACTTTCTATGGAACCAACAGATTGTGAATAACTGGAAGAACTAACGCGAGCCGAAGGCGAATAACCAAACGGACTCCATTTTATCGTTCACTAATCATTTGAAGCGATAGAAGGGGTCGATAGACCGGACCACATGCAGCACCACAAACAACAACAGCATAGATCCGATCGAAATCGGCGAAAGGATGTAGAAAAATTCATGGAAAAAGTCCGACGGCAGCGGCGGGGAGTCTTTATTCGGTCTACAATAGAACAACTCTCACAAGGGCCAGAGACATTGGAAGCGACAGAGAGAAAGAGAATGAGGAAAAAAGAGAAAGAAGGTGAGAGAGAGAGTAGGGAATGGAGGGGAATTATATGTATGTATTTATAGAGACCAGTTGTGTACTGAGGGGTGCCGTAGAATGAAAGACTAAGCCCTTTCAGACCGTCTTATCAAACCATAATATTTTCACAGCCTTGTCCGACTGTTTAGCACAAACAGATGCGATTTCCCCAACGCGCACATAGGACTCTGTCCTCTTTGCATTACTTTTTCAGATTTTTTTTTTTCGCTAGCCGTCGCTTTGATATCTTTTAAAAGCCGAGAAAGGAGGATCTGGCTCTGGTCGAATATATTCCCGAATTCCGATGACGCAAACCCCTCATACCTGAGCTTCGAGTGACAACCGCAGAATTTGATTGTACACACACATCTGTTTATAATATTCCTTCCCCCCCCCTCCTCTATGATGCCTTGTATGCAAGTACTGTATACACGCATACTCGATACGGCAGTCAGTTTGTTTCGTCACCATCCTCGGCTCTTTTGTCCGTGCTATCAAAAGAGTGTCGTGTTCTTTTTTATTCAAACCATTCAATCTTCTATTTTTTTTTTCTCTTTCTCTCTCTTGTTGGGCCTGTTGTTCGGATTAAAAGGACGTGTGAAGACCAAACCTCCCATACGAATGTTTATACAATGAGAACGTGGTCGAAACTCAATGCAACAACACGGCCCAAGTATTGATTTTTTGAAACTTTTTCAATCATCTTTTTAGAATTCGGTTTATCAAACCGGATGTTTTTTTGTTAAACAAAACCCTGTGAGAAGAAAAATACACCAAGTTTATTCGGCGCCACTCTATAGTTGAATCTTTGGTTGCCTATCCGGTGTATTTGTATCCCCGCCATTCAACATAGAACAAACATGGACTAAACCTCTACCTACTTGAAATACTAAACTAAGACTCCAAAGAAGTCGCAGAGGTTTATATGTAAAGTGCACTATAGAATGGTTTTTTCTACTCTTGTGACAACAGGCGCAACAATTTTCTTTCGACTAATTCCACCCTCCCCCTTTTTAAACTCTGTTTATTTTAAATTTATACGTGCCGAGGTTTTAGTCGAGTCTGTACGTATCTATTTTACATTGATCCCCATCTCTTCTTTTAATCCCACCACAACGCAGCCCAGTATTAGCAAAATAAATGCGACACAGTCAGCTGAATCAACACTTTGACAGCAGCGGCTGTTACTCTTCCGTCACCAAAAGAGAGGCTCAGTTATTTTTACTCTCAAAACTAACATTACTTCGTAATTGTGTCAGACATTGGCCAAAGAGTGTGATGTTATTAAATTGATATCGAGGGAAAGTTACAGACCCAATAAGTTTTGTACTTAACATGTTGGTCACTTTGATTGCCACCCTACATCGTCTGAGGGGCAAAAGGGAAATTATTTAAAAGCCTATGTAATCCTTTTCGTACTCTCACCCTGTCTCATTAAAGGCCTAAGTAGAAGAAAGAAAACGAAGTCAATAACGTACTACTTATGTCCCTAGATGAGGGATGAGGAGCGATTATAAAAACCGTCGGACCATCTACGAAACTTAGTGTGGATAAGAAGATTCAATAGTGGTCACTTTTGCTGTTAATTCCACTAGATCGATTCACATCCATCTGGTCCCTTGGTTCTGCATAGAAATCACAGTGTCGGCGAAACAGCGTTTTCAACAAAGGCGAGATTTACCTGCACCCTAAAGACTGCTTGTTTCTCTCTTTCTACTGTGTCGCATCGGGGGAGCAGCTGGATCTAGTCCTAAGCTTCTTTAAAATCGCCGGCAAAGTCACTCATTCGCGCGCTCTTTTCCTTGTTCCTCTTTAAAGGAAAGTGAGTATCCCATGTAAGCTCATGAAGGGATGATCTCGTCCAATCATCACTAACGCGGAAAAGAGAGAGAGAGAGTGACCCCCTCTTCAATTACCATATTTAAACACCTAATATCCTTAAGTGGTCAAATACAAGCTGAGCGCTTTTCTCTAACTGAAGAAAAGGGCTCCATATGTTGTAACGATCCGTTTCATACTGGTTTTAGGCTATAGTAGCTTGTAGTTTGGTCTTGAATTACCTTCGCCTCTAATGCCGAAAAGCGGCGGACTCCTTTATCTATATTTCTCTCCTTTTTTTGAATAAATATCACCTGCGCGCGGCTTGCAACAAGCTGGCAGATTTATGATTTAGTTTCCGGCGACAAAGGGCGTCTAATTAGGCAAGGCAATCATCCAACCCGCCAGCTCCGCGCTCGTCTTCCGCCGAACGACAAAGACACACATTGGTTGAGGCGGGTCAGAGCCGGAACACCACCTCTCCCTACCCCTACCCCACCCCCACCCCCTTACGACTTTTGATATGAAACAGCTCACCTAGTGTTGAGCCACCACCTCCCCCTTTTGCCATCCAGGCCCCTTTCCTCCTCTTGTAAGTTGTGTAGGCCATACTAGTTGGCCTATACATACCATATTGTATACACACAGAGCTTGCATGTTTGTAGCCTATTCGGAACACTCAGTGCGAGATGTTAGATACGGTTCTTGTTGTCACCGCACGACCTTCGCTTGATGTTTTTATAGTTCGGGGATGGAAGGGCCCCCTAGCATTGGTTTTCCAACAGAAAACTGTGTCCCCTTCTATCTTTTCTCTTGCTGGCCCTCTCTCTCTCTCTCTCTCTCTATGTCTGATCGGAGAAAGAGAAGTGGGGGCCAGGCCAGCAGCACAATCCGGAGGGTCGTTCCGCATTTCAGCATCCACAGCTCTCACTCTCTCTCTCTCTCTCTTGTAGAAACTGATCTGGTCGTCTGAAAACTATTGAGCACCATATAGAAAGAAGAGAAGAAAAGATAAGGCCCCCCATGTCGCATCACCTAAGACGCGCAAGACATCTTTACTGAGCTTGTCATCTCCGTTTTAATGTTCCAGAAGACTTTTCATCCACTGGCTCGTAATTGGTGGAACGGCATAAAACCGGGACATCTCCTTTAACGTTTTTTCCAAATTTCTATGACTTTTCGAGCCATCATCTTCGTGGGACAATAAAATCAATAGGCGAAGACCGGCGGAGGCCAAGAGGTCTCGCTAACCATCTCTGCGTCAAAAACGGATTGCAGGAATTGCACGGTATAACACGGGAGCCGTCTCGAAGAAAGTGCAGCGCAACGACCTCCCATATCACCGACTGGAAATCATGATTGCGAATGAATGCCAGAGTGTGTCGAAAAAAGGGACGTGGGAGAGTTGCTGCCTTAGCTTGTATGGGCTGCAAGCTGAGTTCAGTCTCTCCCGAGTATTGGTAGTCAATAACTAGTTTGCCATTGTCTTGCCTCTCCTCGGGGAAGACACTGAGAGAAGTCCCACGACAAAGAAGGTCGACAATTTTCTTTTGTGAATCATCTGCTGTTCCTGCTGCCTCCGCCAAAAGATATGGACTCGCAGCCAGCATAGGCTTATTTAGCGTTCTAGGCTTAGGAGTACACTAAGGTTTCCTTGCTGTACTATTTAGATTATATGTGGTCTGCTAAGTCCGGCCTCAGGGACTTACCTCCCATCGCCCGATCATCAGGTCATTATCAGGCGGCGAGGCTTTGGCAAACATCAATCATGTACCTTTTGTATATACACTTTGAAAACTTTTCAGCCGACACAAACACACACAAAAGATGGTGATGGTGGCCATCGTCCCTATAGCTGCTACAGGGACACAACTAATGACTTCCGAAAATCTTCCTTGTGATGGACATTTTCTCCAGCTACACCCTGATCCTCTCAAAGCAAACTCACCGCTGGGCAACGGCAAGACATGTTTTCTATAGGGGTTCGAATTTGCGCGATGGTACGTTGAATCTTTGGTGATGATTTCCACCGTCATGTCATATGTTTTTCTTCCTAAATCAAAAAAATTCATCTGCCGGAGACATATGAACTAAGAAGTTGTAAACAGCTCCAGCCAGTCAACCAGCAAGGAAACTATTGCTTCTTTCTGGTGACGCGCGCCTTACAATTTAAGGACTCTGAAGTACAAAAGCCCCCTATACTTTGCGTATGATAGTTTAGGGTCATAGGCCTCGTTGGCTGTCCCCAAAAGAAGCTCCTGGCAGCTGTTATTGCAATCATTGGAAAGGCTTCGTGGCCATTTGGTGCGCCTATTATTACGGTATTGGAACACACTTTCAGAATATTGTTCCAGCAGCAGAGACGAGAGAAAAGCCTTCCATAAAAAAGGATATAGACCTGGCAGACAGTACAAGATCACAGAAAAGAGAAGTGCTGTTCCAGATCTCGTCTTACACGGTTTGAAGCAAGCAATGTTCGACTCACCGGGTGGCCAATGGTGACTCTTTCTTGAGGAACGGAATGGATGGGCCATGGGGGCTAAGGGCACATATTGCCATGTTTTATGACAGAATTGGTTTGGTGACACTATATAGGGCTTTACAATCGCCTGGCTAACTCGGGCCTTCCGCTACGACTTCGTTACGCGTATTTTGGCCCGTATAGACTTGCGTTACGGATAGTCAGTGCTTCTTTTTCAGTTAGCCTACTGGTCGCCCCCGTTGAAATCGCACAAATGATCCTGAGTTAAAGCGCATCTGAGCAGAAGCACTGTACTTAAAATCACAGCCACCGTTTAGCTACTCGTTGGCCTATACTTATTCTCTCATCATCGTGAATGTATCGGTTATTGGCCACGGTGCATCCGTTTTAACCGGAGGCTTAACGGTCATATACCCGAACAGGAATGCCACTTTCCGGCGACTCATCGCTACCCAATCGGTTCTGAATCTTTGAAAGCCATTCGGGATATTGCTTAGTGACGGACGGTGACGGAGATACGGATAGCAACCTGATAGATGTCAAGCCAAAGTAAGAAAGACGTCTTTTAGCTTTTCGTCATCCCTTTTATCGTCAAATGGACTTTTCTTTATTTTCTCTTCTAGATTATTACTTAACTATCATTTTGGAACCGAACTGCTTGAGCATCAAAAATTATAAAATGTAAAAAGAGATCCTGACAATATAATGGCGGAAGTAGCTATCATTAGGGCTGTCAGGTGGGAGGAGTGTGAACATTGGTCATCAACCAATAGGGAAACTTGCTTCCCGCATAAAGCACACCAAGCGCCGCTCGTTCACATTTTAACAAAAGAAAACAAGTTGAAACGTATAAGTTGAAACAACAAAACTACCTGAGGATTACCACTTCATCCAGTTGGGGTACTGGCCGACCGAAAGGCGGGAACGTCTGGCCATCGCCTTAATTCTCCCCTCTGTTGCTGCCCACCTCGCATCCCTTCTGTATTTTGGTATTTGATTAGCACCCCAAATTCAAATCCGGCACCTCCTGCTTCTGATCGGTCACAAACTTTATTGTATTTATACTTTTTAGAGGGAAAATAGCCTATATATTTTTTTAAAGAAAGGAATATTGCCTCCTATGAGAGTATCTTCAGAAAACTGAGGGATTTGTTTTTCAGAATTTGAACCCTCGAGTTCCCTTTTATTGCATCTCTAGAGATTTGGTTGGAAGAGTTGAGACTCCTCCCCGTTTTTCACTGGTCATATATCTGTGCAGTATGGTGCAGAAAGACGATCTGTCATGGAACATTGCGGTTTCTCTTCCCCCACACGTCAAACCAGTCTGCAAGTAGTTTGGCACTTTGTATGTATATAGACTCATTCTGAGAGATGGCACAGGAAGTCGACCATAAATAAAGAACAATATATACCCTTCTCTGCGACAGGTCTGCTCCATTTCGCTGCCCTCGGCTAATTAGTAGGCGGTTGTATTTCATTATAACATCGGCAACGCGCTCATACATGGGCACTTGCTAAAACTCCATTCATGTTCATCTCGCTGAATGTATGGAGTGTTTTCTAAGACAGAGCTGATGTTTCCTTGTGAAAAAAACTGACCCATTCGTGTGAAATCCATTGGAGGCTTTATTTGACCTATTATATACTGTCTGACTATATTCGATGTTGTTAAAACTCATGATTCCTGGGCATGATTAGCTTTTGAAAATTAAATCCTTCATGAATCCCAAAGACACTTAAGCATAGTATACCGTGATGCTATGGTGTTCTCGACAAAATTTTGACTGCAAAAACTCATATGTTATACCCTCATATGTTCCAAAATGACTGATTCGGTATAGTCTAAATGATCGAATGACTAGTTTGATCAATTACGATCTTGCGGACAACAGTGATAAATTGAACTGGGAGCGCGAGGCGTTTTGCTTTGGAATTTCTGAACAATTGTTCTCAATCTGACAAGAACATGTAGTGAGTATTGTATTATCATGTAGTGGATAAGTAAGACAACTAGTGAGAGTTCATGCAGGTACCTAACTGTAAACGAGTATGATTGAAGAATCACCTGCCAAGTCCAAGCGGCATTTGTCTCTGAATTGTCGAAAATAGCAGACGTATATCCATCTTGACGAAATGCCAGCGACCAACAATGAATACAATTTTTTCCCCTGAGCAAACGTTCAGAGTTAGTCCTCAAAATTCGAAAAAATGAAAAAATGTCTTCTGATGGCTCAATCGAACTTCGAGGATTGGGAAGAGATACCACAAAGAACGTCTATGAAAACGAACAACGGCATTGAATGAAAAAGCAGGAGGGCCAGCAACAGTACAGAGAAGCAGGGGTCTTCCAACATCAATCAACTCAGGGACTGAAACCTCGTTAACCGACCTGCCGCCAAAGCCATTCAACACGTTGCTGCTTGCTGCTTCTTGTTGCTGCTGCTGCTTCCATTCATCTGGATTCCCCTTTCTATCCTTTCTTGGCAACTTTTTACTACATTTCCAACATTCGTCTCCCTTTCCTCGCGTTTTCACTGACTCAAACACTATACACTATACCTTCAAACCTTTACACAGAACCCTATACACTATCAGCTATACGAATTCCGTCCTTTTTCAATTTCAGTTTTTTTTCCCTCTTTTTTTACTATTTCATTCAAAAGTATATGATCATGTCTTTTCTGCATTTTCTATTGCAGCGTTACGACTTAAGCTAACAAAATGTAATTTTTCACAGATTCTAACCTTTTGCGGTAGCTAGAAATAACTCTTTTCTCATATCACCTTCATTCGCTCTCATTTACGTTTAGTCTGGGAAACTACTTTCCTTGCAACCTGCCCTGCCTGCCCTGTATTAAAAAAGATGTCCTGGAGACAAGAAATAGCCGGGAAAGTTTGTCCGTCAAAATAACCAGTCAGTTCAAAACCCAAATGAAGGTTACTTACTTTTTTTGTTGTTGTTATAAAGCTGTTCTTGGTAGCCTACCAAAGTACGTGTCACAACAGGAGCTAGTGCAGTGTATTCTGTGGCTCTGCAACGTACGTACCTAATGGGATTACTTAGTTCAGACGTTTGAACAAAATTGTTAGCCTATTGGAGTTAAATTCACTAAATTTTATGTAAGAATGGTAAATGGCTCTATAATCTAAAATTTGTTATGTTCCAACCACGGGCTCTACTCCACCATATCTTCTACTTCGTACAGGAGCTTCCATAGACTAAAGGTTCGAAATTCCTTTTATGATGTTTCACAGTGTGTAATTCATGCCAGAGGACAAGACAATGGAAACCGACATTGGTCGGTCAGAAATGCGATAAAAAAACAAAGCACTATATTAAGACTTTAAGAGGATGAAGAAACAACAGCTTCCATGAAGAATCCACGAAAATGCTCATTCGCACACAATGAGACTCTTATCCAGACTTTTTTCAGATGGTTATTTGATTCGGTTGTGTTCGATAAACAGCGGGTCATAATCCCTGTAAGCCAAGAATGTTGTTTTCCATTTTACTTGGTCGAACTTTTCCAAAGAATGAAAAGAAGAATAATGGATAGAAAGCTGAATGGGAGTCGAGTAAATCACCAATCGCTTGATGTTTCTGCCGTGATAAAAGAATTTCGCACACATTACGTGTCGCTACGCTATTTTCTTCGTTCTCCAAAAAACTTACGCGCTCTCTCGTTATGGATAAACCGTGACATTTTCAGGATTTAACATGATGACTATAAAACATAATTTGGCCATCGAGATAACGTACAGAATGCGGCAAGAGTAGTGATCGTTTTGGAATCGGAAGAGGCTGGACCAATCAACGGCCCGTAGTGGGGGCCTACATGTGTGGCCACACAGGGTGGGTGTTCTTCAACCGTTGCTCAAACGAAACTCCTCTACACTGCTTAGACGGCCAAATTAAAGTAGTCAGAAAGAAAGAAAAGTGCTGCGCGTTAAATAATGGACTAAAATTGCGGTGATCATCATCATCATCACCTTCAAAGAGCTTTTACACACTACGTAAGAATGCCATGAACATAAGGAAGAACCATGATGCTATAAACATCTGGCACTGACTCATACAAAATACCAAAGTCAAACTTTCAGCCGCCTTTAACTTTAACGCATAGCCTTTTTATTGAGAAGCTAGTCGCATCAGGCTGACGTTGGAGAAGACAGCACAATCTACTTTCCACTTTCTAAAATGGTTGACTTTTTCTCAACGTTTCCCTATCAAATTAATGAAGCGAACGGAGGATTGTGTCACACAGTCAGTGACGTTGAATACAGAACAACCTAACAGGTGCGCTGCTTAATAATATAGACGTGAATGCGCAGTTGCATACATTCAGCCTCAAGTGCATACCGTGTGCAGCAACAAACAGAGCAGTGTGACAGGAAGCACTAGCACTGAATATTTTGCTATAATTGCAATATTTTAGTTGAGTTAAGATGTAGGTGGGATAATTTCACTGTAGCTCCTATGTTGGAGATATGCATAACTTGACCCTTGGAAACCTTAGATAGGAACGTAGAAACTGGGATTTCTCATGACAAATGTCATGAAACCTCGTCTATGCAGAAAAGCATGTGTTTTTAGTTGCTTTGAAGATACAGCGACCATAGGCTACCCAGGAATACATCTTGATCCTCATGCATAATTGATTGCGATCTAAGGGTATTGAAGCTGGCTAAAGTAGGAAATCATTAGCTATTCAGGTCTTGTTAGGTAGCCTACGTTGTCGAGATCTTGTGTCTTTGTGTGGTTTCAGTCGTATGGTAATCGCTCGGGGGAAAGACTTAAGCTAAACAATATACTCTTTGTTTCACCAGTTTATCGCTTTGTTTGTCCTCGTGATGGTTTTCCAGAAAACTATGCACTTTTTGTCTTGATAGCTCTAATAATTTTCCTCTGCAATTATTTACCTGGAAGGGCACTTGATTTTGCTTAATTTGGAGTCGCATGTAATCCCAAAAGTTATACTTATTATAGCCTTAAACTAGATTCACACCAAATAATTTATAAGTAGACGTTATATGAACTCGACAGCTCTCTACCGAAACATTTGAAATAATCTCCTCGATAAATATTAACCTCGCTTGATTTGTCCCATCAAGACTCAAGACATAGACGTCGACTCGAGATTTATTACACAAAATTTTAATTTACCGCATCGTGTAATATCCGAGTTCGAACAACACAGGTTCGGTGCAAGCGAACAGGAAGCCGGGTTGAGCGTGCTGCTGTTTTGCTGCGTTTTAGCGAATTATGAGTCATGACTAACGCAAACCTAGCTTTAAGTCTACTATACTACTTAAACCTTATATGCATGAAATGTACCTGTCAGAGTAACAAGAAACCCTAAACGATATATCGGTAAATTGGTATTGCCGTAGAGTATGCTCCTAATTTGTAAACTAAACAAAATTTTGTTGCTGCTTGCAGATCGTTTCCCTACAAATACGTCGAATATGCTATAAAATAAATAAAATAAGACAAAATCGGACAATCCCAAGAAAAAATGGCCATAAAAATCACGTAATAATCACGCAATTATTATGTACTATTACATGATTATTACGTGATTGTAATCAATTCACTATGATCATTATCGTATATCATTCCAACTTTCCGATTGAGTCACTGCATAAAAAGTATTTGAAAAAATATAATTTTAGTGATTGAATAAAACATTCCGAGATTATTGTGAACATCGAAAATCAGATATATTATGATTGCAGAGTTGTATGTGTAGAATTAAATAAGTAATTCATCGTACTATAGGCTCGTTAAATTGGTTGGATTTTTCCCGGTCAAAACATTTCTTTAATTATCAGGAATCCACCACAACAAATAAAGCAGAAGCGCATGTTATAAAGCAAAAGCGCATTCTGTACAGACTCTGTCTGTCCGTCTGTGCTCGATAGCTCATTGGTCGAATGGCTTTCGAGGGGGGGACAAAATGGCCGCCGCGCCCGTCGCCGCGAGAAAAAAAGGGGGGTCGGGAAAAAGGGTCGCGGCGACTACCTGCTCGCGAAAAAGGGTTGGGGTTGCCCCCGGCCTACTCTTTGCCTTCGTTAGTTTTCAAGTTGGGTTCGGCAACCCTCTTTCCCGAGACATGGGTTTCTGCAACCAATTAAACGGCCGAAGGAGTATTTCGCATTTCCCCGCTTTCGTTTGACTGCGAGTATAAAAAGGGGCAAGGGTTGGAAGAAGGAATGCGAGTAGGGAGCAAGTCAAATATTTATTTTCTTACTCGCAGTCCTTCTTCCAACCTTTGCCCCTTTTTATTACTCGCAGTCGAACAAAAGCGGGAAAATATGAAGTACCTTGCCCCTTTTTATTTCTCGCAGAAAAATCAAAACCATGACTAAATAAATTAAAGAAGCAGCATTCAAAATAAAAGCTCAAACGGATGTATTATAAGCCGTGCATAGTGAAAAGAGCAGGCATGTGAAAAAAATGAGATGTACTTCATTTTTTCTTTTTGCTGATTGCTTCCATTTGTTTGAGAAGGCTCCACTCCTGCCGCAAACGATCCTCTGCATCCTTAACTTTTTTGTAGACGGCAGTAGCACTGTAAAGATTAGATTGAAAAAAATAACTCATATGTTGGCAGCTAAAACTGCTGCAGAGAAGCAAGTGTTTTTGATTGATTTAATTTGACTGTGAGTAGAAAAATGTGCCAAAGTTTGAAGACAGACTCCGAGTAAGAAAAAAAAGAAATTTTGTCATGAGGGCTACTCGGTGTCCCTCTTCAAACTTTTGCACATTTTCTTTACTCGCAGTTAAATGTAAGAAATTAACACATAAAATAGGCCAAAGTTTAAAAAGGGTACTCCGAATAGCCTTCATGACAAAATTTCTTTTTTTTTTTACTCGGGGTCCTCTTCAAACTTTGGCCCATTTTAATGTGTTAATTTCTTACATTTGACTGCGAGTAAAGAAAATGTGCAAAAGTTTGAAGAGGGACACCGAGTAGCCCTCATGACAAAATTTCTTTTTTTTTACTCGGAGTCTGTCTTCAAACTTTGGCACATTTTTTCTACTCGCAGTGAAGGTACAGAAATAAAAAAAAAAACACTTACTTTTCTGCAGCAGTTTTCGCTTCCGATGTCAGTTTTTCCGCCTCTATCACTTTTCGGTGGGCTATTCCCACCTCGCTAATTGAACACATTAATTCTTCTGCTTTCCTCTTTGCCGCTTCTTTTTCTTTTTCCGCCTTCTCGAGCTGCCATCTTAATTGCCTCTTTTCTTCATCATTTTTCCTCATTTCGCTTCTCCATTTCACTTCTTCCTTGACTTTATCTTCCAATTTTTTTTCTTCTTCTTCCCCAATCCTTTCTGCTCTTTCTTTCTTTCTCTCGGCCAACATGTCGCACACAGCTCCAACGGCCAACACTGCCGCGTCTAATTCTCCCATCGCTTTTTCCGTTTCTTCATCGTCACTATCGGCCAACCACGTAGAATTGTTCGAGGCGCCGATGGAAGACATTATGTCTTCATCCGATGACTTCGTGTCCTCAATTTCTAACGGCTCTTGGGATGCCATAATTGCGTGGATACTGGATAACCTCAATTTACGGGTCAAGGCGCGAGACTAACCGGACAGACAATGGAAGGAAGATGGCGCAAAAGATGGTGCGAGACCAGCCTACCATACGTTATAACGGCCGGGCCCGGTAAATTCTGCAAACTTCTTACGCAACATTGCTCCGGACCCCCATCAGCGCCATCACCCCATTTTTTCGTAGTTTGTGTATCGGGTGGCGCTGATGGGGGTCCGGAGCAATGTTGCGTAAGAAGTTTGCAGAATTTACCGGGCCCGGCCGTTATAACGTATGGTAGGCTTTGACTGCATCGCCATTTTGTTTGTCGATTCACAAAACTTGCTTTTCGTGTTCCGCTTAATTCTTTATTGATTTTAATTGCAATCAGTATTTTTCAATACTTTTCCATCTTTTACAATCAGTATTTTTCAATACTATTGAAACTAAGTTCGTGTGTAAAGCTGAAGGGAAGTTAAATAGAATTTTTGATTGCATCAGTATTTTTCAATACTTTTGAAACTGAGTTCGTATGTAAGGCTGTAAAAGGAGTTTGACTGCAATTAGTATTTCTCAATACTTTCGATCTTTTACAATCAGTATTTTTCAATACTTTTGAAACTGAGTTCGTATGTAAGGCTGTAAAAGGAGTTCGACTGCAATTAGTATTTCTCAATACTTTTGATCTTTTACAATCAGTATTTTTCAATACTTTTGAAAATTGAGTTCGTGTGTAAATCTTAAGAGAATTTTGAAGTGATTTTGATTGCAATCAGTATTTTTCAATACTTTCAATCTTTTACAATCACTGCTGCTGGAAATTTTTGGACTGCGTGCTGCGAACCAGAATTTATCACCAGAATTTGAGTCTGGACTGCGAACAGACCAAATTTTTGAGAGCGTTCCCAAGACCTCTTTGACAGCCACCAGAACATAAGTTCACCAAGTAAAGTAGTCCCAATTTCTATTTTTTGCGTCTTTTGGGTACCCCGACGTCGAAGAGCTAACTTTCTTGGTTGTTTGAACTCGAAATTACTGTTGCGTCACTTGGTGACCGTTGTCGATGCTGATTTATTGGCAAAGACAGCTCCGAGGCCAGAAACTACGGTAGGGCTGGGAATGCTAGAGCCAGTAACGACGGGGAAAGATATACCAAGTTGAGATATAGCAGCGGTAGTTGGCCAATTGACGTGCTTAGTTAACATAGATTTTTTAGTGTTAACTGCGAACCAAACGGGCAACTTTTGTTGTAAAGTGTCGTCGGGTGTAGCAGTTCTAATCATATTTTTTTTGCTTTTCTCCGCCCCACCCCCTTTTGTAAAATGCCCCCCAAAAAGCCCGCCCTTACTCCCGAACAACAAGAGCAACAACGATTGAAAAAAAATGCAGAAAAAAGAGAAAAATACGCAAAGAAAAGTCAGGAAGAAAAGGACGAAATGAATCAACGAACTTTAGAAAGACGTGAACATTTAAAACGCAAGAAAACAGCAGAAGAAAATCAAGACATTAATCAAAAAGAAGCAGCGAGAAAAAAGTTAGCCCGCCAGCAAGAGGCCCCAGAAAAAAGAAAGGAAAGAAATAAGAAGGACGCGACATATCATGCGGATGCTCGCCGCGAAGAAACCGAAGAAGAAGCAGTTGAAAGGAGGAAACGAGACAAAGAGTACCAAGAACAAGCTCTAAGAAAACAATCTGCAGAAGAGAAAGAACAAAGATTATTAGCTAGGAGGCTGCAGCGACAAGTTCAAATTTCAGAAGAAACTGAAGAAGAAAGTACTGCAAGGCGCCAGAATGAAGCCCAACGGATTGCAGATTGGAGGGAAGTTGAAAATATTGAAGAAACGCTAGAAAGGCAAAGAGAAGACAATGAAAGACACATGAGACACGCCGAAAGGTTACGACTGCAACAAGAAGAAACAGATGAGTTGCAAAGAGCATTTGATGCAGTAGATCATGCCGAGATTGTGGCAGATGTACCACGCGAAGAAATGGAAGTACTGGTCGAAAAACGATCATTGCGAAGAACTCATCTTATTGCTCAAAGTTCTACCATTGATGAAACCAAAGTCAAGCTACACAACTGCGGACCCATGGACACTATTTGCGAAGAATGCGGGGCAAAACACTTTAAAAAAGAACTACCATCAGACAAGAGGTTCACAGACTGTTGCAACAAGGGAAAAGTTGTTTTACCACCACCAAAACAAGTCCCTGAACTCCTCCTTCATCTTCTGACAGACAGCCATCCGAAAGCGAAGCATTTTATGCTCAAAATCCGCAACTATAACAGCGCTCTGGCTTTCGCCTCCATGGGAGCAAGTATTTCAACACCTCCGAACACGGGTCCGTACTGCTTTCGTATTCACGGCGCGGTGTACCACAACACCAGCTCCGTTGGAGAAAATAACAACTCGACACCAAAATACGCACAGCTTTACTTTATCGAAGCGGAACAGGCTAGCGCGCATCGAGCTTCCTTCAACGCTAACGGTGGCTGCGATCGGCAGTTGATGGATGGATTGGACGCCCTTTTGCGCGAAATAAACCCTTACGCGTTGTTGTACAAGACAATGCGTCGAGTCTGGGAAGAAGAATGCCGTCAGGCTCAAATCGAAGGTAGACCAAATCTCGCTGTTAGTATGGTGATTCATGGGGACCGAAGAACACATGATCAGAGACGCTACAACAGTCCAACTAGCAACGAGATTGGAGTCATTTTCAAAAGTATCGATGGCGCGCCACCGGAGAACAGAGACGTGCGCGCCCAGCTCTTGATTCCAACAAGGGGAACAAGATTTATCCCTATCGACTCGCTAAAACCAATGTGTGACCCCATGACCTATCCGTTGCTATTTCCAAATGGTGACAACGGTTGGGATCCAAACATGCGATACGTAACAACAACAAGGGCTGAAAGAATGGAAATGGAAGAGACTGAAGAAGATCCAGAGCAATTGGAGGAGATGGACAATGATGGTGATTTGTCAAACCAATTCGTCATGGTTCGGGATCGAAGGATCGTTGGTGCGGCAGGAGAAGTAGAAACGGTAAATGAGCCGGAAGAAGATGAACCCGAACCCGAACCTGAAGAGGAAAACGATGCCGACCCCGACGATCAAAGAAGACCAACAGTAAAGAGGACAAGGGTGACCCAACTTCAGTTCTACAGTTACCTCATGGCGATTCGAGGGCAGTTCAACAACGTGTTGGCTGGGGGCCCACTGACACAGCAGTGGATTGTCGACTCTTATGTAAAAATCGAAGCCAATCGATTAAAGTACATAAGAGAACATCAAGCTGAACTTCACGTAGCCCGTTACAAAGGCCTCACCGACTACATCAACACAAGAGCCGAAAGAGAAGAGCACACGGTTGGAACAATCGTAGTTTTGAATTCGAGTTTTATCGGGGGACCGAGAGCCATGAAACAAGGATATCAAGACGCTATGGCCATTTGCGGAAAGTTTGAAAAGCCGACGTACTTTCTGACTTTTACCTGCAACCCAAAATGGCCTGAAATAGCCAACAGCATTCCATCTCATCAATCGGCCTCAGATCGTCCCGATGTAGTCGCAAGAGTTTTCAAACAAAAGTTGGACGAGTTAATCGAGGTTATTCAGAAAGGCCAGGGGGTTGGAGTGGTTATTGCAAGAATTGAAGTCATTGAATTCCAGAAGCGCGGACTTCCGCACTGCCACATGCTCCTCTGGATCGACAAAGAAGATGTCCCCAAGACTCCGGAAGAAATGGACGGTATTATATGCGCCGAGATCCCGGATGAAGAAACAAATCCAAGACTTCACGCTATTGTTATGGCCAACATGATTCACGGTCCGTGCGGAAAGGACGTGAACAGAAGCTCTCCTTGCATGGACGGTGACCGCTGCACCAAATCTTTTCCCAAGGAATTCCTGGCCGAAACCAACATCAACACAAACGGCTATCCCCTGTACAGACGAAGAGATACAGGGAAAACTGTGACTCTGAAGCGCAACAACAGAGAATACCAAGTGGACAATAGGTGGGTCGTTCCCTACAACCCCTATCTCTTGCTAAAGTTTAACTGCCATATTAACCTCGAGTTCTGCGCTTCCATAACCAGCATCAAATACATTTTCAAGTACGTCTACAAGGGACACGATTGCGCTGACATTCAAACAACAGTCGGAACTTACGGTCAAGATGGTAACAGTCAACCAACCATCAATTGGGATGAAATATCAACATTCTTGGACACGAGATACGTCAGTGCGCCAGAAGCAAGCTGGAGAATATTCAAATTCCCACTTTCATACCGCTCTCATCCTATAATTCGCCTGGCCATCCATTTGCCACTCGAACAATCTGTTTTCTTCCAACCCGGTCTGGAGGATCGTGCCGTGGCTAGGGCTGCATTGAAAGATACCACATTGACGGCCTGGTTCAGACTGAACGCAAATAATGAATCGGCGCGTCAGTATAACTACCGGGAAATACCACATCACTTCGTCTTCGACAAAAAAACAACATGTTGGAAACCACGCAAGAAACGAGCCAAAGTCATCGGTCGTATATACTCGGTGAGCATCAAACAAGTGGAAAGATTCTGTCTTCGCTTGCTCCTCATCGAAGTCAAAGGGGCTACCAGCTTCGCCGATCTCCGCACGGTAGACGGCATCGAGTACCCGACATTCAAAGCGGCAGCCATTGCCCGAAATTTATTGGAAGACGACAACGCTTGGCACAAAGCTATGGAAGAAGCGGCAGCGTTCCAAATGCCGGCTCAGTTGAGACAACTTTTTGTCGACATCTGCAGTCACTGCAATCTGACAGATGCGGTCACTTTATTCAACTTAAACAAGCACCATCTTATGGAAGACTATCTCCATAAAGGACACGAGGCGGATGTGGCCGAGAATCTTGCCTTGAAATGGATTCAAGATCGGCTGAAATTAAACGGATTGGACATGGAAATCGACTTTGGATTGCCGGCACCAGATTTTGATCTGATCAATCAATTGATGGCAGCGGAGATGGAAGAAACTGACCAGGATGCAACAAGAGAAAAAAGAACTAGAGGTGAAGAGATGAAAGCGCAGTTAAACGAGGATCAACGCGCCGTTTTCGATCAGATAATGGCCTCAATTATCGAATCTGAAAATGATCCCAACCAACCACGACTCTTTTTCCTCGACGGCCCCGGAGGTACGGGAAAAACGTTCCTGTACAACACGATCATCTATGTACTCCAAGGCTCGGGGAAGGTTTGCATCGTCATGGCTTCTACTGGTATAGCCGCCACGTTGCTGATAGATGCGACTACTTACCATTCCAGATGTAAGATCTATCCTCCTATCACGGAAACGACAAGATCGAAAATTGAAGAACATCACTACGAAGCGAAATTGATCCGAGAAGCCGCTGTGATCGTACTTGATGAAGCTACGATGAAAAGCAAACACAGCCTCCACGCGATCGATCAACTTTTGCGGAAAATAATGAAAAAACCCAACGTCCCTTTCGGAGGTAAAGTGATTGTTTGCGGAGGAGATTTCAGGCAATGCCTTCCCGTCGTCAAACATGGCAACAGAGTTCAAGTGGTGGAAACCATCATAAAAAACCACGAAACTTGGCCTCTATTCCGTCAAGTTAGATTGGTTCGTAACATGCGAACTGTAGCGGGTAGTCGAGAATTCTCAGACTGGCTCATCCAACTCGGAAACGGTACTCTTCCGACTACACCAGGATTGGGCCCGGACGCTGTTGAAATTCCTCCAGAGTTTCTCCTCAATGGGCGTGATACGAACTTGATCAATCACGTCTTTGGTGATCTGGAACGTCTTCTTGAACCCGAAGGCCAGGAAAAAATCAGCAGCGGTGCAATTCTTTGTCCTAAGAATCAGGATTGCTTGCAAATAAACAACATGATCATCGATAAAATGCCTGGCGAGAAGTTCGAGTACAAAAGCATCGACTCCGTTGACTCGGAAGATCCTGAAGAAGTTGCTAATTTCCCCACAGAATTCCTTAACACATGTAGCGTCTCCGGAATTCCACCTCATGTGTTAAAGTTGAAAGTGGGAGCGATCATCATCCTTCTAAAGAACATTGACACTCGGCAAGGACTTTGCAATGGTACAAGACTAATCATCAAGAATTTAAGACCGAACATCATCGTTGCTACAATTGCTACCGGGAAAAACAAAGGAAAAGTAGTGTTTATTCCCAGGATTGACATGTCTCCGACCGATTCTGATCTGCCTTTCAAACTAAACAGGCTGCAATTCCCAGTGTTGCAAGCCTTTGCAGTTACCATCAACAAGTCACAAGGACAGACTTTTGATCGAGTAGGAATCTTCCTTCCAGAGCCCGTCTTTAGCCACGGACAACTCTATGTTGCTTTCTCAAGGGCGACTTCAAAAGAGGGAGTGAAGGTAGATTGGATCGGTGGTCCGAAGCAAGGTCACCTGCTCAAAAACTCCACAAATCCTGAAGACAAAACCAAAGTCTTTACACAGAACATCGTGTACAAAGAAGCTTTGGTTTGAAGACCGATGGATATTTTTCTAATGAAAGATCAAGCCCAATGATCAATCAGCCTCAAAAACTAAAAAAAATCAGGAAATAACTTCCGCCTGGGTCTACGGACCAAATAAGGAGCACGGGCAGGGCCTTGGGGGCAGTTCCCAAAGGCGCTCAACCGTGAATTAATTTGTTTAGCCTCAAAATGGTTATTTTACGTACTATATTTCAACATTTTCGCGAGCGCTCGCACAGTCATTTTTAAATGATGCGGTACTTTTGTTCGACGGGCGCATAGCCGCCTAGTGGTAAGATAAAAATATTTAGTTTTGGATAAGTAATACATATTAAGTAGAATTCTCTAATATGCAAAACAAATCGCATTTTTTTTAATTCAAGGGTTCTAGCGACTTGCTGTAAGCCTTGTGAAGACGGAGTGACGAGAAAATCGGCGATCGAGACACCTAGCGAGAATGGGTTTCTTGCTTTCAGATTGTCCGCTAGATGACACTATAAACTAAAAAGCTCCATAAATATAAATAAAGCACCGCGAAATTTAAATTCGTTTATATTTTGTCCTCCGTCTAACGTCGGTATTATATAGTCAGGGGACCGGTACTTTTTGCTTTCGTAACTTTCGTAACGCCAATACGCATTCCATTCATGGATTTCATGAAGAAATATTGTTAAAAATAGATAAATATAAAGTTTATTAGTTTTCAAACATGTTACAATTATTCTATTTACACGTTACAACAACTTATATTTACAACAATATACAAAAAACAAGATCGAACAAAATGTTGAATTAACAATATTATACTGTTAAATTTGCATAAATGAAATTAAAGAACCATTTTACTCGTACAAAGTAGTTGTCTGTGTATGATTCAAAAAACTTTGCTTGGCGTCTATTGAACTTTGAGTATATTGCTGTATATCCATATTGGATTAAATAATTCTTCATTGTTTCGTTACAGAAATCCCAAAATCTGAAAGCCCATGTTCATTCAACATTTTCTCTCGGCTTTTATTACAACGAATTTGGCAGTGCTTAATGGGGTGTGGGGAGTCGATTGAACTGCATACGACTGTTGGTCGGACAATTATTGTGGAACCATGATCTGTGTTCATTTGATGTTTGTTGGTGACCAAAGGGTCGTCGCTGCAATTTTCTATTTCTGACTCGAGACTTAATCGGTTTGGAGGTTTCACCAAGCTTTCATCTTTAACATTTTCGATTGTGGTTTCTTGGTGAATTGCCGAAGTTGGAATAGTTAAAGGAATCAACTCAATTGTGCTCGTATGATTTTGGATTCCTCTATCACTTTTTGGACTCCTGTACGGTGGAGGCGTGACAATCCGTTTTCCGGAATGACTGACGATTGATTTCTTCCTAATAAACTGTGAAATGAAAAATGATTTCTAATTATTTAGCTTCGTATACATATAGGCCAATTTCTAAATTATAAATTCAAACAACGTTAGCATTTAGAATAGTATTGCACCTCTAATTTTACGTACGTTGGAATTCTCTACTTGAGCTCCACCAAGATCCATTAAACCAAGCTGGCCACCTTGCATGACGGACTCGAGCTGGGATCCGGCTCTGATTGGATTGTTATTACTGCGGCCGAATGAAAACGTTGTCCGGTATCTGGACGCCCGCTCAGTGCAAAACCCATAGCGGCCGAGAAGGAGGAAAAAATCCCGACGATATTGTTTTGTAATTAATGCATATAAATATGGATTGGTGCACGCGTTGAGCGGGTAAAAGAAAACAAGCAAAATTTTGGAGTGGGTAACACTAATTAGAGGGTAGCCAGCGACAGCTGTTAATCCAAAAAAGGCAATCGGAGTCCAACAGGCAAAATTTGTGAAAACCAACAAAGCCATTCGTTTTGCAACAGTAGCGTCGGAATGAGAAGCTAGCGATTGGTTGTGTCCACTGATAGATCTGTACATGTGACTATAGCACAAACAAATGAAAATGAAGGCAATTCCATTCAGAATCAACAATAACAATAAATAAATGGTATCCGATAAGTTGTGATTCTCCAGCGGAAGACAAATGCTACAGAAAGTTTCAAGCAGTAATTTTAAGTAAGTAATTAGTCTCTCGAAACTTTAAACTTGATTTATGATGATTTGTCTACCTGGTAGTAGAGAAGCTTGAGACGCCAGCTAGAGGCAATGAGGCCATTACTAGAGAACCAACCCATCCCACTGCGACAATCTTAGCAGTGGTAGATAATCTCAAACGTCTGCATAAATTGACATTACGATATTAATAATACGTCTGCTGCATAACTTAATGATATCTGTATCATTATAAGCATCAGCACTTTCTTTAGAACATGTTAGCTGACTGCAATATTTTAAGATATTTCTTTAAATGCGAGACGGTATTGCACAGTCTAATTCATATATTTCAGAGTAATAATGAATTCATAACGTTAATATAGTAAAAATAACTTACCTGGTTAGATTGATAGCATACGTTATGGTGTACCATCGCTCACTGGTAATGACGACAAGTGTGAATACTGACAATTCAGTGGCAAATATCGTAAGGAAACCCGCAACCTTGCACCCTATTCCTGTATATATTTCACAAGTTCTTAGTATAATGTTTCAATTTAAAGAAAGCCTGCCAGGTTTGAAATCTTTAGCTGTTAACTGCATGTAATGTGCTACGAAATTAGAGAAAAAAATAACATAATACCAGCGCGATCTTTTTTGAGCGCGCTCGCGCTCGCAGTCAATTTAAAAAACCGCAAGCGTGAGCGCGCTCATTTTTGTGTAATTTTGATCAGCTTTTTTACAAATTTTTTGACTAAGAAGCTTCAACATAAGTTCTTTTTTAATTTATTTTAGTTAAAAAACGAGCGCGCTCGGAGTGCGCGCTCAATTTTGAAATTCGAGAGCGTGAGCGCAAGCGCGCTCAAATTTTTGAAAAATGAATGAGCGTGATCGCGCTCCGAGCGCGGTCCAACCCTGCATAATACTAAGCAGTATTCAAGCCGGTATTGTAAACTAATAAGAAAGTTCAATGTGACGCTGAGGTTTCGTAGAAAACCTTTGGCAATATAACTTTTGAAGGCTTGCGTTATGCAACTTTTACATTAAAGGCTACATGTCTGCTGGGGGACAGTGTTGAAGATAAAAGAGAGCTCATCATTGACGACATATATGCAATCGGAATACAAATGAAGAAGGTAGCCAGATACATAAAAAGCTAGAACAATGGAAACTTGAAAACTGCATGAAAATTTAACTGAATAAATGTGTCTAGCCTTCATGCAAAATCTGATTGTCTCCACGATAACAGAAAAGTAAATTTATGCATCGTCGCATTGGATGTGTGCTGTCTAATATTTAGGTCTGATCACGTTCTTCATCTAAGGAAACTTCTCCGTGCCAAGCAAGGAAGCGAGTAAGGATTGCCTAGTTTAAGCATAGGCCTACCGCAACTAGGTGTAGTTACAGTGACTGCGAGCGAGTAAATAATACAGATTAAGTCTCGGATTAAGCGCAGTAATACGAGCGCTTAAGGCCGTTAAGGGTATTTAGATCATAATTCATTGGAAGACCTTATTGGAAAACAACGTACAGCAGTTTAAACAAAGCACGTAGTTCAAAATAGTGTTGCAAGTAAATAACTGGCAGAGTGGATTCTTTAATATTGATGACGACATATGTAGCAACTTGAAATTTCTAGGTGATAAATCAAGCGCTGACAAAGAGGCAGCAAAAAAAAAAAAACAACACAGTAAACCGAGCTCGGCTTACTGTACTAGGTTTTAAAAAAACTTGTCCTGATAGATTATTCTGATACGAAATCGATTCGCCGAGGTTTCGCCCCACTTGTATCTCGGAACGTGGCAGTGGTATTGAGTACAAAAAAACGATCGATTTCCGTTCGTATGCGTCAAAAAATATGGAATAAGTAAAAGCTTTCTTAATACAAAATTGACTTTGAATGCCAAAATTGTCGATCATTCTCAAGAATTAGGTTTTGCATGGGGAGAAAATGTTAAAGCAACAAGAGTATTTTTCCAATTGATATTACTGATTATAACTACTAATAAAGTAGATTACGAAACCTTATATATCCTTCCCATGTTTACATAAACTTATCGCATTTGTTAAATGTAAATTTCTCCTCACCGTTTTGCCAATCGATTGCGTAGTTGAAGTAAACTCCAATCGTGTTAACGTCCATTCCGACAATAAGAAATAGATACAGGCCCATGCAAAGATCAGCAAGAGCCAAGTTAACCATCAGAAACTTTGAAACGGCCATTGGGCAGCGCGATGTCTGTACCAGGACCAACACCACAGCTAGATTTCCTACCACCGAAGCCACGGACACAAGCCAAGCTGCGACCCTTAACCAGTTGGCTCCGAGGATATCTTCGCACGGACTTTTCTCAATCATAAAACAAATTATTATTTCACTTTTCATGAGCACAAAAAACCGCGAAGAATAGACTCACTTGAACGCATCCGGTTGCGGGGTGCAACGAACCTCACGATGAGCATATGTTAAATTTCCACAAAAAGCGTGGAAAAGCAGTTCTCGATTTGAAGGAGTTTGAAAAGGATTGGGATAGAAAACCTCGCCATCTACTCCCTCTTGTTGATTATCTAGATGGTTACGAATGCTTATGTCAATTCCGAATTCTTCGTAGCCTTGAAAACCAGGGCGTAAGGAAATGCTTTCATTGTCTGGTAGTTGTTCGCAATGCTTAGATTGCATATCGGCTATGAAGCGCTAAAAGGGGGCAAAAAAGGGGCTTTGAAATCTAACATGGATAGCTAATCAGTTTGACTCCACAGGTAGAAAGCGTACCTGATGACGAGCGTGTTCTTCTGGATCATGAGCAGCAGGGAAGGCGAACGCGCAGCAGTGATAAGGGTAAGTAAGATGAGCTTCTTGCAAGGACTGTGTGACACATGGTGCGAAAAAAATAGGCAACCTTTGTTTTAGATCATCACATAACCAATGCGAGCGAACTTCAACGTTTACAAAACGATATTTCACATGACAATGTACAGAACTAGCGCGGCGCAATCCGCCTACGTTTTAAAGCAGCATTACATTTTTAAGGACAAACTAATTGCGGGAGATGTTGATTTACAAATTCTGTAGGGTTCCTTACTTCGCGTTCAATACGGTACACTTCTTTTTTAGCTCCCCAAACAACTGTTGTCCTCTTACTATTGATTTTTAGGAAAAATTTGAATTTCAAAACAGCTTTAACATGCTGGCATCTAAACACATTAAACACGACCATCATACACTCAAATAAACAAGTTGAATATCATCGTAGCTCATTACTCAAAAACAAGCTGAATTAGATTTTTTCAAATGCTGATTCAAATTTTAAATGTGAATTGTTTTTTTATATTGATAGGAATTAGGAATTGATATTGCGATAAAACAAGAGGATAACAAGCCCGCATAGGTTTACTAACGAGAATTATTTAACGTTTCGGCCGTCATAAACATGACTGGGAATGTAATTTCCCTTCATCTCTGGTAATCCTTGAAAAGCAGCCGAAAATGAACTTCAATAAACTTTAACTAACTTACTTTAATAAAGCACCCTAAAATTACCATAAACTATAATTCTTTTGCCGTTTTACTAGAGTTTCAGACAAATAGTTAAGATTATTCAAGTTACTAAAGTTCTTTTTCAGCTGGGGAGCTTATTTTCTTTCCTGCCATGTCTGCTAACTTTCTTATTGATGAGCTCGACTGAACCAGTCAACATCCCGGTATAGGTCTTACTAGTAATAAAAGCGGTGGTTCCCCACGCACTATTTGGCGTCGCAAAGTCTAGTTTTACTACGTTAGCGACAAGTGTATTAAGGGACCCTGTAATCCTGTATGCAGAGCCTGTACCGGTATGCTAGCAGACGCTAACCGCAATTCGCCGTTACTGCGACGACAACGGCAGTACGGCACCAGCAAGTACGCAGGAATGCTAAGAACACTTGATGGGACCCTTGTCGCTAACGTAATATCTAATGTATAGAATTTAACGCACCCCAGTAGGCTACTAGGATACGCTATTGCCTATTGAATAGATACAAATAAATTTGTAAAACCTGATAATTGTAGACAGAAGGAATTTTCTTGAGCGACCTAGTTTCAATTAATTCAAGGATTTCCAGTTCAAAAAGCCCGCGGACGGGTAGACTAGTGACAGCCGTTTGAGATAGATCCAAACGTCGAAGGCTGGTCAAACCCATAAAGGCGTCCGGATCTATATCTGCCAGTCGTCGGTTGCCCTTAAGTCTCCTTATTAAATGTAAGCAAGTGAAAATATTTGAAATTAGGTGTAAAATGTTTAAAGCAATTTGATAAGGAAATCGGAAAATGTTGAAACTTACAGAGTGGCTATTTGAGATCCATTGAAAGCGTAGGCCTCTATTGATCGCAGGGCGTTAGAACTAACTAAACTGTTGAATTTACAAGTAATAAACGCGAATTTTTTTAGTTGATAATATTTAAGAAGGTCTTACAAATCGTCGGCGCGAAGTCGGACACTATTTGTTGGTATAGTTTCTAGTTGATTGTCGTCCAAATCTCTGCGACAAATAAATACTGTTGAATAATATCTCATTCCTTTAATAGGCTATATGTGTAGGTCTATCGCGTGCATTATTTACCAAACACCTTCACTTCACGTTTATTTTCATCACTTCTCAACATTCTACCAGCAAATACTTTATGTGAATAGATCAAGGAAAATACGTAACGCATTTCCTCGCGCATTTCTATCGAAAAACGTAATCACTTGTCTATTCCGTTGCTAAGGACTCGTTCAGATTGGCTTGTTCAGATTTTGGGGTTATGTCGTCATTTTCAATTAGATAGGAAAACGAAAACATAAGCCAAAAAATTCTTAGGCCTATGCTATGTTTCATTTCAAAACTGATGTTTTGTTAAAATTCTCCTGACGTAACGACGGGAAAACATAAGGAAAAGGTGAACGTAAAGTTCCATCAACTAACAAAATAAACCACGATTTTAATGATTGAGCAACATAACTTTTCAGAATGGAAAAAAGTTTACTTTTTTCTCCAAATAAAGAATTGATAATCTTCAATTTGAACTTGCAAATAGACAAGAACAAAAGTAATGTTTTAAGTTTTTAGAAAGCCCATTACAAGTTTCTTACACTGTATGCAGAATGTTCACCGTCTCTAGACCAGCCAAATCAGGAAATTGTCGCAGGCCCGTCTGTTTAATTAACCTATCCATTGGAACATGTTGATGCATTAATACAGTTTTAACTGATGCATGATGGAAAGTAAATTAGTATTAAGATACATAGAAACAGTGCCAGAAGGACACGCGTATTTCTTACAACACGGGACACACACCCGAGTCTAGCCGAATGCCTCATTAAAAAGTTGTCGACAGCGCAAAGTGTTGCCATCAAATGAACTGCCAGCATTGAACTGAGCTTTAACGTACCACAGCGAGCACCTTTTGTAAAGTTGCACACCTCTCCATCTCACTGGATATTCATAACAATCCCTTTCATAACAAACCCAAATTAATAATATATTCTCTCTTGGTTTATATGTATGCCTGTGCCGCTATTCACGCATCACGCCACTACTGCGGCCTTCGAATAAGTGACGTCACGAATTTCTGACGTCGAACAATTATAAGGGAAGAAAAGCACAAATAGTTTAATAAAGGTGGTCCCCATTCAAAACTCGAAAAGGTTGATTTAATGTGCCAGAACTCAGTTCCGCAATCTGTTCAAAGTCTAACCGTGAGTCTATTCTTGAGTCTAAACTTACAAAATGTGAAGGCTAGGGAGCGATAGACGAAAAAGTCCATCGGGTAAGGTCGTCAACAATGGAGCACGGCGAATGTATCTGTAAGCAATTTGTTAAAAACCAATTATAATAAGTAGCTATAGTGGTCATTGCGTATCGCCCATTCACATATTCTCCACTATAGCACCGAAAGTGAATAAAGTAGCCTCGCTTGCAATGCAATAGTAAAGAGGGTTTCATGGACACAGTAGTACGTACATGCGTTGGAGCCGAATTAGTCCATGGAAGGCACCCTCTTCAATGGTAATCAATTTAAGAGCTTTATCTAGGACACTAAAGAAACGAAGATAAAAAGGAAAAAAGGAAATTTCAAACAACTGTCTCTTAAAGTACGTATACAGACAACCAATAAAACATGCAAAAAAATATTTGTAATTATTACAAATCTGTTAGCGTATTGGCGTAGTTTTGAAGATCCTCTCGGTTAAGCGTCTCCATTCCACAATTATAAAGTGATCTGAAATTCACAAAAAGGAATATGGAGGATTTAATTTTACCCTTGATTCATCAACCCCCTATTAGATATATCATTATCAGTAAAGAGTTTCGTTGATCAGAACATTTTCAAAGACTTTTAACAATTTTGATACGTCTAGAAATCATGGTTTGAAACATGAGATGGAACTTCAGCCGAACAATTAGTATTCTCTTTCTGAACAAAGTTTGCCCTATGAATATCACGGCATCACGCGCTACACCACTGGGTTCAGGAAGCCTTGTATCTACCCTGATAGCACCAAGGACAACTTTTTGTCTTAAAGACATCTTTTAAGATTTTTTTAAGTTGAAATTTTGTCGTTGACGCCAAAAAGGCGTCTTTAAGATGGCTTTTTGGCGAAAAAAGACGTCCATGTGCTATGTGGGTACTATAGGGCTAGTTCATTCGAAACAAAGGTTTAGACTAAGATAGTAGTAATTTCTACTGGAATCTTCGTTGCTTTTAAAAATACTTGTGCTACTGTATTGGTCCTCTTATTTGAGAGGTATTTTTATGTTAATTTCTGGAAAAATGGTCATTTATACCCTAAAAACTTATAGACTGACACAAAATTTAAGAATACAAACACGTTTTTTTTTAACTTGCCGTAGCAACTTACATTCGGTGAACGTCTGTAGGCAGAGTACTAGGTATTGAGGAGATGCGTTGCCCGCGACACTTGCACTCCGTTTCTAGGATTGAGCCAGTCCCGGTTGAAGTACTCCAGCAACGACATGCAAGGAAACCCTCATGCTCTGCTGTGACTTCGGATGTGAAATGCTCGTCTTCCTCCACGTCATCTTCTCCATCTTCTACCGACGGCCAGTCTGTCATACTGAGAGACTCAGAGGATGATTCGTCATCGGTTTTTTTGTCGATCCAGGCTACACCGAGCATAAAGATCAGTAATAGTAGAATGAACTGAAGTAGATGATGTGCAGCCATCGAGAGGGGAATCTGTCAACAGGAAGGAACATACCATGTGGAGATTGTGGACGTCTTTGATCATTTGCCAGTAAAAAACAAACAGTTATTATCTATGTTGGCACTCTACATCCCTCGCGTAAAATACCCAATTTTTGTTCCTTAGCGAATGCATTCTTGGCTGGATATTGTCAATAATAGATATAAATAACTTGTGTGTATAGCTGATGAGTAATTCAAAAGATTTGTTGCGTGTTGCTTCCACCTCCACCTGATCAGTTATTTGTGGACATAATTGACAGACGGGTCTAGCCTCACGGGGAAGTGCTATAATTGCCTCATTTTGCTACAAAAAAAGCTGCATTAATGCAAATTTTTATAGTATTACTTATTTTTCACTCACATAACCGATCTTACGTGGTTTTATTGTATAACTTATTATACATATAAGGCACAGAAATTTGTTGAGGAAATTTTAAAACAACTTCTTATAGTTGACCACGGAAGCGTGTAAGATCCATGTGCGGTCGTATCTACGCTTGAAGTATCTCACTAGCCTTGCTCATAATCAATCTTATTAATGTTATGTTTTCATTTTAATAATGGCCCTGTATTTTTATGCACTTTGATCATCCTAAACTTATTACGTTGAAATATTTAATTCACAGATGGAATTAAAACCGAATTCTCAATTTTACAAAATAAATATGTACCGGCCTATCGGCTGTTGTAAAATTGCTTCGCGCTTAAAAGGTCGCTATTTAAATAGACCGTCTAATTACTTATGACGTTTTTCATCGGCAGATTTTTACTATTTCAAAGGGTTTTTTCTACAAAACAACAAGTTTATATACATTTTTTAACGAAGTTGAATACATCTGTAAGAGTTGTGTTTACTGCAACAAAAAAAAAATAATTTTTATTCTGTTTGTTGTTTAGAATGCAACCTGCGAATTTTACTCATTATATCCTTAGTGTTATATCCTTGTTATCACGCTTTTTAGCGAAGGGAGGAAATGTAGATTGTTCTTCTAACGCTGGGAGCAACAATGTAAACAATAATTATAGGGATTTTAGAGGGTGCCTTAGTCTAACGGCTCTAATTTCGTTGTTAGGTTGCTCCTAGCTGCAAAAAGTATCAACAAAGACATTAAAATTCAAATTTATATTCCTCTTTCTGTATCTTTTTTTATTGAGGGACTAAGCGATGAGGAGAGAATATACAAGATCGATAGTTACTACAGTTTCTTGAACACACTTATAGTCAAACAATACCACCAGCCTCTTTTCCCTCGCGAATGAAAATTACTAATCGCGAGAAATTTGCTTATCTACTCAAGCTGGTTATAATTCAGCGCATAAAGCACCAGATAGTTATTACTTTACTAAGCTTTGTTTGACTAACAGCACTGAAAATTGAATTGGGAGAAGGGAGGAAAGGACCCGGAACGCGGTCGAACAACATATATGCTTGGAGAGTATGTTAACATTGAAGAGGTTGAAACTTTATATTTTAAAGTTTCCCGCATTTCGTATAAGATTGAATTGCGTGCCGTACGTTCAAAAAAAAACATATCAAACTTAATAAATCTCTACAAACGATTGAACAATATAATTTGTTAGAAAACTGAATTTCAACATTTGTCATATTAACGTTTTTATTTAGCAGTATAAAAGTGTATACTGTATTATTCGTATACTTTTAAAAGTTCCCCACGCGCCAACCCATTGTTCCATTAAGTAAAAAAATTGTGTATGTCATCTGCGGCGATCTGTCACTGACAAAGTAATATAAGCGAACAAGTCTAGTAGGCCATAGACGATTACTTTACTTAATTCATTTTACTCAGCGGAACTTGACTATTTGAGGCATTTTAGTTTATTACGTATTATTAGGTACCAACCTCTTTTAGCCTTTCCTAACAGTTGGGTTTTTGTAAAGTATACTAACAGATTATGGCAATTTTTCACTTCACAATTTGTTTTTGTTCTTTATGCGGATAACCACGCCTTATATTATGCCTGGTTGACGGCTGTAGCTAAGAGAACCACCACGCACCAGTGCCAGTTTCTGACTATTTTCTCTGCCTACTGCCGGCGCTCTACCATCGTTGTAGGCGCTATCCTCATACATAGCCGCCTGGCGCTCACACGCAGTCGTACAACTTGCAGTGAGCTAGTATAGATCTCAAGAACTTTTATATCTCAAAGAAAGCTATTATACGGAGGGATACGAATTCTCGATCACAGTCTACACAGCCAATCTCTCGATTGCTATCAAGCTGAGAGATCGTTTTGAAACTGTCTCATATTTCAACGACAGATGTATGAATTGCTCTTCTCTTTTTTTCCGTGGGTCCTTTATTTACATTTTGTAACATTTCCATCAATGTTCGTATGCAAGCGTTTATACGTTATTCCTTTTGTTCTTTCATTCTTTTCCTAATTAGCTAAGTAGCTGTGTCAATATAATGCGAAAACGTAAGCTTCTTTTTAAAAAATTATAAGCTTCAATAAGGATGGGTTGGAGTGGTTATTAGCTATGGGTAGATCGAGGGTTTGTAGATAATTAATTTACGAACCTGACGAACTGTGACTGTGTTAATAGACCTCTCTGTTATAACACATAGGTTTTAGAGGCGGAAATAAAGTTTCATTCAGTCATGAGATATACCGTAATTTTCGAAGTTCCTCAGTTGCAGACAACCCTAATAAAAGGTTGGGAGGGGGGCTTGACTATGATTGAAAGCCATTATATTTTTTTATTGAAACAATGCAACTGTTTAAAATACAACTTATTTAGAAGCATTAATTTAACTAAGGAGCTCGCTAAGGAGTGTACATGATACAGTTTTGTCGGTGAGCCGCAGCATCAGCGAACCATACAAAAACTCAACACCCTGTTTTCGGTTAATTGGTGGTTGGGTTCGTTACTGGAATTGTGCTGAATTCGATTCGACAATGAACCCAACCGAAAATTAACCAAAAACACCGAAAAAAAATTTACTCGGGATGTATTACACCCTTATACGTATTTAACTGCATTATAATATTATGGGTTGGAATTCGAAAACCCTTTATTTGCGCATCCCACGTATTATAACTTTTCCAGTTTGAGTTCTGTTTTTTTTTTAAGCTCTAAGCCCATCGTCAGCACTTTATTTATATTGACGAACAAAAGCCGTTCCCTCCTCCACCATAAATTATGGATATCATAAATACATGATTCATAAATAGAATTCTAGTGTTCCATAATGGCCAACAAAGTTAAAGAAAGAGCTCCGTTGAAATGAAGATATGCGCTTTAATCCAGTTGTTCTCACGTCAGAAATAGGTCTACTGAGAAACAGTTTTTTCCCAAAATAGTTGCATTCTTGTTTACTTCGCTGGAAGTCCGGTACCGTAGTATGTTAATCGCGAATATAAACAGTCACAGACAAGATCGGCCCTAAACGTTCACGTTTAAATGCCATGCGTTGGCGACAGGTGACAAAATACGAGGTTAAAACGGCAAACGTCATTCAAATTTGTTATTTCATCCCATGTTCTGCGAATCATGCGAAGCCATTAAATACGATAGACACTTGCTTAAGACCGATTGACACAGTTCCTACTATTTGACGATAGATGTCTTTTTTATTTTTTGAAAAATTAAATGAACATCTGGCGTGTACCTGAAATATTATATCGAATTTACTTACGAATTAATTAGTTTTCTTGGAATTTCGGCTGGCAACTTCATTCAAGTTGCTTGCAAACTGAGCAGAAGTTGGCTAGCTAGCAAGGATGCTGGGAGTTATTGACGAACCCCTCAACTCTTATTCCAGGAACGGAAAGATTGTGAACTTTACTATATTTCTACCAATTCATATGACAAAAATGACTAGAGAGGCAAACAAAATCTGAAATCATTTGCACAGTAAGCTTACCTGGAAAAGTTAGGTTGCAACCCTTTTAAGTCGACAGCAGCAGTGAGCTCATGAAGGGGAAATGGTAACGCTGTTCCCTTTGTAGAGCAGCATATTAAAAGACATAACTTTCAGAAAGTGTTGAAGTAAAGAAGATATACTGAGGCGGTCATTCAAAACTTACTTTTGAAAAAATATTAGGATTCCCTCTGATCCCCGAAATAAGTAAATATATACTAATCCCATGACTGTGGCGTTCATTCATAAGCGGGATGTAAATTCTAATCAAGATCAAGGTTATTAACAAAACTGATTATGTGGTCATTCTCCCATTAACCTGTAATATTGTTGATGAGTAAATCGTTAATGGAAATTTGTTGCGTGAAATGTTGATTGTACGAGTAACGATAGTGAAAAATAATTTTGACGTAAATCCAGTACTAAAATTCTGTATTTGCGGTAAAAATTTTCGCTGTACTATGCGTCGGCGCAATTTTGAATGAAACGAGTCTTTGATGTACAATTATGTGGAACGAGCAGAACGAAACAAAGGCTTGTATCCGTGCCACGCCGAGCATTTTAACATTAATTAATTGTCTGTTTATTGGAGTTGTCCCCTTAATATGAATCGCAATCATCACATCAGTCAACGTCTTAGAAATGCAGGCTATGCTGGTCACGTTGCAGTCAGCACGACAATATGTTTTACGGCTGGACGTCGGCCCAGCCATGTCTTTCTTTTTTGCTTGCGCGAGGCAGCTAGTCGTCTCCTTCATTCTGCCTTGCATCCATCCGATGTCACCCCAGCGACACGCACGTATGACATACCTACATCAAACAATAGCCGCTCATGCATACTAAAGTTGGCACGCCCGGATCTTATCCCTTATTCTCCAGCAATTCTTTTTTTTTCCTCCTATGAAGAGATCCAGTGGTCTTCCATAGAAAATCTAGCTATTATTTTCTTTCTGCAAGGACAATTCACATTCTTGGGTCGTGGCAGCGAGAACACGCTAAAGAAAGTGAAGTAAATGATAATAATGTACAGCAATAGTTTAAGAGCACTAGTGAATTTCTTGGTTGACGTTTTGGTCTACAAATATAGCACGATTTATTTCTTTAGTCTGCTGATTTTCAACTACAACTGAAGAGACAGTAAAGAAAAGAGAAACGATTTAAAGTAAATATTAGTTTTTTCCCTAAAAATTTAGACTTGTGGTACGACGAAGTGTTTTGAAAAATTTGGAGAGATCCCTATAGTCCCCTGCTTTTTCAGTCAAACTTAAGTGGGCGTCAAAAATACCATCTTTAATTTGCTTTCTTTTTTCATATAGTTTTTCAGACAAACTTTAGCGTTTACTGTGTGTCTGTGAAACTCGCATTTTGGCTCGTTTATTTAAAAATTGTACAAAACTCTGTCTTTCATTTAGTTTCGATCCTTTCGATCCCTCTTAAGCAAGTATTTGACGCTCATTAATAATCAGGTTCGGAGTTATGTACCGTTCTCATTTCTTCGAACAATTTCGGCGTGGCATTCTCCAGAATTCATCTTAATTGTTGTTACGTCAACAAACACCTATATATTTGGAAGCCGGCATATTTTACAAGATTGAAAATTGATATCTACAGACTCATTCCTTATTAGAACACACTTTTTCGGCTGCAATAACCTTTGTAGTAAAAGGATACCATCGTTTTAAGATTCAGTATGTTCCAATTACCAATATTACACATTTTCTTATAAACAGATTATGGTAAACGCAAATGGACGAAGACATACAAAAGAAGAGCAAACATAACAGGAACAACAAGGCTGTCCGTCGATCGAGTGAAAACGAGTCGCGCGTAGCCCTCGAAGACGAAGACATCGATCGCATCGAACGTAATACGATAGCATATGATGCCTTGGACGTAACAGCATACATTGAGAAATAATTGCGAAGGGACGAAGGGTCTTCCGGTACCTACTTTTTTTTCTCAGTACAGTACCGAGGGAACATAGTTTTCTTATCATTAAGTGCAACTGCGTCACTGCTGTTGCACGAAGAAGGTGAATCGTAAACATCACGAGATGCAGTTACAGCATAGAAGGTATCGCAGCAAATGCGCTCATCGTCTAACTGTTGTTCATTACTCTCGTTAGTCGTTGGGCTGTCATCATGTGTCTTGGCGGTTGTCACCCATTCAAAGAGATAGGCTACATGTAAACACAATGTGTGGAATTGTCATAAACATGCGGGAAGTCTGGCTGTGAGAATGAGGATGGTACCTACGTAATTTCTTTGTAATTGAATACGCACAGTATATTAAAGCCGTAGCTTGTCTTTCTGCGACCTTGCATAGCGCTCTCTGACGTATTCGTCGAAGTTCGTAACGCGCGGTAACTGTATGTTTAATAAGTACATTCGGCTGTTTAGGCATTCAACAGCCAAGTAGAAAGTTTTTACGTCTTAGTGTATTTTGCCTAGCATTTAGGTGAAGTTATTTGTATTAGGCTATTCCAAGAAAGTTATTCGATCATACAAACTTACAACCTAGTAAACTCGGCAGCCAGTAATCTTGTTCAAGTAGTGTTTTCATAAAGAAAAGAGTAATAAAGGAAGTAAACGAGTCTTTATTGCGTTTAGATTTCTTATATGCTCTATACAGTAAAAGCCACAATAGATGATATGATGGATGGCGAGAGTAAGCCATACAAGCAATTCTTCGGAATCTGGAAAAATATCGCCCGGCTGCTTCCTCTGATCTGTGAAAAAAGTGATGAAACAAAATTCATTTCGAAGGGCAAGTTGTCTACATCACTAGGCTGCACTTTCGGCAACACTCGTCCTCGAGTACGCTTTTTAAAAAATCACTAGGCTACTAATCCTTTATCTGTTATACAGCTTTCTTGTAATACGGTAAAAGTTACGTTTATTTTTTTTTATTGCTTCAAAATTCAGTTTTAATTTTTAATGTTTACTGCATCTATCTTTTCCGATCTTTCCGTCTTGTTTAAAGTAGAATTTGTATAATGTATTCAGTCAACTTTTATTTGCAAACAAAGGTGCCAATAAAATGAACAATAAAAAGCGATAAAAAGATGTTGATGTTGACGTTAACCTACTTATGTATGACTGTCGGAAATTTGAAAAGTTTGAATGCTAGCGATGCGTTCGGCAAACTCAAACATCAACTCCCGGTCTCGGGTGAACGCAGAGATTGCTGTACGCACCCTACAGTAGCACGTTACTTTCATATATGACGTAGATGCTACCGTATATACTAAAACACTATTGGGCGTATATTGGCTCAACAAAGTTGTACGCATCGAAGTGGTGACGTATGGCACACTCCTTCCAAGGGGCCCAGCACTCCTTCAAACCGTATTAATCACGGTCTGTTAAGTTTTTTATTTCTGTCGGCAACACGCGAGAAGAATGAGTAGGTGGGGCGAAGGAGCAGAAGAGGGACAGTGAATGAAGCAAGTTGCATATACGAAGGGAGTGAAGAAGATATTGATTTGTCGTGTCTATCGTACCAATACAAAAGAAGAGAAATATACTGTATATCTACTAAGCTAACACGGATTCGGGAACCTAATGTAATATACTACAACGTACAGGACAAGCTTTCGCTACCGGGAGTAATAAAGAAAGTTCTACATCCCCCGTATTGAATTTATTCTCAACAGCTGGGGGGGCATTCGCAAGAAGCCGATTGCTTTTCGACCACGAACGCATAGAACTTAAAGGGAAGCGTACCGGAAACCCGTCACTATTTTGAACGAAGAAGCTACGAGCTTAAAAGCAAGTCGGGCACCATTGTAAAAACGGCACCACGTCTATTTTTCGAGTAAATATATAAGATACAACGGCAAAACAGGCAGTTGGTGAAAGCAGATGTGTGTCGAGACATACGAGACGTACTTTAATTACAACAATTTGGGCCGAATGTGTCGTGTTGTTAGTTGTTACCTACATTGGTAGAATGTTGGCGACATGCGGATGTTCCTCAGAAAGACTGGATCACCGGCGTTACAGTTGGGCTCGACATTCGGAAATGGGGAGAACCTTTTGTCAATACGTACTAGAGTAGTACTAGAGTACGTATGTAGTTTTTCTACTCGTAGAATTGCTTCGTGACTCCATTTCGCTTGAATGAGAAGATATTGGGTGGAAAGGGAGAAGAGGCAAGTTCTTTCGCCGGTTTGTTTTGTGTGGGTGGGAAAAAGGAAACAAGAGCCGGATGGAGATATCTCTCTCGGGGTGTGTATTGATTGCTATCCAACATATGGCACAGCCCGAAAATTTCGACAGTCAATTGGTTATCGTAACGCAGCACTTAAATACATACAGATATATACTTTTGTTTTTCTTGTCTTGTCTTTTTAAAGAAATGGTAATCAATCGGATCATGAATACTGCAACATACATTAGGTAAATCGAATATTATTTTGAAAAGGGGACTGGGAACGGATCAATTTGTTACTTTACTGGCTCCGCTGCGCCGTATTTTCGTACTCTGGAATGTCCCTGTTGAATGATAAACTGGAATGGGAAAAAGGGTTTTCTTGCTCTCTTTTTCTGAGAATGGTTTGTCGTCTCGCTCACGTCCACCGTCTCATTTCGTTGTGGCTCTACAGTTTTTTCGCTCAAGAGCAGCACGTTCGAGTCGTCCGACCGGTCGATGCTGCTGGATACTATCTCACTACTACTAAGACTACTTCGACTGGCGGTATTATTACTGATTGTGTCGCTACCGCCAACACTGCCGAAGCTTCTGCCACTACTAGCGCCGCTAGAAAATCGATTTGGTGCGCTAGGCTGCTGATGGGTGTTTTGCGTTCGGCTGGGCCAGTGCTGGGCTAAGGCTTGTGTAGACGCTAAAGGCGTCGGCATCGTTGGACCGACTGCCGGCGATCGACCTATCGGTCGATTTGTTGAACGATCATAGCCCGTCCACGCGGTTGATGTTACGGGTTGCCGAATGTAATGAGGCAGAGGCTTTTGGGCCGGTTGTTGTTTGATGAGTTGTTGCTGGATAATTTGTTGTTGGATATGTTGACGCCGGTTGGGTTGATGCTTGATGGGTTGGTGACTGACGGGCTGGATGTGCTGCCGTTTGACGGGCAAGATATGCTGCCGCTGGACAGGCATGATGCGCGGTCGATGCATAGGCAATTGCTGGATGGGTTCTCGCTGTTGGAACGGTTGTCGTTGCTGGATGGGATGCTGTTGGATGGCCTGGCGCTGGATGGGTCGTTGCACAGGAGGCCTGGACGTTGTTAACAAGTTGCCAGTATGATCTGACCTTTGCTGTGGATTGGCCATTCTCGGTGACGTGACGTCTTTCTCTTTGGGCCTTGAGGCTTGTCGAGGCCTCCAGTGGCGGTCAGTGGTAGAAGAAACGGCTAACATGGCTTCCGGTGGCAGGTGTTGCAAAGCCGGCAGTTTAGGACCTCGTATCGGCCACAGGGGCTCTGCCGAATGAATACCGTAGTGTACTGGGTCTACTACCGGAGGCACTGTGGAAAAAAAACCAAAAACCAAAAACAAATTATTTCTTTCCTTTACCCTCTAATCAATTATGTGTCATTCAAACAACCGTGAATCGCCATCCAAACAACAACTGTGATGTTAAAAAAACAAAACAAAATTAGGCGATAACGTTGCCAAGTGATTTCAAATCCGTTATGAAAAAGTAAGAAATCGGCAGGAAACGATGACGACGTCCATGGGATATTAAAAAAACAACCCTCATCCTGCTCATTTCACAGTTGATGCACGATATCATCGCCGACAGTGACATGGTTTACCGTAGACAAATGTGGGATCGTTTCGCATCGGGTGGCCGTAGTCAATAGGCTTCCAGTCTCCTGTCTCTGAAATAGGTGGATCGATCCGCCGTACGTCTCGCTGCTGTCGCGCATCACCTACCTCCGTCACTGCCTCTGCAAAAAGAATCGGGAATAGAAGGCTGGCTTTATTTGTATTCATGCCTTGTTGTAAGACACGCTGTAAGGCCACGTGCTACTGTAGTTAAATTCCACGTGATGCATAGAGAACAAGGTGACATAACAGCTCAATATCAACATTTCCTTATTGGTTGCAATATAAAGTAGGTAGCTCTTTACTTCGTTGGCAGGAAAATCGTTTACCTGAGCTGGCAGTCGCCCAACAGGTCAAAAGCAACCAGCAGACAGCCAACGGGATCGGGTCGCTCATTTTGCTTTACTTAAATATCCGTTTTGCAGGGCTGTCTCGGTGTTTCACCTGCAAAGCGAAATAAGAGAAAAAAAAAACATAAAACCATCAGACATCAATATTTGCAGCCAAGCGGGTTTCTACACACTGTTAGCCGGAAATGTTTGGCGCGCGCGCTAGACAACTTGTACCGCAGTTGTACCCTGGCGCCCTGACTTCATAACGGCATAACTTCCGGCCATTAACAAGTAAGAAAAGAAAAAAGAAAAGGCATACGTACGTAGATATCTATTTTTACAAGGGAGAACTAGTGTATCTGTTACCATCGTGCTACATTCTTAAACAAACCTCAGCTAGTCTAGATCTCTGTTTCTTTACAATTGAATGTTGGTTTACTCCTTTTCCCTCCGGTTTACATATTGGTACATGCCATTTGGCACGAAGCTTAAGAGGATTTGATGCATCTTTTCGTTTCGATTCCAACAAAAGAAAAGAAAAATCCGGCGTGTTCTTTCGACTTTTCCGCCGGATGAAGCCCTTCAAAAAATGATTCAACGCATAGACACAGATCACGTCTTTCTTGCTCCCAAAAATCCGTGGAAAAGTGGAAACAGTCAACGTAAAATAGATGGATAATCGATCTCGTCAATATTCCACAATCCACGTTGCCAGCCATGTGACGATTGTGGGCGAGTATTCTTCAAGCGTGAAAAAAGCATCAAAACAATCTTCATTCCTGGTCCTATCAATGATTCATAAACGTAAGTAAAACAGCTTTCTCTAAAGGTCGACTTCTTCAAAATTTCTCTGGAAACACGTCATAAGCCAACTTAGCCTACGTAGCTACGTATTCTGTAAATTGTAATAACGCTGCTGAACTTTCACACTTTAGAGGCCAGCAGCTTAGAAGTCAAATGGCATCGCCATTGGAAGTTTTCCCACCCTGCTGTAGAAACAAGCTCATTAAACAAAAGACCTTTTCTTTTTTTCCTTTCGCCCTTTTCGCGTTTTATGTGATCGGTTCGTTCGGAAATCGCGCGACCCTGGCCACATAGGCGTCGACCTTTTGCACGATTGACTTGCCTGTGATAGTGAACACCCTTCTACCTATAAATCCTCCGCAATACTTATTCTTCTATCAAGGAAAAGGAATGGTCCGTAATCCTCGACGAAGAAGCCGCGTGATTGGAAACGGAGCGCGGGAGCACGGAGCGCCGTACAGGTGCTGTGATTCCGTTATCTTACGTGAATGGTGGTCTACGTCAAGGGAAATAAAAACGTTCATCGTTCAGTGATGCTGGCTTTTAAGAAAAAACCGCTGATAAACTATTAGCGACTTCCCAGATCAGGGAATCTGGGCAAGAGAAAATAGATACTGTTCTATGAAATATTTAGCACAGCAGGTCGGTCTGAGTACAACTGCAGCAGAAGCAACAGCAGCTATACTGTAATTACGTGAAAAGGCGATATATTTAGGACATGGGAAAGCCGCTGTTTTACTTGCTTTTGTCGCGGCCGGTGGCATCTGGTCAGGCGGAAACGATCGGCCTGACCGTCTGATCGTGCGGGAGAGAGGAAAACAATAACAAAAGGAGAAAAGAAGAAAGCAGAATAAAGAAGGAAAAGAAGGATGAAAGAAAAAGATGAAGAAGAAAAATGGGTGGATGGAGAAGAACAAAGAGCGCGCACAGATGACACACAGACTATCTGCGCTATTTTCCTATCCAGGTAAAATCCGTACAGCTTCGCATGAGCCACTCGGTTCGCCGACTAGTCAAGCGGCTTCGACGCTTCGTACCTTGAAATCTCAACTACAGTATCAGGATAAACTCAGGAATGTTATTTATCTACTCCATTTCTCAACGTATGGTATTGTGCTTGTATATCCCACAATACACAGTGAAAAATCTTCATAAAATTCAAACTCTACGAAACTGGGAGAGACATTTTTTTTTCTTGATTTTTAAGATTTTTGTTAATTTTCCCCCTTTCTCTGCGCAGCATTGCGCTAAAACACTTAGGGCTTGCGGTGTTGTTCGAGTAATCTGGCCAACTTGGAGTGAACTTAACTTCGATGATAGATCCACGACTTTGCTGTTAGCCTCAATAAATGATCTGAGAGTCCCCATAGATGCGAGATAACGAACACCCACACTTCCAGCCAGTGAAGAATCTACTGGCAAACGGAAAATAGATCTTGGCTGGTCGATACCGGTCTAGTGATGCGCTAAAGCGACCTTTGGCTTTGTCTCATTATATAGGGGATTCAAAGTTCCTGCTTCTTAGAGGTCAAGAAAAGGGAGAGGATCCTGGCTGCAAAAACGGGAAGAAGACGTCTTTTAAGGGGGACGTGGGACTGTTATGAACCTCCGTAACAACCGACAAGTGACAACCTCAATCTTGACTAACGTAAGGCGGAAGAGGCAAAGAATCAGAAACAAATCAATCCAATCAGGAATCTGTGCCCCCCTCCTCCCCCAAAAAAATACCTCCTCAGCTGCATCCAGCACTGACGGATCGATGTTCTGTCACCGTGTAATCAGATTTGTTGATCCGATCCGCGAAGCACATAAACACACAAAAAATAAAATACTTGCTGCTTGCGCGACGGTAGCAACTAACAACACGAAAAACTGTATTCAATAGCAGTCGCCGGCGTTGGTCAAAAACAGTTGCAAGAAAACAGGGAGAACCAAAAAACACGTGCGTAACAGTTGGTTGTCACTGGAACTACTGGAACGCGTAATATGCCTTTGGGTTGGCGCAAAGGAAGAGAGTCAGAATGAGTCCTATCTTTTTTATTTTCTTCACCAGCCGCCAGCAGAAGGGCTGATGCCTCCCAGCGAAGAACCGCCAGCACCTCCTGTCGCTGCACACACACACACACGAAAAGTTCCCTCCGGCTGGCACATGCAAGAGTAAATGTGAATTTTTTTTATTATTCTCACGCACATTCACGCAGGCCCTCAATCATTGGACAATTTGTTGCTACTTTAAAACGAAAAAAACACACTGGCTGAACAGCAGATGAATCGGCCAAGAACAGATCACCATATTCGTGTCAGTAGAGGCACGGGAAAAGAACGGAAAAGATTTGTAACCAAGTGACCGTGCTAATTATGCTCCGGGTTCATTTTAAGAACAAAAAAAAAGGCCATCTGGGTGCACCTGACATAAAGGCCTGTGTGACAGGTAACGCGATACTTAGCCGAAAAAGAAAAGAAAGCGCATTTTCGTATGTGAGAGTTTGTCAGCAAGTTTTTCTGGTTATTCATTTACATCATCAGCCAGGAGATGCGATGGGAACGAGTCATGTTTGGACCGCGAACTAATCGGTGTCAATGCATGCGCACGCTGCTGCTGTAATTTCTATCGCTTGCTGTAGCCCCATTGTGATGAAATGAAACCACTTGATCTTAAAAATCTAGTTTCCTGAATCTCAATTTTCCTGGTCTCATCGTACAACCGGCCAAACATCTTTTTTCTCTTTTTATCCTGGAGAAATAAATAGCCCACTTATTCGAAGACCGGAATGAGAATGTGGTGGCCAGCACACGCGAGGTTCTGGTCACCATTGACGTCGAAGACTCTCACCAGAAAAAAAAAGAAACTACAATGCCCACATATTGTACGCTGAATAGTTGTCATCGATCGCGTCCTGAATTCATCTAAATAATTCTATCGACATAGATAGCATTGTTGGTTGTAATTGTTCTTTTTACAGCGCGTTACGTTTTCAACCACAAATTGAATTAATGGTATCAGCAAACAGTTGGGCGTCACATTATATTGTTATTCGTTTGTCAACAATGCGATCCTTAGAAAGCAATAACTTACAAATAAAATTATGTATGTCAAATAAATGTGTGCTTCGTAGCCAATTACAGTTTTGGATTGCATGGATTGTAAAGAATTTAAGGTATTGAAAGGAAAATGTTTTAATCAGTTTTATTAACGGCAGACGCAATCGACCTAATTAAGAACCATATGCTCTGCCGCCTGTGCGTGCGAACGTCGAAACTACATGCGTCTAGTTCAGTACAGTGGAGTACAGTAGTCTATTAATTCTGTAAAGTATGTGAAATTGGCTAATCATGGATTAAGAGTTTTTGACCGGGAATTGTTAATTTTTTTTTAAATGACAACTCGCCAATTTTTTGCTGCCGAGCGCACAGTCATTATGAGAACCGGCAGATCTCTGGAAGTATGGACTGGAAGCTGGAACCGGAGAAACCAGAAAATGAATGAAAAGCAAACAAGACACATATCTCCGATATGACAACACTGCTCCTTATGTCAAGTCAAGCTCTCCCACCCCCTATGGCCCCTATCCCCTGAAAGAAGGGAATAATCATGGCGTCTGGTATTGTCGTAAACCGACCGATCGTGGAAAAATTGCAAAAGTAATTTTTTACTTGTCAACTTACCTTCATCATCAAGATTAACAATGATTTTTTCTATCTAGTCTTCTTCAAGATTCAACATATCGAGATGCTGTCGAAAATTCGGCATCCTTCAACACCCGGCTTGCTATTGAGAAGAGGATGAGATTACCCTTTCTTGATGCACAAACTGGTATGTTGACGATTTGACCTAAGTTTATGTTAGTGGGTAAATTGAGAACTTTAATTAAAATAATGTTTGTATTCACATATGCTTGATATTTCATACAATTACAGTTTTACATCGTAGTAGCATACAGATGCAAATTATCAATCGTTCACATGTCTTTCTTAAATTTCTGAACAGGTGTTGCACAGAATCACTGTCACTTGTGGATGCAGCCTAGGCATCGCATGCCTGGTCTTACTCCTGACCAAGTTTACACTTATCCTGCAAAACGTTGGAGGAAAAAACGACGCTCTTACTTGGTCACATATGCTCAGTCTCCAAAAAAGAAAGAAGTTCCTGCCCCAGAAGCAGATGTTGAAGTGCCAGCCCCAGTAGAACATCAGCCATTGATGAACATCAGTTCTGTTGTCCAACAAACAATAAATGAAGATAGCAAAGACAGTACTGCTGCTGCTGTACTCTCAAATAAAGATGAAGCATCTAAGGTATATATCTTAACATTCATGGGTAATGAAACATGTTACTCAGTTGTATATCTTGTGTAGGATGGATGGTACTTTGATGAGTTACAACCCGAGCCTGACGATTTTGAGGAACCCGATGCCGATTCAGACTTTGACTACGAAGAGAGTTCAAAAAAGAAAAAGAAAAAGGCCTTGGCTAAAACTCCTGCCAAAGTAAGACTGATCAATTATTGATAACAGCTCATACATTAACACAAAAATTTGTTTTGCAGACACCCAGTACTAGGGGTAGAAAGAAACAGATTCCAATGAACTATGATGCAACAGACACAGAAAAGCCGTACTCGTGCGAGAGTAAGTCTCCCTTGTTGTTACTATTTGACTTTTTTATTTTTTTTCCTTTTTAGTTGATTGCCCATCTTTTAGGGCCTTTCGATATTAACCTCCCCCTCTGCTTTCTGTCTTTTATGTTTCACCATCGTCCAGCTTGTGGTGCACGATACAAGACTCGCCCCGGTCTCACCTACCACTACACTCATTCGCACAAGAATTTGCTTGATGGAGGCGATGACGAGGATTCAGGACCGGCCACTCCGACGGCCGGCTCCAACAGTGCCGGCTCTGGCATGGTCTCCGCTCCCTCCACACCACTCAATCCCATGCACGGACAGAGCATGATGTCCTCCAACGCTGACACCCCAGCAGGTTGGAATTGTAGAAACTGCTTTTTTCTTATCTCCTTATTTCTTCGTTTGGTCTTCGTTTAGCGCTAAATTCAAGAGTATTTTGATATGCCGCTAGATGGCTTTACTCTTTCTTTGAAACAAACTTTTAGCAATCGACATTCGATTGCGACCAGTTTTTACTATACTATTTTAAAAAATATTCAAAAAAAAAAGAATTTGTGTACTAAAGAAATAACAGTTAGTTCATATTTCTTTTCTCTCTATTTTCCATTAATTTTGTGTTGAAGGCAGTAATGGCGGTCAGTCGAAATATGTTTGAGTACCTTACGAAATACGGTTGATTTGAGATAACTGTAATATTGATTGATAATTTCTTACAGGGAATTGCTCTAAAGATTGCCGCTATTCCAACCAACGGTATTTTCTTACTGCCTTCGACAAGCTTGTTAAATTATAGCACTCGGTTACATCCGCACCAACCTTTTTTTTTAGTTGACTCCTTTCATGTCTTGAATAATTTGTGCGTTGTATTGTGTTGTATTGTGTTCGTCGCAAATCCTGATTTGCTTGCGTTTTTCACCACATTTTGCATCATCCCGATCCTAGTTATATACCACCTCGTGCTTGGCTTTTTGAAACGCTTGTTTCGTTCAAGCTTCGATTAGAGTTTCTGTTTTATTAGTATATTAAATTTCTTCCTTTTTCATGAAGGACGTAGCCGCAGTAGCCGTCATGGGCAACAAACACCTTCCATGGGGTTACCACCAAGTACACAATCCGAGACGCCGAAAAGAAATAACCCCCCACACCCTCAAGCCCCTGTAAACACTCAGTTCAATCCCATTAGCAGCAGCGTTGCTGGAGGTGCAACACCAATGCCACCTGCAACAACAGCAGGTGGAGACTAAATTTAATTGTGTGGTTTGATAACAAACAAAACAATTGAAACATTTTCATTATTTATTTTAGGGAGCACAACCTATACTGGACCGGTAGCTGCACCGGCCGTCCGGGAGATGGAAATGAAAGCTCGTGCTCCTCCTTCACCTTACTGCGATTTTTGTTTAGGGGATGCCACCGAAAACAAAAAATCAGGCCAACCCGAGGAGTTGGTCTCGTGTGCCGACTGTGGACGTTCCGGTATTTCTTTCACCATCATTACTTTCCGCAAATGCGATGTCGATGACCTCAACTATTGTACTGTTTTGTAGGACACCCATCATGCTTACAGTTTACTGCCAACATGATTATTTCGGTCAAGCAATACCGCTGGCAGTGTATCGAGTGCAAATGCTGCAGTCTATGCGGGAATTCGGACAACGACGTGAGTTCATCCTTTGTGACCGATTGTCATGTTTTTAGCATATTTTATATACATTCAAAGAGTTTTGAACAAAATCATCATCTGAATTTTAACATCGTGTTTCTGTAGAGCAAGGGAGTACATCTAATACCAATAGTTAATGATCAACACTATATACTTTGAGACTAATTGATGACTATTTTAAAGATGACTATTTTAAAGATGACTATTAAGCATTCATTAAATTTCTGTGGTTATTTCAACGTTTTCTGTTGGTTACACAAGAGCTACCCGGCTGTCAGATACCGTTATCTTTGAAAATAGATGCCGGTCCTATAAGTGATGTTTAATTTTGTATATTTGCAGGAACAGTTGCTTTTTTGCGACGACTGCGACCGTGGATATCACATGTATTGCCTCAAACCGCCTCTGTCTGAGCCACCAGAGGGATCCTGGAGTTGCCATTTATGTCTCGTTAGCTTCCATCGCAAATAAACAAGACCCTCCTTTTCTGCCCTGGAGCAACCATTCTCCTTTCACGATTTCAAGTTTCCCTGTCACCTTCTCAAGACTTCTTTTTGCATCTTCAACGATCTTTTTTGTGTGTCTGTGAAATGTATACTGTACCTTTCGTGACTTCGTCTTAACAGTACCTCATTTCAAAACCTTTCCGCCGGTACAATGGCAAATTTCCTTGCCCATGTTTTTTCTCATCTCTTAGAAGAAAGAAAAGAAACAAGACTGTCTATTGGATTTGGCTTTATTGCCTTGAACGAATTTACTTTTGTCGTTCCGTACTGTGTGTCTGTGGATACATTATAATTTTAGATTCAGAAAACTCGATTTATTCTAATGTGTTTGGGGAGTAGCCACTTTTGTCTCGTCACCTTTCTGCGCGAATAAAAAAAAGCTCTCTTTGCCCCAAAGCAGGCATTCTCTGTGTTTCTTTGATGGATGCATTTTGAAACGGGAAGACGCCATCGAAATGTCGGCACCCAATTTTATCGAATAGGAAAACGAATTTTCAGGCAGAATAAGAACTAAAATGGAAAAGAATTTTCTTGGCAATAACTCTCCATGTTTCAAAGCTTCCTTAAAGGAAACCTTTTGATAAGGAAGTGAGCTTTCAGGCGGGACTAATTAAGATTTGACTGTAGTCCTTTTGAGAGCATCCCTCGTCTACAGTGCAGCTTTTGTAGGGAAACCTTTTGTTTAAGAAATCAACTTGTTTAAATCTTCTAAGAATGGTACGCGCACTCGCGCAGGTACTACACGAGCTATCCCTTTGTTGGTGACTTACGAGGAGTATTGACCAGGCTACCATCAGATATGTTTTTGTATATACATATTTTGTTGAACTGGTAAAATTACTGTGTTGGTGATTTTCATGTTTTTTGCTCTTCTTCCCTTTTCTGATGTTGTTGATAAGGTATCATTGGTAGCTGGGATCACGCGCGTGGTCCCAGCACTATCTAATTTTCGATTTTTTAAACAAAAGGCTACTCAAATTTGTATCCAAGTCATTGAAAATTGATTCCTTGGCATTTGTTTGACTTTCTGCCGCACCCACTATTTCTGGTCACAGAATATATATTGAAGTTGTATATGGAGCAAGTTTTGTACTCTGAAGGTGAAGAGCCGACTGGAGCTTGAGGCGTACCGTATGTACAGATTGACCGGAACACAAAACACATGAAGGCCATCCTTGGGCCGCTGCACCAGGCGGGGATGAAATAACGGTTCTTTGACCTACTACTTACCTACAAGGGGAGACGGGACTTTGGAAAGATCATGGTAAGCAAAGAAAGAAACCGCACCCAGAAAGGAGGATTATAGGTTTTTAAGTGTTCACGTAGTAGGAAATGTGAGGTCGCATAAGGTTCTATTTAAACTTGTCTCGTGGAAATCATGTCTTCTTTTTAAAATTGGCGTTCACCAAAATGAGTAAATGTTAAACGTTACCTTGAAGAACGACTTTGGCACACATCGATACGCGAAAATTCAGGTTAAACAGGGATATTGTGTCACAGGTTTTTCCATGTAGCAAACTAGCAACAACTGCAAAAATATAACACCTTACTTCCTGCAAATTTGCTCTACTTACAAATATCTGACAGCTCCCGAACTCGTATTTGATGAGACGAATACACCCAATTTCCTGTTTGTAATATATAGTTTCGTTGTTACAGACCGATGATATGACCGATGGAATTTTCCTGTCAAATATAGCGACGATATTCTATTCTAACAATAGGGCGGATTCTCCGATTTAGTTTTTGGTTTAAAATAGAACGGAGGTGTTGAAAGTAATATAAGAATGTTGAACTTTCATAGGAAGCGCGATTCATGTTTTTACGATCTAGCCCTCATGTGACATACTTCCAGTTCTACAATTTTAAAAAATTTAAGCTTGCATTTTATAACGCAAGTTAGAGGCAAAAAATGTTTTAGAATTATGAGTAGAAACAAAAGACCTTTTTGAAGTACAAAATTTCAAGCTACTTAATCTGAGAGTAATTGCATTTTACTGCTGGATACACGACGTAGTAAGTTGGGTAGAAGCATCTAAAAATTATCCTGTATTTTCTTTGTTTAAAAAATTAATTTGGAAAACGAAGTTTTTAAAAAACTACAATTAAATATGCCCTTTTAGGAAAAGATCTGGAAGCGGTGTCCGCCCGTGCGCTACGTTCAGTAGAGGGCATTGGCCAACCAAAACACAAGACTGTCACCTTGTGTTTAACAGATTTCAAGTTAGTTGCTCGTGTGCAAGCACTCGACTAGGTTGTACTTGTGAAGCTCTCGTGTTCCAAGCTTATTTTGGCCTGTCGGCCCATCGAAACAAAAGAGTAAAAGATGGGGATTGCTATTCGCATCACCCTGTTTTTTGCCATTTTATATTTCTGTGCCTGTCTTTCAAACGCGTCTGAAGATGTGGAGCTCAAAGACCCACATTTAGTGGTAATTGCCACATTCGCTGCCAATACGATTTTAAAAGATGCGGATGACTTTGGAATCCAGAATACCTCATCGCTTCATAGGATTATGGATGCACACATTGTGCCATCTCAGCAACCTATTGTAAGTTTGAAACCATTTTCAAAAGTTTAAACTTAAACTAAAATATATTGTCATTAACATGCATCCTTTGTGTTGTTGTAGCCTACTCAATATATGCTTACTCTAGAACTCGGTAACAATTGCACTAATGAAGACACCTGTAATGGTGGCAGGCACATCTGTGAAGTAGTTGTTCTTGATGAACCTTGGAACAAAAAGCGTAATCTAGAAGAAGACAAGTCTAAATGTGCTGATAGAGAACCCAACTCTCCCCTTGAGTTCATTGGTATTAGGCAGTAGAGTTTTATCTATAAATAAATCTTATGGATATTACTAAAACTTTGATTGTGCTTTAGACACCAGTAGTACTATTGCTTCATCCCTATCCTTGGAAGATGCAGCCACAAAAGCAATTGCCTCAAAAGCTGTATCTCAGATGGGAGAGCGTAGAGGAGGAAAACATGGATTGAAACATATTGGCCAAGCAAGGAGAGTTATGGTGAGTGTTTATTGTGCTATTGCTTCTTATTTGAACTTAATCCATCAATTGTTTGTGTAGATGGAAGAATCCAACAGCAACTTGTATTATTTGACGTTATACATCTCGACAACTGACGAAGATTTGGTTAATGAAGTGTGTGAGGTCACGATGGAGGAAGCATTGGCCACTGGGGAACAGACTCTTCAATCTCTTCGATGCTTTACCACTGGAGACAATGAAGGAGCTGACAAATTCGGCATCGCACGTGTTCCCTCCGAGGATTTGACCTCCAGCTTGATTCGGCACGCCGTTCTTGCTTCATTAGCTATTATCGATGCTGAATCTATTTCCCAGTTCCAGTTCAAAGTAATCGGCTATTCACTCACCGATGCCCGTGTATCTGTCGACAGTGGGACTAGAGACCTTCAGTTAAAAATAGGATTGGTACCGACTCTATGCATCAAACGTCAGGAATCTGAAGATGATGATGAAGAAGCTAAGTCTTGCACTATCGACACAGAACGAGACCCTTCCATGTGCTCTATCACCCTGACTCAGTGGCCTTGGGTCTCTGACGGATACCTCTTCTCTGACTTCGAATGTGAGCCGACTAGCTATGCTGTTATTAGCGACGAGTTGGAAGCTTACACCGACGAAGATTCCTCGGCTTCTGAAGAAGGAGTTGAGGTTGAAGAAGTCAGTAGTAACGCTGTCCAGTCTGGAAATCGGTGAGTTGCGATATCATGTGTTGAATTAATTTGATTTTAAACGTACATGTTTTTCGTAGAAGAGAAAATGTTGAAGAAGGTGGCGAGGAGGAGGAAACGGAAGATGAAGAGGGAGTAGAAGTTGAAGAAGAGACCTTTGTTGCCCGGAGCGCTCCATGTTTAGGTTGCCCTACGAGCATAGACGTAAACTCGCCCGAGGTCAAGGAAATGGCAACTTTTGCTCTGAGTGCCCTTGAGAATGCTGCTAATAGCGATAAAATTCAGAGTGTTGTTCGCATCGTCAAAGCTACTAGTCAAGTAAGCGTTAACGATTTGATGAATTACTCCGATTTAATTCTAAAACCATTTAACAGGTTGTTAGTGGTAGTTTGTACATGTTGACGATCGAGCTAGTCGAAACCAACTGCCTTCGAAGCGAGAATGTTGATCGCTCCAATTGTCAGGCTGATTTAGCTGAAGGAAAACGCCGTGTCTGTACTGTTGGAATTTGGGATCAGCCGTGGCTTAACTCCAGACAAATTCGCGAACCGGATTGCAACTCACCCGCTATAAAAATTGAAACACGTTCTCTTAAAGACACTAAGGCTGGTGTAGTAACCGGGACGAGCGAATTTGCCCCAATCTCGTCTGACAATGAAGAAGCAAAGACTATGGCGACTTTCGCGCTCAGTCGACTTGATTCATTTGACGATAATACCAAGAAGCGCGTCCTGGTTAAAGTCGTCGACGGAACAGTTCATGTGAGTAACATAGACTTAATCTAGAAGATACATTTGCCAATATTCATTGTATGTAACTTAAATTCAAACAGAGCGTGGGCAGGTCAAAAACCTTCAACATGAAAATTCACGTGGCCTTAGCTGATTGTCCAGAAGGAGGGAATTCAAATGATCCTACATGCTTGACCAGTCTGTCGTCATCACCCCAGCAGAACTACCTGTGTGACGTTCAAGTTTTGGCCCAACCGGGTCCCAATCGATTCACACCAAAGCGCTTAATAGATTCCAAGTGTGCGTCAATGAAGTCCGCTCATTTGGCAGGCACTGCAGAAGAAAAAGACTTGATCGGGGAAGGCTCGGAGATTGACGGGGTTTCCATCCAGCAACTGACCGGAGGACATGAGTCGGCCGACAAGGCCAGTCCTTACATTCAATCAATCGCAGAGTTCGCCACCACCGCCATTAATCAGAGGAGCAACGGAAACAATCTCAAGCTTATCCGCGTTATTCGCGCCGAAACGCAACTTGTGGCCGGCAAGAAAGTCGTCTTGGACGTTGAGGTTGGAAAGCAACTTTAAACATATTTCTTTTTACGTATTTCCTTCCCACTATGACAATTTAAAACGAAACGGGGATTGTATGATATTTATAAACTGACCCGGGTGACTTGACTGACAACCAAAACCTATCCTTCTGACGTTGAATTATGATAGACCAGTCCAACCGGACATGGTGCTGTTGGTAAGATAAAAGAATGAAAACTTGCAGCTACGCCTTTAGGATTTTTTTTACTGTTGCTCGATTTAAAAAAAAAAAAAAAAAAAAAAAAAAAAAAACATGCAACGACGAAAAACAAACATTAATCCATTCTTGACTGTGACTATCAGACTGATACTTTTTTATTGCTCCGTTGTAAAACAATAAACTAAGCACAATGACTCAGACGAACATGACACCCTAACCCCGTGACATTCGACACCATTTGCGACAATGTATTGTAGTAGCTGGTGTTAGCGTGACGCTCGACTATTGTTGAAAAGAATCAAGTAATATCAACGTGACCAAACTCCCTAACCTCGTGTTTGGTTTTTCGGGGTATCTAGGTCGGCTTCACCAACTGCACGAAAGCCGACGGCGCTGGAGCCAACTGCCATCTAGACAATTCTCAGACGAACGTGGTTTGTCGCGTTACTGTTTGGGATAGAGTCTGGCTTAACGACCGCCGAGTTACCAACATGACGTGCGACTCGCTATCTCTCTCTTCTGCGAATCAAGACGATGCTGTTTCAATTCAAAGGCCGGTAGTTGGCTCGAAGCCGCCTGTCCATGTTGGAGGTCATGAACAAACCGATACCATGTCGACCGAAATTGAAGCTTATACAGACTTCGCCTTAGCCGTCATTGAAGAACAATCTAATGCGGATGAAAAACTGAAAGTATCCAAGATCCTTGCATCGTCGGTGCAAATAGTTCAAGGAAAGAATATTCGCCTATCACTAGAGGTTGCCTCGACCAATTGCAAAAAAGATCAACCAATTGGGGACAATTGTCCGATTGACGAAAGCAAAAATGTACAAATCTGCAACATTCAAATCTGGGACAGAGCTTGGCTTCAGGAGAAACAAGTTACTGATTTGAACTGTCAACCCAAACGTGACAGAAACCCTAAGAGCGAAGACTTTGGCGAGAGCCCATTTGTCGGCCATACCCCTCAAACCTTCCGCCTTGGAGGCGACGTTGAATTGGTTCGCAAAGCCGCACGTTTAGATGCGAAAAATTCTCAACAGAGAAATCTACCATTACTTGGCGGATACACCACAGTCGAAACTTCGGATCCATCGATCGTAGAAATGGCAAATTTTGCCGCTTCATCTGTCAGCAACACACTAAATGCTGGAACGAATGCTGAACCTTACACGTTGGCTAAAATTCACGCTGCCTCGAAACAAATAGTCGCGGGCGTGAACTATAAACTGGAACTGGAATTAAGTCGCCTTAACGAATCGCTCCTTTGCAGAGTCATCATTTTGGAACAAAGCTGGCTTTCGGTCCGAGAAATGACTAATATGACCTGCTTTCCGCAAGCATTTCAACGCAGAGCCAAAAACGCCCCTGGCGGTTACAGACCGGCGGCAGTAAGTGACGCTGCAGTCAAAGACGCCGCAACGTTTGCCGTGTCTGCAATGTCCGAAGCTTCACCTAATGCTCCATATTCTCTTATGAAAATCAATAACGCTGCAAGACAGATCGCGAGCAAACAAGTCAATTACAAACTGACGATGCAGCTCTTGAAAGAAAAAGCTACTGTTATCTGTGATGCAATTGTTACTGAGAAATCATCTCGTCAGTTGATTAGCTCTTCGTGCCGAAACAAGAACAACCGTCGTCGACAACTCACAGGAGGTTATAGCCCAGCCGACGTTAACGATGCACTTGTGAGTGAAATTGCAGTTTTTGCTACTTCCGCCATCAGCCAAGCCACCAATGCTGGAACTCTCTCCTTAGTGAAAGTCGTTGCAGCGGAAACTCAAATTGTTTCAGGAAAAAATTACAAATTAACTTTGCAAGCGAAGGGCGAAGCTGGTATCCAAACTTGTGATGTCGTTGTTTACGATCAAAGCTGGACGAAGACCCGCAAGCTTTCAAGTTTCAAATGCTCAGATCCCACTGGAAGCCGCGTCAGTCGCCAACTTAAAGCCAGGCCCAGACGCCCTGGCCCTCCTGGTCCTGCTTTACGCCCAAATAATTCTGAACTTTCAATCCAGCCACCGTCTCACTGCGTTGGTGGATATTGCCCTATCGATCCTAATGAAAACGCTGTGAAGAAAATGGCCGACTTTGCCACAAACTCCTTGAGCCGTTCCATGAACTCGGGACCTTTAACACTGGTCAAAGTTCGATTCGCTGAACGCCAAGTTGTTGCCGGATTCAATTATCGACTCGATCTGGAGTTCAACACAGCGAATGGGAGTGTCTCGTGTAAAGTAGTTGTCTTCGATCAAGCTTGGTCATCGACTCGCGAACTCAGCCAGATGCAATGCGAGCCACTTGCGCCACCGCCTCCACCTGTACCGGTACCTACTATAGACAAGTCCCCCACCATCGTCGGCGGTTACTCCTCTATTGATCCAGCAAGTGCAGTTGTTACAGAGATAGCTAACTTTGCTACTTTAGTTCTTAGCCAATCCAGCAATGGCGGGTCATTTGCTTTGGTTAAAGTATTGTCTGCGGCCAGCCAAGTTGTTGCCGGATTAAACTACAAACTGACGATTCAACTACGTACTCCATCCGAAGTTCAAAATTGTGAAGTAGTCGTTTTCGACCAAAGCTGGACTGGAACTCGTCGACTGACCAACTCCAAATGCGCTCCATCAACCCCATTGACACCAACTGCCTCAGCAGTAGCACCTGAAATGGCCCCTGCTGTTGTTAAAACACCGCAAGTAGGGGGTTACTTTAGTGTTAACCCCGCCGATGCTGAAGTAGTTGAAGTGGCTAACTTTGCCACAAATCTGCTCACCATTACGCAGTCGATGAATCCTGGTAATTTGACCTTGGTAGCAATTTTGAAAGCATCGAAGCAAATTCAAGAAGGATCAAGCTATCAGTTGGCTCTCAAAGTAGCTACTGCCGAAGGAGTCAATTTGATGTGCGACGTAGTTATTTACAATCACGATAAAGCCCGTCAGCTCACTTATTCTAGTTGTGCGCCTCAAGCGACCCGCCGCAAGCGTTCTTCAGAACAAATAACAGGAGGGGTGTCACCTATGGACATTAACAGCCCCAAAACAAAAGAGGTATTATTGTAATTATTGTTACTGTTTCTGTTCATCACACTAATTGCCTCCTTTTGTTTTAGCTATCAGATTTCGCCGTATCTGCCATCAGCCTACGCTCTAACGAACCCAACGCACCCAACGCCGTCCGAGTTTTGAAAGCAACGAAGCAACTAGTTGCAGGAATGATGTACACACTTGAACTCGAGTTGAATTTTGTTGATTGCCCTCAAGACACGGAAACTTGCAATCGTCGTCAGAAATGTAGCGTTTCTATTTGGGAACAACCATGGCTCCAAAAAAGAGAAGTTACCAAATTGACGTGCAAAGATCTCAAAGCCCGAACAACATCAGCCATGAAATCGTCTTCTCGACGTCAACTTCTTGGTGGCGTTACTCCGGTTGATCCTTCATCTGAAGAAATCCAGGCTTATGCTGCTTTTGCTCTTCAAGCCATTCAAGCTCAGTCGAATGCAAAAAATCAGTTGGGTATCGTGCGAATAAAAAATGCCGGCACGCAAACTGTTTCTGGTAAAAAAATTTACCTGACAGTTGAGGTTGGAGAGACGGACTGCACAGGCTCTAACCGAACCGATGAATCTTGTCCATTTAATGCTCAAGCAGAACAGCGTCAGCTTTGTAAAGTTGAAATCTGGACACGACCGTGGTTGAATGAGCGTCAAGTAACAAGTCTTAAATGTGTTTCACTGGGAGCGAATAAGAAATGTAACGCTAAATCATGTAAGCGATTCCGACGCTCTATGGAAAATGACGCTCCTACGCATTTGCATCGCCGTAATCATCATCATCACCATCATTCCAAAAATTTAAAGAAAGTTCGCCGATTGAAGCATATGACAGCTTTCCGCAGTTACGCCAAGGAATTTAACAAAATTTATAAAACATGGGAAGAATTTGAACATCGTTACAAAATTTACAGGTTAATTCTAAACTGGTTTTATTACTTAAATTTTTCCTAATTGAAAGATTGGTTTGAAACTTCAGAGCTAATCAAGAAAAGATTCAACTACTTAATCGATACGAGATGGGCACAGCAATTTACGGAGACACTCCTTTCTCGGACTGGAGCGCAGACGAATACAAAGCACACTTGGCTGGTTTTAGACCTTCACTTCGCGAATCGAACACTCGTCTTCCTCAAGCTTCCATCCCGAAAATTGATCTCCCTGACGAGTTCGACTGGAGGAAGCAAAACGTAGTAACACCAGTTAAGAATCAAGGATCTTGTGGCTCCTGCTGGGCTTTTTCAGTTACCGGAAACGTAAGTTGGCTTTATTAAATATTTTGGAGAATCCAATGTTTATATTTCATAAACACAGGTGGAAGGTGTTTATGCTGTTCGGAACGGAGAACTTCTTTCTCTGAGCGAGCAAGAGCTGGTTGACTGTGACAAACTTGACAGTGGCTGTAACGGAGGGTTACCAGAAAATGCTTACAAAGCTATCAAGGAAATCGGTGGATTGGAATCTGAATCGGATTATCCATACAACGGCCACCAAAACAAGTGTAGCTTCAACTCCAACATTACCCGAGTGCAGGTACGATATTTCTTGGCAATAGCGAAATTGTAAACTTCTATAACAATAATCAATCAAATGCGGCATGCTACTTTATTCGTGGACAGGTTACCGGCGGAGTTGAAATTTCTACTAATGAGACCGAAATGGCTCAATGGCTTGTTCAAAACGGACCTATTTCAATTGGGATTAACGCAAATGCCATGCAATATTACCGAGGCGGCGTAAGTCATCCATGGAAAGCCCTCTGCAGAGCAGGAGGAATTGATCATGGCGTCCTCATTGTTGGTTACGGAGTATCTACCTATCCGAAATTCAACAAAACCCTTCCTTACTGGATTGTTAAGAACAGTTGGGGAACTAGGTGGGGTGAGCAAGGATACTATCGCGTCTTTCGAGGAGACGGTACGTGCGGACTGAATCAGATGTGTACATCCGCCACTCTTGACTGAAGAAAGAACCACTCGTTTTAAGGAATCTTTTTTCATATTTGTCCTTCCATATGCTAATCTCAAAAATATTTTTACTCGCTTTTGTGCTCTTTTTTTAAAGTTAAATCTGTTTCGGGTATCAGCAAACAGCTGCGGGAAATGAAACAAGTGATTGATTTTTGTTGGGTAAGGAAGAAGTGTTTTACTTAATAGGAGATGTATGTACGATTCATGATATAATCCAAAATAGATGAACTTGTAATCGTCTTTAGTTTGTCGATAACAAGTTTAGAGATACATTAAAAAAGGTTGCCTCCTCTTTTTTGTGTAGCTTTGCTTATAAAAATTACGCTAGTGTGAATTGAAAAGAACAAACTCACGTAAGCTTTTTCGCGTAAAAAAAAAAAACCGTAGAAACGTAATAACGTAGAAACGTAGAAAAAAAATAGCTCTAGTCCTGAATGATACTTAAGGAAGAAGTGTTTTACGTAGATTCATTAAAAAATCTCTTTTTTGTGTAGCTTTGCTTATAAAAAAAGTGTGAATTGAAACTCACGTAAGCTTTTTCGCGTAAAAAAAAAAAACCGTAGAAACGTAATAACGTAGAAACGTAGAAACGTAGAAAATAGCTCTAGTCTGAATGATACTTAAGGAAGAAGTGTTTTACTTAATAGGAGATGTATGTACGATTCATGATATAATCCAAAATAGATGAACTTGTAATCGTCTTTAGTTTGTCGACAACAAGTTTAGAGATACTGTTTTGCTAGACAGCGTAAAAACTGCGCCTTTCTCTGAGCCGCTGCTTCACGAAGAATTTCTTCGTTGTTGTTGGCGTTGAGTTCAAGCATACCGATGGCTTTCAACTGTAAGAGGATAAAAGTAGATAGGCAAGCTGTGACATTTATCACAAAAATTGCGTATTTATTAGACCACTTACTGCCACCGTTTTTCGCTGCGTTTCGCCTCTCTTGTGGTGCAGTTGAATGATGAATTCAAGCATAGTCACGTCCCATATAAATGGATATAAGGAATCCATAGCATCATTACAACTACGCTCCTGTAAGCAGCGGAAGGCAGTGGCATAATCTATTTCCTCTAAAAGTTGACATAAAAGGGCAGCCTGCCAACACCAACAAAAGAAAGATAGATTTAGATTATTCAAATCAATCGACTTTACTCGGTAACCTAGTAATACTTGCGTAAAACATGAAGCCGAATGCGAGCACTTGATCATTCTACGAATGGTGGCTTCGTCCAAAACTTGTTTTGGTATGGGTTGATGGAAGTAATCACTTGCGAGTGAAGCAGCCGTCATAAAACAGCTCATGGCAGCCGAGTGAAACCCTTGGGCGAAGTGAAGATCACCTTGTAACTTTAGCCAAGCTGTATTAAGCGGATACAACGAAAGAGCTCTCTCCAGTAGTTGGCTGAGAATTTCGCCGACTGCCGCCAAGTGGTAACTGTTGGCGTTGCTGAGCACAGCTGGCCAAAGTGATGACAAATCTGCATTGATCTCTAGGTTAGCCTCGTCCTGGACGACGTTGTGCAAGCGTACAAACAACGAAAGCATCACGCTGAGTGACTGTGGTTCACGCAAAAGTTGGCAGAATTTTGACAAAGCTGCTCGATTCACTAGGGGTACATTTGCATTAGGTGAATCTCGAGCCGATCCTCCACCTTGTTGCAAAGCTCCGGTTGAAGATCGTTTTAGCGAGGAACCACCTCCTTGAGAGGCAATTGCACTGTTGTTTGTGGAGGTGGGATTAAACGCTGGAATGATAATTTCCCAAAGAGATTTCGAATTTTTACGCGTAGGTCTTTCACGGTCTCGTTGCAAATCATAGCAAACAGCTGCCAGGCTAGATGCAAGTTCAACATTCAAGTTCAGATTCCATCGAACGTCAAGTCCCAATAAAAATTCCCATTCGCACGCTGCAAGTAGGAGGGCTACGCAATAGTCAACCACTTCAGAGCGGGGAAATATGGTTTCGCCTCGCTGCAGAGCTCCAAGGCACCCACGGCATTGTGATGTAAGATCTGCAAAACGACCTGTGTTGGATTGTTTTAAAAAAATACGAACGTTGGATCCAACTTTTCTTCAATATTGATTTCTAGTAACTGTACTGGAACTGCTGGACATCGGCCATTCATGAAGAAACTGCAACACGTCCACTAAAAGGATTTCCCATTCTATCAACTTGAACAATTTGCCACCAGTTTGGGAATTCAATAACTGCTTTGTTCGGCCGCGTTCTTCTACCGCTTTTAGCAGTTCCACGGCGCCAGCAAAATCCTTTTAAACTAGAGTTAAGTATTTTGCTAACGTCAATAAGTTATAATTTTACCTGTAAACTCAGAAGTTCTCGATATTTGGCTAACAGAATATACGACCAGTCTTGAAGCATGCCTTTAGGCAAATTCATGACTGCACTTTGAAAGGGAATCGGTATTTCCCACTGTATAGATTAAAAAACAAAAACAAAAGACACGTACTAATTATTTAAACTGAAAAGATCCTAAGTTATGCAAAGTCTCATACTTTTTTGTACAGAGTCCATAGCGGACGATTCGGCCAGCCGTGTGATAAACGATCCAATAAAACTTGGATTTCGGAAGTTTTGTACGATTCAATAAGCTGTTGGATAAGTTCACCACACTCAATTTGAGGTAGCACTACATTCGAGAACAAACTTGATTGCTTGCATTAAAAAATTAAAATGTGCAAATAGATTTACATGAACGAGGAAAATCTGGGCTGAATGGTTGATGCTCCACGAGAGAGTCCCCTGTGATTGGTTCTCCCTGCACAAGTTCTTTAAGAGAGCTACTAGACAAAAGCAAATTCTTGAGATCACCAATTACGAGGACCTTGAGTAACAACTCTTTGATCTTAGTTTTTTCTCCTTTGTTGGCCGATTGATAAACTTGTTCCAAAGCCTAGTAAAAAAAAAAGTCCAATTAAAATCGGAATTACGCACCTATATTTTTCCCTTCGTTTAACCTGTACGAGATACTGAAACCCGTTTACTCCTTCGTCCGCTAGTAGTTTAAAATAAGCTTGGGATACGTGACGGTCCGCTAGCGTCTTCCGGACTACATTCAAAGTTTGAACCTTGAAAACAAGATCTTTTGCGATTGTAAACTTGCCACTTGCAGCGGCACTTAACAAATCTAATTCGGCCATCCCTCGATAATGTATCGGCACTTCACGACGAAGGTTGTCTTCTTGCAAAACATTTAAAAAGCTAACATAGTGGTTCTTTATGGATTCGTGCATCCTTTCGGTCAAAGATTTTTCTCCTTCAATATCTTGAATTTGACAAGCAGAGAGAAAACCTTTTAAATATGGAGCTGATATTGTGCAATACTCCATCTTCCGCGATTGGCAGCTAATGAAAAGCTTCCCTACGACTTGCAAGTGCCGTTTCGCTGTTGCATATTGATTAGCAAACATAAACCAGACAGCCAAGTCATATCGTAACTGAAGCTCAAATTCTTCTATTGAAATGCTGTAACCCTCTTGCCATTTATGCTCGCTCACGCTAGTTGAGTTTTCTGTCAAACTGAAACAAATAAGTATTAGAAGCTTATATCCATACACAGAACCCAATAAATTATCTTTTACCTGACAAAAGTGCTTAATGTGGGCATGATCATTTTCTGTCCATTTAGATTTTTGAGAATATTTTCTAAAATGACAACAGAATCAATGGCTTGTAACTTCAGGGAATTCAGCATTGCCTCAGTAAGGTGAGGTGGGACATAAGTTGGACCCTGCCCACCTGGCCTGGAAAAAAAAAAAGCTAATTGAAAATTTTCCTTAGAATAACTTGACTTGGCAACTAATCCTTACATGGGAATGTGTAGAACCTTATTAGGTTTTGTAATAATCTGAATGGACTTCAAGGCCCACAAGACCCAACGATGATATGTAGACACAGCAAAAATGGTGTGAGGGCTTGCTTCCTTGAAATCAATTGAGCTGTGTGATTTGACATCAACTTTTCCATTTTCAGAGAAGAATAAAAGGTCTTGATATAGCAACTGCTGAAGTGTTAACGGAACCCTGCATGCACAGTTGAGAACATAAACTGTTTATCTGCATAGAAGAGTTTACAAACACCAATATACATACCGATTCTCTAGCAACTGAAAGTTCCATTTTAAATGAGCTGCACATTTTAGTGCTAAGATTTTTAAAGCCAAACTTTTTCTTGTTTTTGGTTCATTTCCATTAGAAGTTTCTGTACCTTCAACATCAATTACTCTGCTACCATTTTTCTCTGATGTATTCAAGTTATGGGAGTTCACCAAAAACTCTATAATAAGATCAGTTGCCTGGGCATCTAAAAAAATTAAAATAGGTTAATTTATTAAAGAATAAGAGATTTTTAACACGTCTTGAGATCAGACCTGAATTCTCACGCAAAAGCTGTTTTTCGAGTAGAGAAGAATCCAACAGATATTCAAACCACAATACAGTTCCACCTGATACTATCAAAGGCTCAGACTCCATGATCAGAGAAAACAAAAATAAGTGTAAACAAAATTCCAGTGTTCTCGCAAATTAAAGTATGTTTGTTTGTGAGTTTTAAAAAAATCTTGACAAGCATACAGATTGCAGTAAACACCGAAAAACACCGTAAACTTGACTTGAATTTTAAGCAGACGACTAGGAGGGAAAAACAACCTAGCGGGCAAATATTCAACTTTACAACGTCCGTGTCTGTCTTCTCGTCCGCCGGGAAAGAAATTCTTGGCTCACTTCATCGACTTCTACCGTTTCGACTAGTCAAATCCGGACCCAAAAATCTTACCATGGTAACAATTCTTTTCTTATAGTCAGGCAAGATTTAAGTACTATTATTAATAGCAATGATTTCTCTCATGAATATACCCTACTTACCAAGGTGTACAAATGTGGAGTGTAAAATGACGAGTGTAAAGATAACGTTTCATCAAAGTTCGATTAAGTTTGTTTAAATCTGATAAAACACAGGTTATAAGTTCCTGTGTTACTTAATGCAGTTTAATTTTCCTTTACCTTCCTTTTTTTTTGTTAGGCTGAAACAATTCGTGTTGTTGTTACTGGTGCGGCTGGTCAGATTGCCTACTCACTGCTTTACCAACTAGCAAAGGGAGATGTTTTTGGTGACAAACAACCTCTGTCTTTACATCTCCTTGATATTGAACCAATGATGGGAGTTCTCAATGGTCTGTTGTTTGCATGAGTCTTTGTAATTATTTCCACTAATGGTTTCTTCTTTAAATCTAGGAGTTGTTATGGAACTTCAAGACTGTGCTCTGCCTCTCCTTCGTGAAGTTATCCCAACAGCTGATCCTGCAGTAGCTTTCAAGGATGTAGATGCTGCATTCTTGGTTGGTGCTATGCCAAGAAAGGAAGGAATGGAGCGCAAGGACTTGTTGGCTGCCAATGTCAAGATCTTCAAAGCTCAGGTAAACTTGAGTTTAGTAAGCAGGTAGTATATTAACTAACTGATTTTCAATTATAGGGTCAGGCCATTGATCAGCATGCCAAGAAAACTGTTAAAGTATTGGTTGTTGGTAATCCTGCTAATACCAATGCATTGATTTGCTCAAAATATGCGCCATCCATCCCACCAGCTAACTTTAGCGCCATGACAAGACTCGATCAAAATCGCGCACAAGCTCAGGTAATAGAAAGCCACTAATCTTTCGGTTCCGTTCCGTTAAATATTCACTCGAATATTTATTTTTCTTAGATTGCTGGGCGATTAGGTGTACCAGTGAACAATGTTAGCAAAGTCATCATCTGGGGTAATCACTCTTCAACCCAGTTTCCAGATGTCTCCAACGCCGCAGTGGTCACTGCAAGTGGTGATTCAAAATCTGTGTACGAGGCAATTAATGATCAAGCTTGGTTGACTGGTGACTTTATTTCAGTAAGATAATTTCCTTATAATTTTAGTTGTTTTCTCTGATTAATTAAACAATTTCGTGTTTTCAGGTGGTACAAAAACGAGGAGCTGCAGTAATTGCTGCTCGTAAGCTTTCTTCGGCCATGTCTGCGGCTAAAGCTGCAGCGGATCACATGAAAGATTGGTGGAATGGGACTTCTGAGGTGGTTTGAACTTTAAAAACATTATGTGATCATTATATAAACCATTTGATTTTAGGGTTCCTACGTCTCGATGGCCGTCTTCTCTGATGGATCATACAACACTCCAGAAGGAGTCATGTATTCATTCCCAGGTTCGAAAATTATTTCACTCGAATTTTTAAATTCAGTTCTTTAAAATAAAATATGAATGTCTAAATTTATTTTTTTGCACAGTTCGCTGCAATAAAGGCCAATGGGAAATTGTTCAGGTATCAGACTTATTAGTTTCGTCATAGTTATATAGTTTTTAATTGCCAATTTGTTTTTAATTTATGCAGGGACTTAACCTTGATGATTTTGCTCGTGGAAAATTGGATTTGACCAGCAAGGAATTGGTTGAAGAGAGACAAGAAGCGCTCGCTGTTTGTCAAGATTGACTAGACGGGGAGAAGCCATGCGAGGCATCTCAATTGGCCCCATCTCGTCTATAGCTACTCCACTAATCAATGTAGCCTATTCGGTATTAGAGCTATCATATTCGGTGTGATTAATAATGATATTCCTATACGGGAAACCCAAAACAAGAGCAGTTGAATGTAGTGTTGTTTTATTCATATAGCTTTATGAGTTTCTGGTGTAATACATCTGGTTAGTGGTTGATTCTATTCTTTTCGATCCATAAATTAATTGCTGAACAAAAGTCATTTTGTAGACATAATGCATCTTATATTTTTCGCCGTTGAAAAAATAAATTCAAGATTAAGTTCCTGAAAAGTTGCGGAATGCTTCGAGTATTTCTTTAGTAAAAATCTTCTTAGAGGAGTTAAGCAAATTAATGAATCCCATTGCCATTAGAGCACATGTGATACAAGCCCCATGGCGGAAAAAATAGCGCGGTTACTGAATAAATCAAGGGGCCTGTTATTTTGAAATTTACAAGGACAACCTGTCTGACCTTCAGCGGACTGGACTTCTATGATGAACTAGCTAGACTTTTTTCATCCCCTACCCACGATTTTACTTGCTGAGAAGAATATGACTAAAAAACCCCTTAGAGAAGTCAAAAATTCATTGTGCACACGCGTGGCATACAAACTCATGTCCACGTGGGGTTTATATTCAATATTTCGAATTTCGTAAAAAAGAGTTTATTATTAATTCTTTTTATTGAACAAAATCGCCATAAGATTATTCACAGAAACCTATTTGAACTTCCAAGGTTGTTTCAATGAGAAGCATCACAAATTTCTTAGAAAATAGGGATAGCAACATAAGAAACAAATACGCGAGCGAGACCAGTTCGCGACGAGGGACGAGAAGATTTTGAATTTAAATATAGTGGGTCCTTATAAGGACACTATATTTACCCTAGCCGTTTGCAGAAACGAACTATAACGATCTATAATCGTTGCGCACGACACTTCTATCGACCTCGCTCAACGCTCTCACCTCTCATTGGTGGCTTATAAGGTCGAACACCTAAGTGAAATTTTTAAAGTACTAACACCCTTGAACTTGCACCAAAGAAGCTGCTCCTATTGAGATACTCTATAAAACTCGTCTGAACAGGCGACTAGAAAATCAGACATATGTAGTTCAGTCTAGTAGAAGGTTGTCTTTCAAACTGTTCCCCTTCCCTTGCATTCGTCAATAAACAAAACTACAGGTGCTACAACAGGATTAATTGTAGGTACGCCAGTCACCTTCCGGCATGACACCCATGTCATTCGCGCAAGTGATCAAATTTGTTGATGACCAACGTCGGTTCATTTTGCAACGACTGGGTCAAGATTTGCTGTTATTCACTTATTCCTGTACTGTCGTGGAGAACAACGACGACGTAGAGTATTGGAAGGTATAGTAAGCGGTATTGTTTTTGTTGTGTTTTTGTTGTGTTTTTTTTGTGTTTTTTTTTTTTTTGTTATTTTACATCGCATTTCTGTTAAGCAGTGCATCCACCGTGTTTGCAGTGTTCGAATCCTCACCCACGGTTCTTCCTTCCAACTGTTATCCGAATTTGCAAGGCATCATCACAACTCACACAGTTCCCCAGACACCGCGTCTTTCTTGAAAAGAAATCGGTATCTTGTCGAAAAAAACCTCTTCCAAAATAAAATGGGGTTGCGAGGTTCGATCTCCTCGTCTATTCACGCTACATCCGGACACCAGATAGAGGTCGACGTCGATGACTGCACCGACAGTGACGGGACCGTTCTGAAACAGTTGCTTCTGACAGGTAAATACAAAAGTTACGAATGACATTCACGTTAAGTCTAGAACTCACGAAAAAAGCTTGAAGTAGATGTAGTTTACTTTTTCTTAAGCATGTCTTGTAAACAAGGCTTATTTGAAAACTTAATTTACTTATATGTTTTTATTTACTTAGCAGGTAAAGAAGAGAATGTTAGTAGAGGCAATTCAAGCATAGTTAGGAATCGATATTCCCCACTGATTCCTTTGGTCAGTAGGGCGTCTTCACCCAGACAATTGTCCACTAAAGAGCTACCAGTAAGCTTAGTAAAGCCCAAACAGGCGCCAGAAATCGAGCGGTCTTTTTTACCGTTTAAGCGAAATGATGGATCTATCCGCCAGTTAGCTGCTTCCCAGGTTTGTGTAGCAAAGCACGAACGGACGCATTGGAGTCCACCCGTACTGACTCCTCCACCAGCGGGAAGGCCGTATTCACCTCCGTTAACCCCGGTAGCCTACATTGAACCGTATGTTGAACCTCAAGTTAAATACAACCCGTACTTCTTGTGGCAACTTTATATGTACAAACAATCATGTAGCAACTACACCCTTCCTTTCTCAATTGAACGCACTTGTTAATATCTCTGGTTATCGTTTGAAGGTTAAAATTGTAACACGACTTGCTGATTAAAAGACGTGGCCGACTAAGTATACATTACCTATAAAGGCCGCTATTATGATGATATAATTAATAACAATTTAAAAATGTGTACCTAGTAAATGTCATGAAATCAGTTGTAAATGTGCCTTTCTTCAATAAATTTCGAGATAAATATTTGTGAACAGTATGTTTTTGCTAAAAATTTGGAACAAGTTACCTTATAGCATTAATTTTGTGTGTAAACTTGAAGATTGCAGCCATCATTTACAATTTTCCAACTTTATCTTGATTTTTTAAAAATATGAACTTTGTGCGCTAGATGGGGTGGAATTGTTGATCAACAAATCAGGTTTCCATCGTCTTTGCATGAAAAAGTCACTTGACCTCACAACTCAGTAGCTCTGTAAGTAAATCCCTTGACGTTGATAAGGAAGACCATCCTCAACAGAGCTCGTTAAAATGAAACTTTTCAAACTGATTGCTCATCAGAAACATTTTAGCGGTATATCTACTATTAAAGGTTATTTCTTTAAAAATTACTCACGGTTTGTGTCATCTTTTAGAGGAAGAAATCATTTTAAGTTCGAAGGATTTTCCCCACGTGAAAGTGAGAGATGTAGTCGAAATATATCATCCTGATGTTGTTGGCTCAAGGGTGCTACTTCAGGTGCACTCTTTGAAAGATGAAATGCAGACCAAAGGTGTATTTTGTGACAATATTTTATTGTTAAAATTACTAATGTTGCTTTTCCAACAAATAATGGGACATTTACAGATACAATCAGTATTGAACAGTCTATAGTTAGCATGTTTCAATTGCAAATCTTCTTTGGTGTTCGTGTAACTGTGGTAGATCCAGACTCAGCTGCCTTAGATTCTGTGGAACTGACATTTAAAGATCAGTATCTTGGAAGAAGTGATATGTGGCGTTTGAAAAATTGCCTGGTTGGCTCTTGTGTGTATGTTGGAAAAAAACTAGAATTTTGCAACAAGTCAGTTAGATGTCAGGTGAACAATTTATTTCTTTGTTAACGGTTCATTGAAATAGTTTTTCATACATTTTTACATTCAAAGGTTCATGAAATGTGGGGCCAAGGTGAAAGAGTATCATGTGGAGTAATTACTGAAGACACCAAAATTGTATTTCGATCCTCAACAAGTCAAGTATACCTATTTTTGCAAATGAGCTCGGAAATGTGGGATTTTGATATATATGGCGACTTGTACTTTGAAAAAGCCGTTAACGGATTTCTGTCCGAGTTATTTGCTAAATGGAAACGCCACGGATCTAATCATGAAGTGAGAATCTTCATTCAATATTTTATTGCGTTATGCATTCCATGAATATTCCATGGATGATAGAAAACATTCATTTTCTCCTCCTTTCGTTTTCAGGTCACGATAGTTTTGTTTTCGCGGATATTTTACGAAACAGAATCATTGGAATATTTTCCAGAATCTGTGCGAGCTTGCTTGCAAAAAGATTACCGAGGAAAATTTTATGAAGACTTTTATCGTGTAGCCGTCCAGAGTGAACGAATGGATGACTGGGCATGTGTTCTGCCACAGCTCAAGTTACTCTTTCATGATTGGCAGAACACAGTTTTAGGATATCATCAACAAAATCACCCTGGAATGAATATTCCCAAAGTATTGAAGGTTTTTTAAAAAGAAACTCGTGCTAAACGTCTTACTTCATCATTTTGGAAATAGGGCGTTAATTCATGCGCTGCTCAGGGAAACTTTCTAGAGGTGCTCAACATGTCACTTAATGTATTTGAAAAACATTATTTGGACCGTAGCTTTGATCGCACTGGTCAGCTCTCTGTTGTAATAACACCTGGAGTTGGGGTATTTGAAGTAGATCGAGAGTTGACGAATATTACCAAACAACGGATTATAGACAATGGTAAACTGCCTTTGGTGTTTTCATTCTTGAAATGTTATCTACTTCAAAAACTAATTCAGTATTTTCTCGACAGGTGTTGGTAGCGATCTTGTTTGCGTTGGTGAACAACCTTTACATGCCGTCCCTTTATTACAATTTCACAATAAAAGGCATGGAGCTGCTTCCAACGACTTCAGTATGCCTCACTGGATCAATTTAAGCTTTTATTCATCCAGCAAACGTATTGGTTATTCGACTTTTCTTCCACGAATAAAAATGGCACCTATTTTAAATAAAGAATCGACTCTACACAAAAACAAAACTGCAGGTACAGGGAAGTGTATGCTTACACACTTACACGCGTATACACAAACATAACATCTTGTGTACACTTTTTACCTAAAATTTCAAGGTTTACTATCTTCAAAAACCACGAGCGCAATCAAGGTTGACAGTAGCTTGCCAAATTCCGTATTTGACTATGATGCGTACGACGCAAAAGTATTTGCACTACCCGTAACTCGTACCAGCAAGGTATTGTAGCTGAAAAAGTGAAAATGTTGTTATTTTTCAATATTCAACTACAGTGATAACCAGGTTCAAACTTTAATGCGGGAAACTCGCCAACGCAAAACCACTGCAATTTCTACTGAAACCAACCGATTTGAACGTGGGCGAGGAAGTAGTAGGAGATCCCGTTTGCAAGAAATGGATTTTGCTTACAGTGGGCATCCTGGTAATAGTGGCGTAGGACCTCACATATGGCAATGCCTTTATTTATCGTAAGCTTCAGTTAACCGTTTTTTTTTTTTAGGCGATGGCTTAAGTAGCTCATTGATTAGTGCACCAACGCCTCTAAGTTGTTCACTTACCAAATCTCCGTCAGTAAGCATTCCAAAAAGACCAGCAATCGATGACAGCTGTATCGTCTCCTGTGGTGCAACTGCTCCCCATCCACGGGTTCGAAGACCAAGCGGTGGTGAAGAGCGGTTAGATGACCGTAAATTTAGTTCCCTTCGAGTAGTGGTAGGAAGCGCTGGATCGCCTTGCGCACTTGGAGGAACTACTGCAAACACGGGTGCAAATCCATCTACCGTGTCGTTTGATCCCAGTACACGTCAGATCAAAACTGGTCGAGCTTTAATCAATCCATTTGATCCCAGCAGAGTAACAATCAAACTAACCTCCAATCGGAGAAGATGGACACACATTTTCCCTAAAGGTGATTTACTCCAACCATAAGACAGAAGCAATCTTCTTAATCTAAAATCCCATGTAGGCCCTACCGGAGTTTTAATTCAGCAGCATCATTATCAGGCTGTACCAGCAAGTGAAGACAAATTAACGTCATCTTTCGGCGCGAGTCTAACAAACATCGCCATGGATGCTTCCAGGTTCACGGAAGAAACTAAATTGATTGTACAACATATTATTAATTATCATTTTGATGCAGCCATAGTGGCAGCAGTAGCAATCCGAATTCCAAGGAGAGACAACGACCAGTGAACAGGAGTTTGACTCTACTATGGGGAGCTACGGGCGAGCAAGAGTGGACTCCTGCATTAGTATGCAGTGTATATTATAAGTGTGATTTCGGAATTTAATTTTGCATGCACTCATTTTGTAGACCACTGGCGTCGACTGGAAATCTTTAACCATTCCAGCTTGCCTTCCTATCACCACGGATTATTTCCCCGATCAACGAAGTCTTCAGAACGATTTTCTAGTCTCTGAATATTCCATCATCCCTGATGACGTAAATGGCATCAGTGTAAATGATTATAGTGGGCAGCAACATAAAGTGTTGCTTCGCCGACCGTTAGAAACAAAAGAGGTCTTTTTAGAGTTGATCAGTCAACGACTGTCTCAGGGTTTCCAACTTATCATACTTCCCCACAAACAGTCAACTAATAGTCAAGAATTTTTGTTGTCAATTGGACGTATCTTCCACAAAATCATTCTAAAGGGTTCCACTATAACTGTGACTGGTTATAGGCCTCGGCATCCTTATCCAACTTGCAACATTCACTATCGCTACCGCCTTCAAACGCCTGATCATATGACGTACGAGGTAATGTCTGTCTATTGATCGCGTTTTGACCGAAATCCAACTGAATACAAATCCTGCTAGGTTTCTTGGGTTGACTTTAATGCGGAGAAACTAGAGAATTACAACTGGAATCATTTGGATCATTATATCTGCACACGAGGGGATCGAGATTTCGCCCTTACTGAGTCACTAAAGTACTGGCGCTTACGTCTTTGTGTTCTTCCCACTCACGACTCCCCTTTCAGCGAAAGAGTTCTTCGGTATGGAATTTTCATGAAGACAACCCCATTCATTTTTAAGTATTTTGTTTTCTAGATTTCTTGACACATGTGTCAATCGCGTGAAACATCCTAACTTGGCCAAAAAGCCTCGACCTCCCGGGCCGGCTTCATTCCGTGACCGTGGTGGTAGTAATAGGATTCCAGATAGGCCTCGACCTCGTACTACTGCATTGTTGGAGAGTAAATATTTGCACCAATCTACTGGAGATTCGGGTTTATCTACTGCGGCCGATCATCAATTTTCCGGCGATGAATGCATCGATGTTGTGGTATTTGTAGGCCTAAACAATTTGGTGTCGTCATTTTAACTACACTTTCGTTCTTTTTACCTACATGAAGACACGCGTCAGAGTGGCATCTGGATCGGCATCTATAATTGAAGCCATGAAATCTTCGACTGGAGGAATGACATTTTTGGAAGGAAAATCTAATAATTTACCTCCCTACACTTTCATTAGGTTAGTTTTTTATCGTATAGTCATCTAGTCATACATTTATGAGTGCTCCAATGCCACCCGGCTGGTACGGTCCGGCTGGTAACTATAACCATACCAACCGACTATGGAGCACTCCAATGTGCCTAACGGCCGCAACAAAACAATAATAACTGAAGAACTAATAACTGTTTATCGACAGCTATGAAGCTGTCGCCTGGCTTTTGGAACAAGTAGAAGGCATTGCGACTGAACGAGAGGCCATTGATTTGATGCAGAAAATTATGAATGAACGACTTATCTGTCATTCTTCGGGGAATAAGAAGTTAGCATTTATAACTTTTACCTACTAATTACAATTAATCTTACTAGAAATATTTTGTAGCGTAAAGTTCTACTGCGGATTTTTCCTTTATACAATCATTACTGACGCGTTCATACCTGGTAACATTCTGGACAATTTTGGCTGTGAATGGGCCGAAGTGGAGTTCGATTACAGCTGTTTCCAGGCACGTGTGCTACCAGTAAGAATTTTTAGAATTATTGCATTTCTATTTCTACATTTAATTCTATTTCAGGGTTTGGACAATCCGGAGAAGTATCATTTTTTAACAGCAGACCCAAATGAATTTAAGTCTGTAGCATCGCTATACGAGAACCGCTATGATCAAATGCTACGTTACAAATCTTCAAACCTTGAAATGGATATAAGCAGCAAGAGTGACCGAAACGAATGGGGACATCTGCGTTATCAAAGTGTTTTGTACTCAGACGCAACTCTTGAATTTATCTTCCAGTGGGTTGTTTGTACGGGCCCTCTCGTAGCCGAACTACTTCAGAATTGGCTTAGGAAGGCTCAAAACTGTGGAGTAAATTTGGTCCCGATTCCTTGTGACCCGTTTTCCTTGCCAATGTCTCATAAAGCTGATCCACTCCGTGCACCCATTTTCGTTCCTCTGAATATTTCAGCCCTGAACTTCGATGGAAAAAGCTTTCTTGAGGAATATCATCCAGATTCGTGGCCACAACGTCTTCTGCTCTTTCAAGTCAGTATAAACTGTAAATAAATGATGCATTAAAAATGGGGTCGACGCAAGGTTACCGTGTTGCATTATGCGCAATTGCACATGTATTTAACTGGTTCCTGGTACTGGTACATTCAGATTCTTGAACTCCATTTAAAAGTCGATTTTTCGATTCTGCATTAAGGTGCGTTCAGACTGGCACTGTTTTCTTATGTTTTGGGTCTTTATGTCGTCATTTTCTCCGACTTTCTGTTTATTGCCACTTAATCCAGGCAAGCCGGTGTCGACTCCCATTAAAATTCAATATTGTTGCCTTGCAAATTTGCTAGATATCTACTTTCTGTCTGTTCTAGGAAAGCATCGCTCGTCAATTTGGTTTCTTACCCTGCTCTCCTGACCCTGCATCTCCTACGGCATCCTCGAGGGCTAACGTCCGCAAATCTCTTCCGCCTCTTCAATTTATTCATACATCCGGCACTGTTTTTGTTTTGATTTTAAGTTCTACAAACAACGAAAAAGAAGTGATACTCCCTTCACCACAGAGACCTCAGCGCTCAAATTCAAACTGGTTGCCAAATCCCGCTATGCTTTCTCCTACAGATTCGTCTTTAACTCTTAGTTATATCACACGTCATGTTGTTGAGCGTCAAACGTGGCAACAAAACCAAGAAGTTCGTGTTGGCTTTTTGTGGGCTTGGAATTCAATGCTGAGTAAGCGTTGGAGGAACCCATCTGGTCCCGTGAGTGACGAAAAATCTGGCACAACATTTTTATCCGATTTTCGAAAATTTTGTGCAAATGACGAAGATCGACTAAAGAACTATTGGATTCAAGCGCGTAATCGAGTGGCCTCCAGCAACTTTTAGTTGTATCCTTAAGTTTTTTATAATTTGTACTTATCTTACGTTTTTTTCTAATGGAATTTTGTATAGCAGCCATTTCTTTCTTTCTTTTTTGAATATACTGACTTATATAAATAATTGTTGGAGGATACGTATATTCCTAAATCGTCACTCCCCTGAAGAAGTTGTTATTATGTTCGGACCACTACGGTCCTGTTTTATGGAATAACGTTGTTTAAGAAATAGTAAGAAGATGGAACTTACTGCAACGTGGCCGAAATCGTGGCGTAAAAAAAAAAGAAAACAAAAACAAATCGTGGTACAAAGAAGCTAGCATGCTGTGATGCTTCCCGAATAATTCAAAAATACTGGTTACAAAATACTTACGAAGGCTTACGTACGGTACGTGTATTTTCAAAATAATCACCGTAAAAAACATATGCTGCCGTTAGCGAAGTTTTGATACCTTATTCTCAACTACAGTACGTAAATGAATTACTACTGATAGTTCAAAAGGAATATAGTTAATAAGAAAACAATTTAACATTAATCAGGCTTTATCTGAACATGTAGTATTTAATTTCAATTTCAGTATCGTCCGTATGTGGGAAGGAAGAGACCCGAAGAATTTGTAAAGTCCGTCAAAGCGATACGGCTGGTCGCCCAAATAAATCACGCAGTGGAACTTTTTAAGGATGGGCTTCATTCCCTCCAACAAGACGGGCCTGATGACTTTTCCAGATAAGTCAACAGACAACAGTGGACTAGGAATGAGAAGATAGACTTCCGCCTCCTAGAAGTTGGAAGACGGGGGTCAAAATACATTTCATACAAATGGGCACATTTTCCAAAATGGATTGTGTTTTCATAAGTTGAACGCCTTTTACTCCTTCCCTGAGAAGACTTTGGGATGAAAATAACGGCAACGACATGCCCAAAGTAATTTGAGAAGGGTTCGAGATAAGGAATACTTTTCGATAACAAAAAATCGGAAACGTCTCCTAATTGGGTTCATCAAGGTCAGGTTTTCGACTTGATAATATATTTGCTTATTGGAAATGTATCACGAGATCACGAGACAGATCGCAAGTAAGCAGCATAAGAAACGATATCACAAGTTTCTCCATGCTGGTACCTCGGCACCTAGCAATAACACCCTCAATAAATGTGAATTGGATATCTACGCCACTTGTGTCGGATGTGGCCAATTTACTCTCAGAATTAGGGAGGGGGGAGAAGACACTTGGCTGAACTTGCCCATAAAAAGTGAGGGACTGTAAGAAAGAGACCCATTTCTCAACTAGAGTAGAAGAGCATTCATCACATCTGCCGTCCCCTCCCCAAACACATGTTGACTACTATATTGTCGCCTAAAAATCATGTTCCCACCAAAAACTGTTCAATACGCGCTCCACTATTCCCTCTTTGCGCTGCTTATATAACATTTTAAAAATGCATTATAAACTTGCTGAAAAAAGGCAGTTCCAGTTGCGGAATCACGCCATTGGTTGGAACATATTTGTTCAATTTTCCATCATTTCTTATTTGTTCGCTTGTACAAATAAATAAACAGAATATAAAAGTGACAGTGTGAATCCCAGAATATTTTGAAAATACTCAATATATTTATTTTAGAATAAAGTATTACATTTCGTGTAGCCTACTCCAATAAAGACAAAATTGTAGAAGCGGAGAAAGGACATTGGCTACGAGCTCCAGCGTACCAGCTGGTAGCAATTAAGATCACCATCCTCACTCCTCAGACGAACTGAGGGAGAAAAGCGAGGGGATTCAGTGGCTGTTCAGGCTTTCCCTAGTCAACATACATTTATGTTCGTCACGGAACTTGAACAACTAGCGTATTTTTTCACCCTTCCATTACAAACCGACTATAGCGTCTCCGAGGTATTTTAGCAATATTATTGTAACGTATAATACATTAATACATGTAGCACCTTAAAATTACTTATAAATGCCTTTACTTTGTTCATTAAATCTAGCATTCATTTTTGCACACTCTCAAGTGCTCCATTAGAACGTAAAACCGCATACTTCTTTCGGATCTTCAAAGTTTATTGTATCAAAAGTAAATGCCCCATGGAGATGGAAATAATGGGCCGGTCCAACTACGCTGAAGCAGGTTTACAGAAAAACAAAAGGCGCCGATCTGCAAAAAGTCATGCATCTAGCGATGAACCGGCATTAAAGAAATCGACCAGAAAGGATTTAACATCTAATGCGAGTTCTGTATTCAATGAATTCCTTATATTGAATTCTTCACCACCAGGAACTGACGATGGTCAAAAACCTCGATCACATGCCAACGCCCGTGAACGGGACCGCACACATAGGTGCGTAATGCAGTAATTTTGTACATTTTTGTGTAATGCTTATTATTATGTTACTTTTTAAAAGTGGTAATCGAAGCTAGCAGTGAGTTAAGCTAACTCTGTAATGTGAAACATTGAGCGATTAGAAGTTGTAGTAATAAAAGAAATAATTATATTTTGTATTTTCAATGTGTTTATTATAGAACTTGGTCCTACATACAGGATAGATTATCGTTAAATTAAGCAAATATTTTTCATCAGCTTTCATTTGTGCTTACTTGTTAAACGATAGAAAAAATGTGGCCTTGGGGTAATGCTCTTATTTGTGTTAGTGTAAACAGCGCATTCACCGCATTGAGAACTTTGATTCCTACTGGTACGTATAAATGCTAATTGGTAAACTGATTCCTTCATTTAATTGAACATTCCAAAATAATTTGACAGAGCCTGCCGATAGAAAACTTTCAAAAATTGAAACACTTCGTCTTGCATCCAGTTACATTGCGCATCTTGGTACACAACTTTTAGCTGGTATGTAAAATCCCCAAATTATAAGCTTCGCCCATTTGGGGCTCGCAATAATACGAGAATAATGCTGCTACTAGAAATTGTCAACAGTTTACATTTCATATACTATATATATAAATATACAAACATTCTTCCATTGGAAAGACATCCTGTTTGTTACTTTTACTTATCGTTTATTTCTCTTCCGCTGTTTTCACAAGGTCCAATGGAACAACCTTGCTTAAAACATAGCGGGCCAACGCCGGGTTTTGACACCTCCAGTCCTCGACCAGTATGCACGTTTTGTCTAGCCAGCATGAAGAAAATGGTTAGTGGTTTTTAAAAATGTTCAGTTATTTTAACTAATTAAAATTTGTTATCATTAGCACAAAAGCCTTGATGGGATTTGCTATCGCGAAACCAACAACCATCAGTCTTCTAACATGGGCGGCGGCGGCGGCCCTACAAGTATACTGCACGATTTACCCACCATAAGATCCACAGCGTCTCCCGACCCCTTCGAACATAATATGAATCTCCTTTTTTACTAAAGCAGTATATTTTGTAAATTTTGGTCTTTGTCGATAGTCCTCGTTGTCGATCATATACATAAAAAGGACTTATACAATGACGGATGAAAGTTTCCTGCAGTAAAAAAGTGTGCTCTTTTAATTTACTTATACGGTATAATCTACCGATGGTTCATCTGTCGCCAAAGGTATACTACTAACACAGAGCTACTAACCTTACTCTTTTGAAAAGGGTAAGCTGTTACTTTTTTCAATGCAACTATGAGTGCGTGTAAAATAAAAGCACCTACTTTTAAAAAAAAATCCTTTCAGAAAACTTTCATCCGTCGACATATATGCTGTTCCTGTTCGTGTATTTTGGGCCACCCTACGTATGTTTTTTTTTTACGCAGTTCAAGCTTTTTTTTACAAAATTGAATTCAAAGACTTAAAACATTTTAGGATTTTGAGCAAATAAAAAATAAAAAGAGCATACTGTATATAAATCATCCAACAATTTATAGACTTTTCCATAATGAATTCAACAAACTAAATACGCCTAGTTCGGCTGGTTTTGAATTTCCATGATCTTCACTCATTTTTTTCCTGTGTGGTTCCGTGGGCATGTCTTGTTTAGACGGGGTTTCCCGTAGACATTTATCCGAAAGGTGTGCAAGGTTAATGTGAACCATTTGTTTATTCAGGAGAGGTACGATTAAATTATAATCGTTAATTTTTTTGTTGATTTGTTTTACGTCGTCCTTTAGCTCGTCTAACAATTTTTTCCATTTTAGCATTTCACTCGGGTTTAAGGGGGTTTTACCGAGTTTAATTCTTCCTTCTTGTAATCGCTGCTTTATATTAGATATTTCCAAACGAATCTCCTTTTCTAACATTACCCATTGCGGAGAAAATCCGTTGTCAATCAAAATCTGAAAAATATACAAAGATGCTTATTTTTAACGTGCAGACCAGGTGTTTATTACCCTAACTTTCCCGTAACTTTGAGTGAACCCCGCACCTGATTTATTTTGTGAGTTACAACGTCAATATATGGATTATGATTCTGGTTCTGGAGAGGTTTACCAGTTCCTTTTAAATTAGTAAATTCCCCCTTTGCCATTGATTCTTGAATTAAATCTTCTACTAGCCGATCAATTCCAACCCTAATAATTGACAGTAAATAACACAGTGAATGTAATTGTAAATCATACCCATTTATATTAGCCTACTTGGTTTTGACTTTCTTTGCTGCCTTAGATTCTTTCAAAATAAGTGAATTCACTTCTGTATTAGGAAGTTGAGACACCCTGTGGTTGTACACATTCTCAACAGCTTTTTTAACTTGGTATTTTTGGTACTGCTTTTCTCTCTGGAAAGGTGTTCCCTGACCAATGCCATCATAGTTGAGAAACTGTCTGTGCTGAGGGGCTGTGTGCTAGAATACAAACATTATTTTAAAAATTAAATTACATAGGGAAACACTCAGGGAAAATACCTCAATATCATGTTCAGCACTCTCCCTTAGATCATTGTTGGTTGTATTCTCATTGTTGTTACCTTTAACATTTATTGTGTTCAGTGCAGAACTGTCTCTTTCAATGTTAAACTTTTCTTGAAGTTGTCTATATGCATTTTCAATCTCCAAGAAGGATAGAAAAGCAACAGAATTTAACTATTATACCACTGGTTTTATAAGAATAAAAAATATTACTAGCTGGAATTTGGCTGGGTCTGAATCTTGATTGCTGTCAGGATGGTATTTCTTTGCCAATTCAAGAAATGCTGTCCTGAGTTCTTCCTGAGTGCAGTTCTCAGGTAGTCCAAGAATTTTGAAGAACTTGTTATTTAACAAAAAGGGTTGATGATTAGTCATTCGTCATAATAATCTCCTGTAGTGACAAACATTTACGTAATCTCACATACCCGATGATAATCCGCTTTACGGTAAGGACTTGTAGTAATTTTCTGTGTGTTTTGAATCTGGATGAAACATACCTTTTTCAAAGGTATTTTTAACGAGTTAATCAGAAGCATCATTAGAAAAAAACCGACGAGTCAAACGATTTACGCCACATTTTAAATCCGTCTAGTACTAGTTCTATGTAAAATCGCTAGGCTGCAACGGCTGCAACCCGCTGCAACCTACGGCGTCGTCTGCAAATTCGTCTGCTTGTTCATGAATCTTCCACGTCAGATGTATTCTAAATGACGTCTCGCACTATTGCTGTGGTTTGTTAAAACGGTTGAGATTCTCGTCGTTGTTTTTGTTTCTGTTCGGTTATTGCCCTTATCAATTGAATACCATGTCTGGTAAACTGGAGAAGAGGAAAGTTTCGAAATCAAAGAAAAAAGACGTAAGTGCAAATTTTAATCAAATCAGTTTAAACTTTCTTAGCACTTTACTAGTCTTCTGAGAATGCCCGTGGGCGATAAGTCAAAGACCTATAGAGCCGTTATATCTCGATAAATGCGTTTGGTATTCTTATTTATACTCTTGTCATAGTTTGCTGTTGTTCAATTTCTAGTTGAAGGAATACTCATAGTTCTTCACTTTAAAATTAATAGGATGCTGAAGTAATGCACCCAACCAGTAAACCTACAAGTGAAGAAATAGCAATTGCCAAGTGGATTAAAGGCAATGTTCTTAACAAGAAAACAAAATTCCTCAGTCACACGGTGGAGTATTTTACAGCCTCGAAAGCAGTCGACAAACTTTTGACTTCTCCATGGAGCACCCCAGGAAAGCATGGAGAAGAACCACTTTTTACCACCAGAGAATCAATTGTTCAGTACCTTGATCTGTAAGTATTTCATATTATATGTACTCAATAAAGAATTTTATGATTGTTCTTTTTTAGCCTTTTGCGCAAGAAGTTTTTTCATAGAGCTAGGAAGATACCAGTGACTGAACAGGAACTGAAAGCCCGTTCCAAAAAAAAAGAAAAGAAGAAGGAGAAAGATGAAAGTGGAAAAAAAGAAAAATCAGAAGCTGAAGAGGAGAAGAAAGGGGATGATGCGGAGAGTAGTCATGCGGAGGAAAAGAAGGAGAAAGGGAAAAAAGAAAAACGTAAAATTCGTCTAGACATGCATTTGGAACAGCGTTTTGTGGATGGAAATGATGCCTATGTCTGGATATATGATCCCATCCCGTACTACTATTGGCTTGCTGGTGGTGGTGTCGTTTTAGCCGTTGTTGCTCTTTGCCTCTTCCCGCTGTGGCCTCCAGTAGTAAGGTAAACAAGCGTTTGGGTAAATTTAGGTTTCCCTTATTTAAAAGATTTTTTTTTGCAGGAAAGGAGTATATTATCTGAGTATTGGTGCTGCAGGATTTCTTATGTTCATTTTTGGGCTTGCTGTTCTTCGAGTTCTCGTCTTTTGTCTTTTATGGTTAGTGTCAATGGGTCGACACCATCTTTGGATTTTCCCAAACCTCACCGAAGATGTCGGATTCTTTGCATCATTCTGGCCTCTGTGGAAAGTAAGTTGCAGAATTTACTATTGTAGTAATTAAGTTGTGTACTAACCGATCATGTTCCTGCAGTACGAGTGTAGAGACAAAGAATCGGTGAAGAAAGGCAAGAAGGGTAAAGGCAAGAAAAAACAGTCTGATGATGAAAACGAAGAAGAAAGTGGCAAGGAAGATGGTCCACCGGAAAACACAGAGTAAGTTTATCTTCTTTACTTAGCAATAATCAAATTAACGATTAATCTGTTAAATTTGTAACTTAGAGAAAACCATGAAAAATCCGAAACAGAATCTGAAGGGTCCCAACAAACTGGCAAAGATTTTGAAATGATTGAGAAAGATGACTAGTAATTTTGTCGAGTTAACATGACATTCAAAGTGGCGGCGTATTACGTTCGGTGCGTGCTATACTGAACTTGTGGATAAGTGCGGGACCAATTCTTTTACTGTACAGCAATCTAAGGTTTATTATCAGAAATGCATTCTAGCGGGTTCGAACTTGGTTTACTTGTTAAACTTAATTGAAGCCACACTTGCGCGCGATAAATACCGATTTCTTTGTGTTTTTTATTGGTTCCTGTTGGGATGAGTTCACAGATCTATTTATTTTCCCATCAGATATATCTATCAAGGAATTCTTTAAGGTTATCCGACTAGTGTGCACCTACATGAACATTTCCGTTAACGTTTATTAATACAATATCAGAATTATAAATTGACAGGTAAAATAAGGTACACCGCTTACCAACTAGATCGAATACACGTTACTATATTCTCTTTCAACGACTACTTTGGAATCTGTGGCGGACGGACATCTTGATTTGTTTTGATTTTTAATAATTGAGTGTTCAGTTTCTGCTGATGCATCATTTCATCATGGAAGAGAAACAATCTTTACTTAATCTGGCTCCCTTCCTTCACATTTTTAAAAACATCATATAGCATTTTATTACACAAAGCTGCATAGGGATTTTTCTGAATGAGCTGATTTTTAGCAAAATTGCTTCCAAGGTTACTTGCACATTCCCAGTCCTTGAAGGCAAGTTCCTCATTGCCTGTGTAATGATTTAGCATAGCCCTTTGACAGTAAGCCTGACATGCTGCTTTGCCTTTCCCATTACTGAGTTGTATGGCTTTATTCAGATCCACCATAGCTTCTGTTAAATTACAAGGTGACTATTAGTATTTCAATTAAATTTCAGAAAGTTAGTTTACCTTCATTTCTCTTAAGTAGACGGAGTGCCTGAGCTCTATTATTATAAGCTGAAGCCCATGTAGGTGAAGTAGCAATGGCCTTCTCAAACATTTCTAATGCTTGATCAAGGGTTCCTGATTCAGCAAAAACAATTCCTTGCTTTTCAAACTCTTTAGCATCATTTATGCTTGGAAAATTTGCTATTTTAAAAATGTGGATAAAGGCGTTTTTTAACAAAATGAACCAGAAACATTATATAATTGAATTCTAACTTTCACTAATCAGAACATCCTCGCCGACCTCGGAACCAAGATCTTCAAATTCTTCGTTAGGAAGAAGTGGGTTAATGATGCTGTTCAAGATCGCTCGATCATTTGAAGTGGCCATAATTTAAGAATGTCACAACAAAATGAAAAATACATACACAGATCACAGGAGCAGTTAATACTAGCTGCGAATTTGCATGCGTTCTTTTAAGATCTGAAGATGGAAACACAACATGTAAACATATGTTGCCATGTGAGTCTACGCAAGGGAAGAACAAATCGATGGATAAGAAAAACCTTGAAAACCTTCGGCCTTGGACGTCTTTAAATTACCGTCTCTTAATTACTTTTAGTTCATAAAATGTTTAAATAAAAATTCCCTTTAAAAGTTTTTGCCTTCGGCAGAATCGATACAATGTCAAATATCGATCCGTTAAACAACAACAACAAAAAACAAATAGTTCAGTTAGACTTGTAGACACTCGTGTTCACTGTAAAAATTCTGTTTTCCATTTTTTCTTTTAAAGAAAGAAGTGTTTTATCATGATCATTCCAGAATGGAAAATGATAACTTATTGAAAGAAAAACACCATGAAAGACAAGAACTTTGCACAAATCGTCCCCAATACAGACAGGGAAGGAAGCTAACTGCAGTCAAAGTTAGTTATTGAACAACTTCCCAGCTTGATATTTATGAAGGAAGTATTTATTCTCTGTCGTTTTCCACTATATAGGTATATGCTGTTAGTGATGAGTCTCGATATCTTCTTATACAAGGAGTACCAGCTATAGCTGTAACTACTGAGTTAGAAACACTGTGTCTTAGCTATGGAAGCATTGAGTTTCTCAAACATGTTCCTAATTACCCTGCTGAAAAATTTTGTGAAGTCTATCAGGTCAAATTTCACACAATACAATCAGCCCGTTTTGCTAAACGAAAAATGGATGATAGAAGCTTCTATGGAGGAACCCTGTAAGTCTCCTGTGTTACTGTAAATATCTTATTTTCTTTGCTCTAATTATTCCTATGTTTGAAGTCATGTTTGCTATGCACCAGAGCTTGAGACATTAGATGATACCAGGCTGAAACTGCTATCCAGGAAGCAAGAAATTGTTAACAAGTTGAAACCCCACCATAATTTGAAATGTAAAGAACCTTCTTTGTCATCACCTAGAAAGATCAAGAAATACCATTCTTCCCATACTGTAATAGTTGGAGAAGAAATACCTTCACCCCTGGCTGGAAGTGCCAACTCTCCTCTACTTCCGGAGTCGAATGAATCGGTTGTGGCCAAAACATCAATGTTTGGATTGGATAACGGAATCAAATGTTCAAAATTAACAATTGAACCGGCTGTACCACAACGTTCCGTCCGTAAATCGTCTTACTCATCTATTAAACGAATTGTCTATCATAAATCTGTCAAGCCCAAGCAAAACCCTCTGACTGACCATTCGCAATGAAACTAGCGGTATAATGGACTGACCATTCGCAATGAAACTAGCGGTATAATGGTGATTTCAAATTGTAATCTGCCTTATCCTGTATTTATTGTAAAAGTATAAATGTCGTAATTAAATGTTGTGTTTATAGCTAGTATTATACATACAGTTATATGTCAAGTTGTTCCAGTTATTATTGTGGACCACAGAAATCAACGCATTTATGCGTAGGTTTCACGGTATTTAATTTGGTCTATTTTTTTTCTTTTAATGTTTTAATGGGCGTACTCTGTAGGAGCGCTGCCCAGTCTATGATAAACTTGAAATCAGAAAGATTTTAAGTAAATTATGAATTATTTATTAATGAGGTAGGCACCATTATACCGCCGTAATCCTTCAGCGTGTTCATCCGTAAGTTATTATAGACCTATAGCCTTCTCCGGGGAATGTGGATTAATTTACCGTTTTTTTACGTTGATGAAGTATTTGAGACATGTGAGATTTATTAGTTTCTCTATTTTATTTTAGTGGTCACTGCATGTCACAGTTATTCAAAGGCGCGGGAAACAGCGTAGACAAATCACAAATGAAAAATCAACTGATTTTTTTTTTTCACGGCGCGAGTTTTTTTAGCGGAATATGCAACAAATTATAAAATGCGTAATGGGCCGGATGACTAGTTCAATTAAATGTTGGTTGAATTTTTTTTAAATCTAGTCTACCATTTATTAATAAGACATGCAATTTTTGACATTTTTCGTTTTTTTTTTTCGCTAGATGGTGCAAATTTACGATAAATTTTGTCATCTTAGAAAAACGAAAAAAACGTGCAAGAAACAGTCTGCTAGCCGTCTTGTGCGAACGTGTGGGCCGATTTCTCGTGGTTGTTTCATTTCATCAAGTCTAAATTATTTAATTTCCAGTTGGTTTCGAAAAAAAAAACTCAAAATGGGACCGAAAACTAATTCCGGGGCTAGCAAAAAGGTCGAGCAGAAGAAGAAAGAAAGAATCATCGAGGTAAGGCATTCAATGTAAGAATTCGGTTCGAAGACAACTTGGTTTTGATCCCAATGTTGTTTCGATTTAGTCGTTTGACAGTCTCTTAGCATATTGCTAGGGCAAAATTTAACATTTCATAGTGTTGAGACTGTTGACACTCAGGACTATTACTTGTATAGGATTATTAAGTTATAGTAACAGAATGTCCTCTGTTAATCTCTCTTTCATTTCATTGTTTGAACCCTGCATCTTCCTAATTCCTCTACATTATTGTAGGATAAGACGTTTGGCCTCAAAAACAAAAAAGGCAGTAAGAACCAAAAGTTCATTGCCCAAGTGCAACAGCAAGTGAAAAGTGGTGGTACTCCAGCAGCTAAGAAGCTTGAAGATATGAAACGACTGGAGAAAGAAAGGAAAGAAGCTGAGTTGAAAAAAGAGAAAGAAATGCAATCTCTCTTTAAACCTGTACAAGCAGTGCAAAAGGTGGAAAAAGGAGCTGATCCTAAATCCATTTTGTGTGCATTCTTCAAACAAGGTATTAAAATATTTCATACAGTGAAGTATATGATTTGTTTGATATTTCATTAGTGTGTATTTCCTAAGATCTGTATCAATGCTTTTTTCTTCAGGAACTTGTGGGAAAGGTGATCGTTGCAAGTTTTCCCACGACTTGGAAATTGAACGCAAAGCTGAAAAGAGAAGCTTGTATTGCGACGTTCGAGATGATGGTCAAGACGGAACTTCGGAGGATTGGGATGAAGAAAAACTCAAAGAAGTTGTCGAGAAGAAACACGCTGAAGCCGACAAGAAAAAGACGAAAACAGATATCGTAATCGTTTTACTGTTTTTGTATTTAACACAAATTTCATGAAGGAATTATCATTTATTTTGAACGCAGATTTGCAAACACTTTTTGGACGCTGTAGAAAAAAATAAATACGGCTGGTTTTGGGAATGCCCATCAGGTGAAACTTGTATATATCGTCATGCTCTTCCTCCAGGATTTGTTTTGAAAAAGGTGATAAAACATTTTAAAATAGTTTTTTTTTTTAATTTGTCGTAATGTTATTGTCTCTGGTATACAGGACAAGAAAAAAGAGGAGAAGAAAGACGAAATTTCGCTAGAAGACTTAATTGAAAAGGAACGTGCTGCTCTGGGACCCAAGCAGACCAAAGTAACGCTTGAGACTTTCTTGGCGTGGAAAAAACGAAAATTACGCGAACGTGAGGAAACTAACACCAAGGAGAACACTCGCAAAAAAGCCGAGTTCAAGGCTGGAAGATCTGTTGGGGTATATATGGTTCTCACCTTGGCATTTATGAGATTATATTAACGCTTCCACATTTATAGATATCTGGTCGTGAAATGTTTACCTTCAATCCTGATTTGGCTAGAGATGACAATGTTGAGGATGGTGATGAAGCCTTCGATACGACCAACTTGCCCGTAGATGAAGAAGAAGACGATATGGTAATAGAATATATTTTCTCCTTTTCAACTACCGATATTTGTTGCATTCTTAATATTAATGTCTTCTTACTATTACAGGAATACCGTGAGTTGGATTTGAACGCTTTAGCTTGCGCACCCACATCTGTTGATGGCTCGGGAACTGTGGCGCCGGCTGCTAGAGAATATCAAGTTGAGTCTGAAACTAAAAATGGCGATGCCGAATGTCTTGATGAAGCAGCGGGTGGCGTACCTATTGACGAAAACCTGTTTGCAGATGAAGACGATCTTGACGACCTCGAAGATGAACTGGAGGACTTGGATGTCAATGATTAAAACTGAAATGCCACAATCTTTCATTTTCCTTCATGGTTATAAATATCGGGAAATGAATCACTAATTTTTACAATCTGGGATTGGGGAAGTAAAAAAATGTTTCGTTTTTCTTTTCCAATACAATACATATGAAGACAAGCTCGCCATGTATTATCATGTTCAAGATTAAGACACATTCATGGGGTAAAATATTTCATGTTTTCTTCACATACCAAATTGGCAAAAAAATGACGAATTTTTGTAAAAACCGAATTTGAACGAATCACACTTCAATCGCGATGTAGCAGCAAATGTGTCGACCACCCAACAAATAACAGACTAGAAAGATATTATCAACAGTGGCCATAACTATGATACAGTAATAAAATACTTGGGTCACTGAATACAGAAAATTGAGCTGCCTGACGAGCATACAAAATTGATCAGTCACTTATATAAAATGAAATAATTGATACGTTGTGCTATGTATATGGTCTGGTCCAATGTGGTGGAAGCCCAGTTTTGCCATAATTAACATGTTTTGTTTCCTTCACTTTGAATAGCCATTTAATGGCTATTGGGTAGAATGGTTGATTGAACTAAACAGGTTTTAAGGTTTTGCGCCAATTCGGAGACGTTCAAAACAGAGTCGAGCATTCCTTTAACGGCCGTAACACTCGGAAATTCTCTTCCAGCCTTTTTGGTGCTCTGAACGCATGTCTGCAATCCCTGCCAATCGAGAAAGCGCATAGGTTAAATTTAGAGTATTCCCAACATTTGAGAGCTGTTTCAACAAACTTGGCAGAGTTGGTTGGATCGTTCTAGGACACTGGCTTTGAGTTTGGCGTTGCCGACGTTCCTGTGAACGGTATCGCCGATGCAGAGCAGCTTGTGGGCATTGAGGATGACGAATTTGGAATAAGCTACAAACACTTTAGGAGGCTGATTGTGCTCAATGGTCAAAATAAAGGCATCGATGGCGTTGCTCAGATAAACGGCGTATGTCTCGGCTTGCGTTCCATAGAATTCCACCACGTTCCGGTCATTATCGCTGACCTATTAAATTTTTGTTGGAAAAGGTAAAAGGTATTAGATAAGGGCTCTTTCGGATTGAGGCCATCCACACCCTGCCATAGTGCCATACTACGAACCTGATCGTTGGTTGCTGGTAACACGGGTAAATCTTCCGACTGGGCCACCAGGACATCAAAACCTCTTTTCATATCTTGAGGTAAGTTGCGTTTGACCTCTTCATTTTCCTGATCAAATTTGGCTTTGGATTCGAGACTGACGTAATCGTAATCATCAGCCGGCGAGGAATGAGATGATAAACTATCAACCACCAAACTGTCTTGTCGGCCTTTATTGGTTGTAAATAGAAGATGGCCGTTGCTTTGAATGAACGTGACGACCTACAGAAAACACAACAACCGTTATTCATACAGGAAACGTCGGTTCTGCTCCTTTGAGCGCAAAGGGTAAATGAGTTCCGTTTCCCTAGCGGACGCTACTTTTCCCAATACGGCTGGGAAAAGTCGACCGTGCCGGTTAAACCGGTCACGCTTAACTTAGTGGGTGGTCATTACCTGTCGCATATCATCGCCCAAGTTGCGGCAACAAGCCAACAGCTGGTCAAGTTCTGCATCCGTGCCGCTGTGGGGTCGTCGTCGACTGGTGGCGAACAAATCTGTCCAACTCTGCGACGTCTTTTGAACAATCGCATTGGCATCTTGGAGTGGCCGTAGAAGGCGTGTCAATCGAATGGCAACACCTTGATCATCAAACCCACTCTTGATCCGTTGAGAAGCGTTACTGATGGCACCACGAGCGAAATCACACAGTTCCTGGAGCGAAGCGCGCAGCCGGAGAACTCGCAGTTGGAGCTCTGCCCATTCTCCAATCGACGTCGCCCGCCAAAAGCTCAACAAGTTACACAGAGCGCTGGATACTTCCGCGTCTAACCGACTCAACGTTTCTAGCGCGGCGTCTAGAGAAAGCGGAAGCGTTGCGGAAACCTTATCCGACCAATCAATTAACGGTTTTGGACTGTCATAAGTCTCGCCTTGTTCAGGCGGAACAATCCTGGCTGTTTCTTGAGCTACAATTGGTCGAGATGGTGGGACATCGTAGAGCTGTCCATCTTCAATGACGGACGGAACGGCGGGTGGTGGGACATCATAAACAGTTCCATCTGGCACGACCGCAGTGACTGCCGGTTTTGGCACGTCGTAAACTTCCTCCTGGATGGCCTGACTGGCTGGAAGCGCTTCTTTAACTGGCTGATGAGTTGAAGAAGGGACGTCATACAGTTCAAACGATTGCTGTTGTTGATCGATGACGCTGGATCTGCTGGACCGACCCGAGATGCGACCGACTGCGCTGGACAGCGATAGCGACTCGGAACTGACGGATCGATTGGCGTTGGAAATGGCAGAAGAAGAACCTTCGGAACTGCCTGAGGAGAAAAGTGAGACTCCACTTGAACGATCCGAAAAATTATTGCCGCTGCTGCTATTCCGTTGGAATCGCGTCGCCACGGCCGCCACTCCAGCGGCCACTGGAACGTCGTATTCGTCTCCGACCGATGACGAAGATAATGGTGGACTATTGGAACCTCCACTCGCTGGTGCATTGATTGATACCAATCGAGGGGTATCATAAGTCTCCATAGCAGGACGCGGGACGTCGTACTCGCAACTAATTGAATTTAAAGAAAAACGAAAGACAAATGAATTCGAGTCAAGTCATCGCCCTACCCGCGGTACAACGGAGCCCTACTCGATTCCAGCCACCACAATTGGTAAAGGAATCCCATAAAAATCAATTTGTTCCGGCCTTGATCGTAAAACTACCCGTTAAAGACATCTTTTTGATGGCATCATCAATTAACTATTCAACGCTAAACAATGGCTCGTAATGGAATCGAAGGACAGAGACTTTCCCTAACGTCTATTCAAATGGGATTGGTCACGAATCATTCAAATGGCCACCAAATCGGCAAACGAACGAACCTGCTGCTATCGATTGAAGGCGTCCTCGGCTGGACACGATTGCTTGGATGATGTTGACGCGGAACGTCGTAATCGGCAAAGGCGGCTGCCTCTTGGACCGAGCACTGTTTGGCCGGCGGATGATGAGGACGAGGCGCTTGGTAGTTGGACGATTCCTGCCGAGTCAATACTTGATGCAACGCTCTTGGCATATCGTAACAATCCTGCGAAGCATCCGACGGGCCAGTCGGGTAGACAAAGACATCTCCGTGCCCGGGACGTGCCAGAAAGGGCGACTGTTGTTAAAAAGGAAAAGCAATCATTTAAACATGTCCATCATCGATCATGCGAGTATCGAGTGGAATCTTCCCAGCTGGAGGACGCAGCTGTTCAAATTCCCGTCGGACACTATTGATTCTTATTTCGAGCGTCCGTCAACCCAAAAAAGAGGGAGCTGGAACGAATCGATGATTCCGCTGGATGCGAACACTATTTTAACTATGGGCTGTTAAACAAAATGTAGTAATGAACCTTGTGGGTGCGGAATCCGTCGCCTCCATCCATTTGCTGCTTTTGCTGGTGAGCCCGGACAGCAGCGCTCAGCATTCCTGTTTTGGCTTGTTGCTGAGGGATCCGTCCGCCGATGCTGGACGAACTACTGCAGCTGCTCGAACTTGATGAGCTGCTGCTGCTACTCGAGCTGCTGCTACTGCTACCACCAATGCTGTTCAATCCAGGCGAAACGGCCTGATACGAGACTCCGCTCAAATCCCCAACAACTCCGCCACCAACACCAACACCACCACCGCCGCCGCCGCCACCACCACCGCCGGTGTCGTATACACGAGCTATTAAGCGTAGTCGATTGGCCGGACATATACCCTGGAACGGAAGAAGAAGAAACACTTGCGGTCAATATTTCAAGGCTATAGATAAAATATATATATATATATTCCATTTGGAACGGATGCGTGTTGTTTTTCTAATGGAGGGGTTTGCTGTTATTTCCCTTCGAGTTTTCTCTCCCCCCTCTCTTCGAAAATCGAATTCACAGTCATCATGTTGATGTGCCCATTTAAGTAGGGCGGGCCATTAATTCTACTCTACTGTAGAAGTGGAGAGCACTAGCTGATGGCTTGGAGCGGAAGCGGCTTGTCATATTGTTCCTGGCTGGTCATTGGCTCTCATCGACAACTAGCGCGCCTTTTTATGGTGGGCTGACTCTCTTAATAGACGGACTGTAAGGGGTGGGGTTGGCCAGCACCAGCCAAGAGAGAACATTTCACCATAATATATATATATATATATATATATATATGCCTTAACGGTATATAGGGTCCTAACAAACATCCGCTGCTGCTGCTGCTAAATTGAAAACAAGAAGAAAAAGAGTTGAAACAATAACAAGCCAAGCCGTTTATTGGAGAGAAGAAAAAGAGATCTTGTTTTTGTGTTCTCTCCGGGGACTTGGTGGGTTCCCGTTTTAGCCTAGCCTTTCTAGCTGGCTGATGCGCTCGTTTACAACTGTTGGGTGAGGAATCCATTCAAAACAGCATTAAGAAAAAGGCTAGGTGCTAGAAGTAGTGTGTGTTTCTATTTTTCTTGTTGATTTCTTTTGTCTTTTAGAGGCAAGTTCTCTGCCAAGAGAGTGGCACAGTAGAATTTAATTCTTTTTGGCTCGCTATCAGATTCCACGTCGGCATGGATCATTCTCTGAGTGATCCACGATCCAGCTGCCGTTTAATTGGAACTTGAATGGATGAGAAAGATGGAAGAGGCACAATGGCATCGCCTCTCTTAGAACAAAAGAAATAAAGGAGCCTCCAAAAAAAGAGTCCCCTGCACGTCTCATATGTAGCTTGGTGATTAATCAGTTGGCGACTGTCGGACGGACACGAAAGACTTTTTTTTTTCTTCTTTCTTCCCTTTCTCAGACAGGTTTGTTTCTTTGACGTCATCTCGTTTTCTTTTATTCAAAGCAACAGATTTTCTCTGATAGTTTTTCGACCTATTTGGAGCCGTATCCCACACAAAAACAGAAGACTATTGTACAAAACATCTCGAGTATAACTTTAATGAAACAAAATGGCAACATTCCCTGTGTGGTCCGTCCGCAGAATCCAGTTTTAAAAGATTGCCATAGCGGTTTATCTCTTTTTTTTTTTCTCGGTAAAACTTCTTTTTGGACTATCTGAGTCATCGATGACACGCGAACATGATGGACAAAAGTGTTGCATATTTCTTTTTCTTTTCTTTTCTTACCTGGCGTCCTCTGAGCATGCAAAGCCACCATCCCTCCAGTCCGCTCGTATTCTGTTCCAAAACGGTCAGGACGTCTCCTTTGCGAAAGGCGAGTTCGTCGGGCGTCTCGGCGATGTTGTCGTACAAGGCCCTCGCCACGCAATTCTGTAACCAAAACAAGAAATATATTTTGTTGAAAAAAAAAATTGTTATTTTGTTTTCCAGAAGAATAAAATAGTCGACGATGGCGAATAGTTGGACGTTCGTCGTAAAGATGCCAATCGGATATAACTCGTCGATCATACACACCGGTTCATCGTATAAGGCGATGATGCTGCAGCATCAGGTAAAAGAGAAACAAGAGGGGAGGGAAAAACTTGAAATGCGTTGCGTTTCTTTCTTACCCTGCCTGCTGCCGGACAGACAAACCCCCGCCGGGATGCTGGGCGAGAAAAAGGGTGGGAAAAACGAACCCAAACATTTTGTCTAAACGATTCACGTTTCTTTTCTTCTCCCCTCCACCAGACGGAACCAAATACGGTCGGCGCCGGCACAAACTTGCGCCTTAATTAGACTTGATTAGACGCGAGCAGAGAGAGCCCGGTACCCCTTGTAAGTTTATGCCAACTGACCTGCACGTACAAGAACACAAGTGGGGGGGGGGGAGAGAAGTTCTCCGACAAGGTTGCTGAGAAGCTGGCTTAGTTTGCATAACACTCGGACCGATACGGTCAAAAGTATTATAAAGATATGATACATGTTGAAAGAAAGAAGAAAGAGAGAGAGAGAAACGAGTCGGATGATTGGATTACACGACCATGAAAATGTATATAGGAAACGATCACGATGTTGTTTTCGTTAGAGATCAAATCGTCACGAGCCATTGGTGCTGCTGTGGCTCCTATACGGCGCCCAGGGTGATTTATACTACCCAGAACGATTTCAATCTCCTTTTTGTATATCAAAGAGACAAGAAAAAAGATAAAGGCTTGACGCATTATTAAACGGCCCGTTTTTATTTCCCCGCTTGCAATGAATATTCAGCAGATAAAACATCGAACGGCTTTTCTCTTATTCGCTTTTTGAAAAATTCGATTCGAGCGAATTGAGTTATTTCGTGTGAACTATCTATACTTGGGATTTCTTTCATGTTGTAAAATCACAAAAAAACGCTGTATCCAGAGTCAAAACACCACCCGGCCCACAATTTGTATATGTTTTTATTATAGAGGATTCATCCAAGCAGTGGGAGGAGGCGAAGGAGTTTGACTGCAAGGCGACACCGAAAAGAAAGCTCATCTTTCTTGATGGGGGGTCACAGGGCTAGACCGACTTTTCCCCCTCTGTACTATAAAAATTTCTTCTAGGGTACTGAGAATGTTTTTACAAAGATCGTCCCATGAGCATCGTGTTCAACTGGAATTTTTTTCCGTTCTTTCAAAGCAAACCACTACGTATATAGAGGACTGGGCGATGGCGTATCTACCCAATCTGTTGTGGACGGCGAAATAAGAATGTTTTGTTTCTTTTTTCAAAAGTCACGGCTGCGTGACTGCGTAGAATCATCTGTCGCTATTGTTTTCATTTTTCATATATGGAACAATATCGACGCGTGTCGAAATCGTCGCTCGGTCGAGGTGCTGGACGTTTCACCCCCAGCTGTCGCTATCTCTGATCTAGATAGATAGCGTTTGTGACGTACTAGGACGATAAAACTTTATTTGAACATCCTGACAGCAGCGCCAGCGAGTAGAAGGGAGAGAGCGAGGAAAAACCCAAGTGCGCAGGGAGAGAAGATAAGTGGCTAATGTGTATAGGCGAAAGTGGACGATGAAATTCCCCCGAGACCGTTGTTGCTGCTGGTTAGGTTGGTCGTCCAAGAGGTCGGAGGTGTAGGGGAGGACAAAAATCGAACAGGTCATTCATCTTGAGACCCAAGTCAGAGTCGGCCTTCTTTCTTTGAGAGTCGAGTCGCTGTGCCATTGAAGATAAACAGAGACAGTGCGCCAAAATGGGCGCCCCAACTCCCCTCTTTCCGAGAAAAAACATCTTTCTAAAAGGTGACGTCATTATGTCGTTGTCGTGGATCACGGCCAACGAAACTTCCTACTTCTTATTGCCCACCATCTGGACGGTGGACGGACGGCTCGTATCTATTTCGATATGCCATCGCATGCGAGGTGTGTATAAGGAAAACGAAAAAAAAAGAAGGCGGACCCTAATGGGCCGGCTGAGCCCAGGGTTTGACCCCTTCCGCCTGATTAGGATTAGGGAACCTTTGACAAATATGTCGACAGTATATGTATTCCTTTTCCAGCGTCCGTCCGTCCGATGACACCCCTCCTACCACTCTAGCGGCCGAGAAAAGCAAGTCCATTTGTTGGGTCACATTCCGGAACCGTTCAAACATGGCGGCCCCGGAGACACTCGGCATATATACAACGACATTCTTGTTTTCATCTCCAAAGATTTACACCGGCGGCATCGTTTATATCGACCATTTACAGCAGAATTCTAATCAGAAAAAAAACAGGAATGGGCGAATACACCACTTGTTCGTCATCTGTTTTCCCTCCATCCAGCTGGAACAATTCACAGACAATACGCGGAATCTATAAATTACCCATGGGGGTCAATCAGCAGACCAAAAGGGTCGACCCTTGTCTGCATTCGTTTAACCCGTGGGTTCTCTCTCTCTCTTTGTCATCCGAAACCTCATTTCTCTTGCGCTAGACGGGAACTCTCTTTTGAAATATGAAGACTCCGACTCGCACCGGTTTCCTTCTTTATTCTTCGCTTCCCACCCCTCATATATATATATGTCTGCTATTGCCTTTGATAACTCGTTGGCAGAGAAAACACCGACCAAGCAGTTAACAAAAACACTTTGGACATCATCGTTCCAACACATTCGTGACAGTTTTTGTGAAAAGAGAAATGGTTATGCAGCCACCGTTCGATTCTTTTGAAAACAAAAGAGAGGAAGGACGTGCAAGATGTATAACCTAGCTAGAGGCAAGGTCTTTTGCCAAACCTTAAGGTTTTGACCGACTTTCCGTAGAGAGGGAAAGAGAGAAAGAGACAGTATATTCGCCCAGCATCCCGTATGTTGTATAGATTCCCGATTCTCTTGCGTACAGTGTTGTTGTTTGATGTTGCTGACGTGCGTTCCACTTTTTCACGGTCATCGGCATTTCACTTAGACGACAGGTCAGTGTCATACAACCACCATCATGTTTTCCTCTGCTCTTTGTCTAGTTTTTTTTTCTTCTTTTTATCTCTTGTGGACTTTTATGCATCTACACAGACACGGCCGCTTGGAAATGAATTTTCTTTTTATAGCTCTTGATAGTTTTTCAATAGAAGATGGGAGGGAAAAACATGGTTAAGCTCCCCAACGTGCCGTTTTTCTTCCACATTGTGGCGATCAGGTGGCGTGGAATAAATAAGGCATCCAGGTATTTATCAGGTCGTTTCCTTCACCCTCGTTGCGTGTCTGTCGCAACACCGTACTAAAAAAACCTTCTTCCTCTTCTTCTTTCTACTCTTGTGGCTATAAGCCTTTACCACCACTCGGACAGCGAGGGCCGTTAAGAAGTCGGGAGAAAAGAATTACAACATACGCGGTCGTAACACATTGAACGGGTTTCATCTGTTTGGGAAACTTGCAGCGAGGCAACGAGTTTTCTATCCTGGGCTCATTGTTATTCTGGAGAGGATTCGTATTCGTAAAACAGACAAAAAAGAAGGAAAGAAAGAAGAATTCATTGGCATGAATTCAGGAAAACCAGATATGACTACTGTACAAGTACTCTGTGGATACAGCACTGCAGTGAAGGTATAACTTAGCCTACTAGTGCAAGTCAAGAGACCGCCTAATCGAAATTTGGCACACTCGGAAGTGACGTCGGTCGACTTTCTCGGAAGTTATATCTCTGGCCGGAACTTTACGACGAGTCATGGAGTATGGTGATGTGTCACCGACTCGCTAAAAGGCTTCAGTTTCTATTTTCACATGTTGGAAGACACGCAGGCGGATGAAATTTCTCATCCACTCGACATGTCCACACCGGTCTGAAATCGCATGACGGCATCAATTGGGAAGCCTCTCTCTCCTGCTGGACGAGCTAAGTGGAGTAACTCGATATGACAAAGGGGCTAAAGCATCATATGCCACTACAACATCTAACATATACACAGCACCGACCAAAGAATAAATCATTCACGCTTTCTGGCTTCACAACTTTTTCTTCTCCCGCTCGGCTTACCTAAACATAAATGGCGCACGAGCCAGATGCTGTTCTCTAGAATAAATAGTTTAGCTTCGTATACTCACTCCTGCAAATTGCTGTTGGGTAAACATCATCTTGCTGCTGCTACTGCTGCTGCGTTCTTCAGATTTTATAAACAAAACAACCGAGAAAACGTCGGGTGCTGGTGTTGAACGATGACACAAGTTCCAGAAGTCTTCTTCCGGTTTTCTGCGCGCGCACACGCCAGACCCGCCACTCACACGGAACTTGGGGGAAAATCGATATTGAGAGAGGGTTTCTTTAGCCTATTCTTCTCATGGCTCTCGAAAAGATGTGAAAATGTCGGTTGTAATCAAATCCGTTAGAGAGAAATTGGGGTCAACACTTTGCTCGAGATATTTCCCACGTTCACGCACTTTAAAAAAACCAACAAATAAAAAAAGTTGTAGGGTTTGTTTTGGACACGAGTACCAACCAACCATCCGACGATGCCGGACGTTGAGAGTTGTCTGTGTGAACGGCTAAGCTTCAGCGACTCGACTGCTACAATACAGTGAGGCCGGTCCCCTCTTGGCGAGACCGTGTCCGTGTGATCAAACGGAACCTACACTCACCAGAGGGCCAACACAGAAGCGGCTAAAAAAAACCGAGCTGTAATGACGGCGCACAGTGTACTCTTTGATTTGAAAAAAAGTTGACCAAAACAAGTTTTGATATATTCTTATACACATATATATCCTTGTGTAGTTATTGTTGCTGGAAAACTTTTGATTGCCTTAGCCGGGCCAAAAGTTCGTTGGCCGGATTGCGCATGGAAAGTCTGGGCTGGCAATTGCAACTTCAGAAAATTGTTTTAAGTAGAGAGAAAGACGACAGGAATGGGACGACATCGCTGTCGAGTGGTTTACTCCACTCGAACATGAATGCTGATGAGTCCGGGGTCAAATGGACCAAGAAGGCACCATCAGAAGACGAAGAAAAGTACACGGAGAGAGGCCCTCTGGGTACGATCGCGTGAGAGCGGTCACTTGTCGGCCCGTCAAGCTATTTGAAAATCACAAGACACACGTTTTGAAAGCGACGCGCGCTTCTTGTCGAACCAAAATACTATGAAAACGTGTTTGTGTGCACTGAAGATGGATGGAATAACCAAAAAGCTTTTCCAGGTCCCCTCCATATCCGGTCTCCGTGCCCCTCTCCGTTTTCTACCCTCCGAAAAGAGGAATTTTCTTCGCCTTTTCCGCCAAAAGTCTGAATCTACCTAAACGCATTTAGTACATCAAGATAAGACCGCCAAAGTTCATTGTCTTATTTTCCGATACATTTAAGGTACATTTCCACTTTTTTCGTTCAACCGGAGACCGCACCTTGATTGCGCCACCTTTCCAGGAAACTGAGGTCTTTGTGGTCAAAGTCCACACCAGCCAATAACTGTCAAATCTTGGAATTAGTGAACTTTTTGTGAATCCTTGACGTGGGAAAAATAAAGATAAGAGGAACCACTTTTGACATGGTCTTTCCCCTTTTGGCCTCTCACTTGACTCTTGTCGCCCGCGCGCCAAATTGAAATGCCCGCGCCGCTCAAAAGAGATGGAACACACGTTCGAGTGTCCCCATACTAGCACTCGACTTGGAAATCTTCTCGTATTTCAGCGCTTCGTCGTCGTCGTCTTCGTCGTCGTCCATTGAAATTTTTCCTTTTTGGACCGAACCGAGAAGGGAAAAAGATCCCCTTCCAAAACAACATTCCACTCGCGGTCCTTCTCTCATAGTTCCGCATTGGTTCTCACGCGAACAAACTATCGGGACTGTCTCGGAGAGCTCGTTTTTCTCGTTACTTAAAAAAGAAAAGGAAAACATCATATTATTTTAGCGTCGTCGTTGAAGCCAGAAAGTTGATTTGCATGTGTGAGGAAGCGTATGCATATTCTATCAGTGGGGCGGGCTCCTTTTTTTGTTTGTTTGTTAAATAATGCACACACGAGCCACTGGTCCCGTTTCTTTTGCCATAAGAGAAAAATGGATGCCTTTCATTTTATTTTTTCTTCTTCTTCCTTCTTCTTCCTTCTTCTTCTTCTTTCTCTTTTTACATCATCTTGTTGTTTGTTCTGTTTTTATTCGAGTTGCCCATAGCTGGACATGCTCGCGTGGTCAAAGCAAACAGCCTCAGAGAAGGCCAAAGGTATGTATATACAGCAGTTGGTAATTATCTATCGTCATCATCTTCTTCTATTGTTGACTTGGCCCGGCTGCAAATTGAGAAAGTCGTGATGCACCATATGCACTGCAGCACCAGCTTGCGATGAAGCGATCATAGCAGCTTCCAGCGTATTAACCCGTCATCACTTTCAGTCAAGGTCTTGCATATTGTAAATGAAAATCGGTAAGCGGGTAAGCTCACAACACTAGCAACGAATTGGACGGGCTGTTTCCGTCATAATTGAAAATGTTGCCCGTGTACTGTTAATGATGAGGGTCAATATTTTTTGTTTCACTCTGTATTGCCGCAGGGTGCGGCCGCTATTTCAAATTTCAGTTGACGCGACGGATGTGACCGCCCGCCGCGATCCCCAATTGGTTCCGAACGTGACCGCGCTCGGTCGGCGGACGCGTTTCACGGTAAATTGCCCGGCTCGCTCCTCAGCGGTAAATCACAGCTCGTTGGTAACGCACACACACAAAATCTCCCTCACATTTTTAGGGTTTTTGATTTTTTTTTTTTTACCTTTTTTCTTAGAAAAATTAAATGGAACATTCTTCACTCTTCCATCATCAAGTCATCCTAAATTAGGAGCGACGTTTTCAGGTGAACTTGTCTCAAATTCTTTTGCCGACAAAATAATGTCCGGATTCCTCGGGGCTTGTTCGTGAGTTACCGAGAAACTCGCTGTTATTGTGTCTGTTACAAGTGTCTGAGGGACATTGTCGGGGTCGAAGCCAAACTCCACAAGGGCAGTATCAATCGGAGAGAGACTGGTTGGTTGTGGCGTCGCTTAGGCGAGCAAAATCCAAGGTGAAAAGAGCACTGCCTCTATCTCGTGATTTAGGGAACGCGTCGTGACTCGGCATTGGGTTTCTCCACACACAGACACACATATTTTCCCCTTTCTTTTCTTTACTCTTTGATTCGGGTCTTGTTCTTATAGTTCTTTAGGAGGGGGTCGATTTTTATTTGACCGAAGAATAAGAGAGAACCTTAACCCGCATTTCATTATGTAGATGTGTTTACACACAGTTTGCATTGTAGTATTGCTTTTATTCCGATGCGTTAGCTAAAGCACCATTTGGTGTTCCGATAAATACTTTTTCTACATGACCGTGTGGCCTAATGGATAAGGCACCAGACTTCGGATCTGGGGATTGCAGGTTCGAGTCCTGCCACGGTCGTTATCGAAATGCAACTTTTTACATCTCAATTTCGACATAAAATTTCTAGCTTTTTGGCGAAATGTTATTTTATTTGCAATTTGAATTATTTCTGAATTTTTTTCAGAATTGGTCGTAATTAACTACTATTTTCGCCCGTCTCGATGCGCAGCTGCACGGCTAATAGCTACTACTCCAGAGGCGCTCGAGTGGCGTAGGTTGAAACTTGTATTTGCCACAGTTGAAACTTGCATGCGATGTAACATTGTTGTGCGTTTAATTTCAACATATTGTTTGCATATTTATATTGCGGCGATTCTCAGACATGTGGTTTCTATTTAGTAGCAATATTATGTTCAAAACAGCTATAATTAATAATATATATACATATTTTAGTTTGCTTTACTGTTGAATGCTATACACACAGGTGTTGCAGCAGGTAGGAAACAGACTGGCAGAGGTAGAAGGTTTTCTGCTATTGTAATGTCTTGTCTGAAAAAAACTTTCAGGTTATAGGTTTGTTGTTTAACGTTCAATAATCAGTTTATTGGTCTGTTTCGGTTATACAAATAACCCGTAATTAAAGGGTAGGATAAGGTTTTAAAATGCCGTTATTTTGTGCATTCTACTGAATCCGGTTCAACTAGTCTGCAGCAGCAAAAGATACCAAATTCAGGTGTTCCAGTCAGGTAGCTTAGACTGTTGTTGTGATTTCTCTAAAAGACGGCGAGTCCTTATTTATTTTTTGTGACTATCCGTAATCGATCGTGACTTGTATTGGACGTCCACTCTACCGACCGACTACTTCAATCTGTGTGTGTTTACTACGTGAATGTTGAATATCCCGAGGGTGCGTGAAAACAAAGCCCTGGCGCTTTTCCCCTTGGACGACGACGCTGACCGTCAGACAAGAGCGCGCAAAGGAAGAATATCAAGTTTTTATTTCGTTGCTACAGTGTTGCTGCCTTTTTTAAAAACAATTTTTTGCCCTGTCGGAGGAATGCGCTGTGGCGCCGCCGTCCGGTTCCAGTGGTTTCGTGATCAATGTTGCCCATTATTTGAAGCGGCGTAGTAGTTACAATTTTCCATTTTGACGTTCGTATATTTTCAGCCGGATTATCCACACGTCCTCGACGACTTCAAAATACGCTAAAAGAACTAAAGAAGAAGGGACAAAAAACTAGGAGCTATCGTGCAGTTGATACTTTTCTTTTCTCTCTCTCTCTTTTTTTAATGGCATATTTCAAAACGTGCTTGTCACCAGACAGGTCTAGTTTGTTTGTATATTCTCCGTCGTCGTCTTCGGCTTGTTTCTCTTTTTGGTATAATCTGGTACCTCACACCTTATAAAGAACCTCCAGTGGCAGGGGGTCTCAGTTCCGGGAAGATGGTTGATGTCGCGTGAATACCAAAAGGGCGCGGGGCGCCGAGAGAGGAGAGCTACGGTATAGCCATATCACTATATAGTCGGACTTGTCCCGTTCGCATTCATCAACGAGGTTTTCGGTACAAAAGTATCTACAACAAAATGTCTAGCACGCCCCCCTTCGCTATATATTTCCCCCTCATTTTCGCTGATCGATGCAAGTCCGGTTTGTCTTTATACTACCGGCCGTCAGTCGGACTTAACTTGAACGATCTACTCTCAATCATCCCCCCCCCCCAAAAAAAAAAAAAAAAAAAAAAAAAAAAAAAAAAAAAAAAAAAAAAAAACTTTCTCCTACCCAAAAATACTTTATTGAAATGAATATGGACGTCACGATGAAAAAGCGTAGGATTTACTTCGTTAGTGCCTAGTGTTACTTATCAAGCTTGACGTCATCCGATATTTACCGGACTTGCTAGAGATTAGGTATCCTACATGATTGCTAAACTTCCTTTTTGAAATATTTCTAGTCGCAAAGTCTAATAAACCCACCTTTACAACATTGCGGACGTGGCATCATTATGTAAAATTTAATAAGTAAAATCTTAAACGATATCTCTATAATCTAGTCAAATGATAAAACCAGGTGAGCTGCGCGGCAGGGTCTAACTACTACCGAGCGTGATAATAATCACCAAGTTGGGGACGAAGAAAAGTTATTTGAAAAATAACACGCTCGTTAGATAAATCCGGATCGTTAAGTTTTTGACTGATGTGATCGGATGGTAACGATGTTGCGCTCGACCTGTTCCTAAAGGTGTCGTAAGTTGAGAGAAGCTTTTATAATACGCTTTGCTCTTCATTCGTTAAGATTGGAATGTGTATCATCAGACGTGATCTATGAGACACATGGAAAATGGCCTCATCGCAAATCACTCTCCGTCTCTCCTCTATCCTTATACACACCGTAATGGAGCAATACGCCAATAAAAGGACCTTGCATCGGCGCCGTTAACCAAAGAGAAATGAACAGTTCAGACATTTCATCTTTTTTCGATTTCTTCTTTACTTTATTGCCTATCGAGAGCTATTTAAATTATACAAGATGAGTTAGCGACCGGAGAAAGGCGCCGTCTGGACCTCTCCTCTCTTCTAGCACGCGCGTTCCATCACCATACCAACTCTTATCATCGCATTTTCATCTCTTGTCTTTTCTTTAAATCTTTTTTTTTCTTACTATTTTCCCTATTCTTATTACGTAAGGACACGTTTCAAAACTGTATATTCAACCTGCGTGTTGGTATTTTTTTTTTCGCTTTGCCGTAGTCTATCACGTAAGAAACTAAGGGATGGTGTCGGTTTCCTCGTGTACGCACCAAACGTACACACACATATTATGAACTGTTGATTTAAAGATTAAGCAGCGTGCATAATCGATTGGTTTTCTCGGTCCAGAGAGAAGTAATTTAAACTGACTCGTGAATCACACTACCACCACCATGTGCAAGTTAGACGATACGATACTAGCGTTGTTACAAGTTAGACCTTGGCCGCTTCTCATTTTACCCAGCAAAGTTTCAGCCGGATCTTCATGGGCGTTATGGCTCGAATGAAACATAACTTCTGATCTTGTTCTCAGAGCAAAACACGAAGCGAAATAATCAATTACAAAGGAAGATTTATTTACCAATCCTTTCCAGCGAGACGGTTGATTGACGCTAGTTTCGCCGTTGGCCATAGTAGCTAGCTAGACAGAGACAGTGCAGACACTTCCTGTCGACCGAAGACGATGTTTCGCTTTCTGCACTTGGTGTGAAGTGGTTCAAATTTTCCAGATGAAAACACAAACTAGCAAAATTGTATGGTAAAACTTTCCCGCCGTCTATTCACTCCGTCGGTTGTGTAGCCGATACTGCCGGTTGCTCTCGGAAGAGTGAAGCTTCTATGGGCGAGAGTGCTGACTTTTGAGCAGACTCTCTCCGCGCTTCATTTCATTTGCAGTGTTCCAAAATGAAACGAAGCGGAACATCAAGCTGTACCGGATCGAACTCTACGACGCAGATTCTCTCTGTTTAGAGCTTTGAATCAAGCGAATCAGATAAGCGGAAATTTTTTTTTCCTATCAAACATTAAGTATGGACGGCGTAGCGCGGTCCTTGTTAAGACCTCCATGGAAAGATGCTAACGCAAGGTCTGTTTGCTAATTAAGGTGCTTTCCTTTATTGGCCGAGACTGCGATTGTTCTTCTTGTTTGGAGGAGAAAAAAAAAGTTCCGGTAGTGTAATGGAATTTCGTCAGCACCATACGTAAATATATTTAACCGAGCTCTGCTATTCTTTATACGTTCAGAAAGTCCGCAACACGTTCGACCAAGGTCGGCAGCAAAATTAAAGTTTCCCTTCACGTCTTTCTCTTCACGTGTGGCCTTTTGCAAAAGAATTGTGGATGTTTGTGACATAAGAATGTCGTTTGTCGGTAACGCCATTTTCATTGCATACAAACTGAATAGCGGGAGCTTCACCGACATCGCCAACGCGCGCACAAGACGCACAAACACGCTTAGTCCTGTGCCAATGATGAATTATACAGCCAGAAAGACATTCTCGGCACTTTTCCCAAACGGCGCCAAAACCGCAGACAAGTTCTCGTCATCACCATATGGTGATCCGACGAACGAATAAAGTTTATACTAGCGCATGATATGGCGCGTCATGAATTCAAAACAATTTCGACGGACGTCTTGTGAACATTTGGCCAGCTTCATTTAGGCGAATGATGCATCCTACTGGTGATTTTCTTTAGTCGAATTGGTCGAGTTCTATATCAATCTCTATAGCTGAATTGAGAAAGAATGGCGTGCGGGAGCTATTTTCATCCTCGATATCGAGAAAGCTCCCACTTGGTAATCTGCACGCCACGCCTCGCCGATTATACGACCAGCCGTTTCAGACCGGCCAGCCAATTTTTCCCTTCCATATTTTGGAAATGAGAGCGAAGCAACCAACGCCATTCGACCTTGTTTGGTAAATACAACATTTCTCGAAGAAAAATAAAGAAAGGATAAATAACTTTGAGCTGCGTGGATGAGAACACGTACGTCGTCGAGTGCAGCTGTCTTGGTCCTTCAAGATCGCTTTAATCTCTTGACAAATGGATTCGCGGAGATCCCATTTCTTATGTTAATTTTCATTTCCTTCAGACAAGCTCTTTGACTGATTTATTGCTGGCTTGAGATTTTGTTTATTAAAAAACCAGATTCATATTTTTCCCACAAATAAATTCATCTTGTCATCTTGTGAAACTGATCGCCAGATGGCAGTAAAATCTGAAAAACACGTCTGCGATCTGCCATTTGGCCATTTGGTATTTTGGTGTTTACCGTGTAAAAATGTTTGGATTCACGTTTTGTGCAGACTTTTAATCTATGTAAACGAAAAGAAAAAGTGCAATCATATTTGAGACTTCGATTTCGATGAAAGTAATCGTCTGTTATAGTTTTTAGAGGTAATTAGTTAGGTGAATGTTAATACTTTAGCAAGGAATATAAATTAATCGTATTTTTTAAATTTTAGGCATATTCGATCGTTGTCATTGTCGAAAACATTATTGTTAGACAATGCTTAGATTCCCATTACCACCTGTTCCATATTCTAAACTACATATTGAAAGCCTGAGTCCAGAAATCCATCGGCAACTATGCACATTGATGGATCGCCAGGAGGGCCTTTGCTGGAAACTACTTTCATTTGCCTTAACAAAAATGTAATGAAGCTTATAACTCAACACTCACAATAAAACCAGCTTAACTATGAAACATTGATAGGAATCAGGAAGGCAGCAGTGTGGCACATGAAAGAAATGTCACTAGTACACAGTTATTTGCAATTTTGAGTAAATGGATGTGTACAGTTGAGATTCTTGCCTATTTACTGGAAAGCTGCCAAATGTATGAGCCATTGTACCTTCTTAAAGAAAGAAGTAAGTTTCCTATGTGCATGGTTTACCAATTTATAGGGTAATTCAACTCTGATTATCCTAAAGTTCCAGTGACAATAGTGCAGGAGATGCCAAGTGAAATTGTGGCAAAAGTGCATCAGAAAATAGAACTTTGTATTGAAGTAACTGGATTCCCCTATCCAACATTCAAATGGTTCTTAAATGACTACATTTTGGATGATGCAACATCCAACCCACTAATCATTTCAGATTTTAGGTCTTCATCAAATTTACATACTCATTATCCCAAACTAACATATTACTCTAAAGCAATAACTTGTTTGCAGATATTCTGATGTTGGAACATACAAGTGTGAAGTTACACAGCAGTGCAGAGATGGGTATTTTCATTCAATAACTTCTAAATCATCGACCGTCAGTATGGAAAATTTTGCACCTCGTGTGATTAAAGAACCTTCAGACTGCCAAATAATGGCAGGAGACGTTTTAGAGTTGAGTTGCTCAATCGAAGGATATCCAATCTCAGACTTACAGTGGTACAAGGATGACTTTCCACTTTCAAACATGGTGATGTCCACACTGCAGGTTGGAACCTGATGACGCATTCTAATGTGTTGTAGGCTATGTGTAGCGATCAAAGAGTATGTTTTATTTCCTTTTTTGAATACAGATTCCGTCTACATCCACGCACAATTCAGGGCGGTACAAATGTCTTGCTACGAATTCAGAAGGAAAAACATTCACAAAAGAAGCAGTCGTCCAAATTGAGGCAAACTCTACCGTCCCAGATATTAGTTCATTGGTAAATTACTATTATATTAGTAAAGTTATAAGACTGGATCTTTATTTCCCCCCCGTTTTTCATCTTCTTCTTCATTCAACCAGTGGTTATATAACGAGGTCCTAAGCCAAACGCTTGATGGAGTGATAGATGCTGCGATGGGCAATCAACACACTGGTATGCGAAATTTCACTTTCATTTAGGACTAAACAATTGTTTAATATGGCTGGTTTTATATTGTATATTACATATGTTTTATACAGCTTCAATGAAGCAGGCTTTACTGATTGGTAACTGGACATATGCTGGGCATGGACTAAGGAAAGTAAGGGCAGACGTTAAAACTTTGCACGACATATTGTACAGACTGGGATTTGAAGTGATTTCGCTGTGCAACCTCGGCAAAGTAGAAATTCTTAACGCTACCGATCGGTTCTGTGATCTACTTCTACCCGAGTAATTTTTAAATGGATAGATGTTATTCTAGGAAAGCCTTAATTCTTTATTTTGTACAGTGCTTATGCTGTTGTGTATTTTGCTGGTCACGGAATCCACTACTATAATGATTATTTAATGCCAGCAGATCTACCGATAGATTCCGACTACTCTGTGCGAGATTTAGTAGACGGGAATGAGATCATTGCTCGAATTCAAAAAAGAAATCCAAAGTTGTTGGTTGTTTTGTTAGACATGTGCCGCACTATTCCAATCGAGGGGAGAAATCCACGTATTAGAGGCGAAATGCCGAAAGAAGTTCCACGGGATTCGCGCACTAACCTCGTGATGGCATGGGCAACATCTGAAAATAGTTATGCTTACGAGGTATTTTCTCTTCCAGTTCTTTCCTTGTTTCTGTTCATTTACAGACAATATCTTTTTTTGTTGATAGATGGGCCACGAAGAAAATGGGATATTTATGACTTACTTAAAAAGAGAAATGCAGATCCCAAACTTGTCGGTAACCGATATGCTTGAACGCCTAAAACGGCAATCCAAATTAGACATACCGATTCAAGCTTGTGATCAAAGACCTGCTACGTTCTCTAGCTTAGCCGAACCACTGTCACTTTATGACCCAATTAATCCAATCATCATAGGTTAAATTACAAGTTACTTTCCTTTGATATTTCGTCTTAAACTTAAATTTGCGTGCATTTTGTTTAGGTGACAGTTCTTGGAATAATTGTCGTATGTTAGCCAGTACGTGGGCCGAACTTCCACAGAAGCAAATTTCTACAATCGCTGTCAACGGTAATATGATCGTTACCCATATCCAATTCAACATGATGGATAGCTGCTTCAGTAACGGCCTGACAATCAAGGTGACAACAGAAGGCAACGAACGAGTTACATTTCAGCCATCAATTCACCCTCCAATTTTGGAGCTTTTGGAAGTAAAGCACGAATTAGATTTAGGGAAATGCACTATTACCATTCAAAATCTGCAAGCACTTACAGAGGACGCCAATCTCCTCCTAATTGCTAACCAAGCTCCCAGTGAAACAATCACAGTCCATCTGGGTCAACCTCTAATTGCCAAAGCTCGGCTTGCTAGCAATAATTTATAAACTTCCCCCCACCCAAAAAAAAAAAAAAAAATTGTTAAAATTACAAAATTAAATAATAATAATAAATAAATACTGACATTCCACTATCAATTTTGAAAAATGCACCAAAAATTATTTGCAACGTTACTCAGGAACACAGGAACAGTTATATACATCAGTTACAGACTTAAAGAGTTGCTGAATCCCCTCATATAGTTCGACACGTAACAACGCAATCCAGTTGTTCAAAAAATATATTCTATGGTGCAAACTTAATTTTTTAATAAATATTGCTGCTTTATTGTCTTCGTAAATTTCCAGAAGAATTTCCATGTCAACTGATGTTTTTTTTTTCTTTTCGAAACGCTTTCCTGCGTGATAATTCACCATTAGTCAATCAGGCATTCGATGTCGTGGGCTTGTTGAGCTAGACATAGAACGTGGTTGACGCCTCCGTATCCCCCTAATTTTCCGGTAGAGTTCGTGGCGTGGAACGAGGCGTGTGCGTGCGCCATGGCTTTATTTACACGCGGCCGAGTAATTTGAGGAAGCCGCGGCTAGCTAGTGACTCTGTGTGATTTGAGAATCCCGTCAAAAAAGGAACCGCGGCTGATAACGCTCTTTTTTCTTTTTTTTTTATACCACCGGCCTCCATAAGTTGTTATTGCATCGTAACTGGCTACACTTTATTACGACCCCGCGTAGGGTTTGGTAATTACGCATCGGCTTTTTTTCTCCAACTTTATCTCCCTCGATCCGATTGAGCCGATGAGTAAGTTTTTTTTTTGGAAGTGAAGATGAAATAACATGGAGCTCGTTTACCTTGAAAACACGACGAGTGTATTTCTGTCTTGCAACAAGAAAAAAAAAGGATTGGAATCATCATATTCTACGACGTCGTTCCCGATCGAAACTGAGAGAGAGAAAATCGACGCTATTTCTGATTCTAACTATGAATTTTTTGGTCTATTTGTAATAAAACTGTGATGAGAATGCAATCGTTAACTTTTTAACGCCTGATTCCAGAGAAAACCTTATCGAAGCGAACAGTTGGATGCAAAATCCTCTTTCTTAAAAAAAAGGGGGAACGGGTGCATAAATCTCAAGAATTTTACAAAAAGGGACAAGAGAAACATCAATGCAAACTTGAACGAGAAAAAATGTCGACAACCAACAACAAAAACAAGAACAGGATTCCGTAGTGACTTCATTTGGTATCGAGATGCCCGTCAGTTATATGCGAATGTGGAATGTAGTGACGAAATCGGGTGCTCGAGCTACCACGTGACTAAATTCCATAGCCGTGAGGTGGCCATCGCAGTCGACATCCGCTTCATCCAGAATTTGTTCGACGACGGCATCTATTTCGGCGGGTGTCAGTCCGCGTTCGTGCTGGCACAGCCGACCAATCACCGCCTTAAGGTCCCCAGGTCCGACCACCCCGTCGCCATCCATATCTGTCAGAAGGAAAAAGAGTTTTGCCGCCAACAAATTCATTCTTTGTTAACTTCAAATTAGAATGCTTTCGTTCCAATACCACTAAAAGTGGATTTTCTGCTTCCAGACTCCTGAACAGGTTCTAATTCATTGATGTGAACAATAGAACCTAGCCAACTTTCTCGACGTCTTGCTTCTTAGAAACCGACACGTGACTTGTGGGAGTTCTAGCACGCAAGAATCTCGTTTTCCTTTTTTCAAAAGGCCGACTTTGGGTACATGCGCACTCGCACGGGATCGAGCGACACCAAAGATGGCCGACCTCAGGTCGATTTCGCCATCTCGTTACCAGATTGGAAGCCACCTCCTACATTATCCAAGCTAAACCCCACATCCCCAGCAACAACCCTTACCATAAATTCGGAAGGCGTAATGGAGTTTGAGCTCTCTTGGTGCGTGCTCACTGAAGACGGAAAGCAAGTCGAGAAAATCATCAAAGGACAAGTCGCCCGATCCGTTGCTCGAGAACACCTTTAGGATCCGGTCACGGAATGGATTTTCCTGTCGGAGAATAAAGAAAATGATAAAGGCATATATTGCGTTGTCATTGAGGAGAGCAATCCAAACACCGGCAGCTACTGCGAGGCGCAGCAGCAGGCAAGAACAACCCGGAGCAAAATGAAGATAAAAAGAGCTCAGCGACGTGACATCTACTAACAACTACGAAAGTACGGCCATGAACAAGATGTAAGGTAATGGGAAATCTGATTTCCCTGACGGATAGAGCCGCGCCCAGCTGGCCTTATCTTAAAATCAATAGTCGACGTCGGCGTTGGAGCTTTTGAGCGGCGGTAGTAGCGGGCGGTAGCAGGATTATCGACGTCGTTACGAGCGAGAACTCCAAATAACAAACAAAAAAGTAACTAGTAGCTCCGCTCCGATCCAGCAAACCTTGAACTCGGGTAGCGTATTGACCAGGCTCTTTGGTAATCGCAGATCTCGCGTAGCTTCCATCGACATTTGCCGCGGAACCAATTCCGGATTGAGCTCGCGGAACCGGCGATGAATTCTGTATGTCCAACCAAAACAAATGGAAACGTAACCTTCATATTGTGTCCTGTTCTCAAAAAATAAACGCATTATGGTCATGGCTCACCTCAAAATCTCCTTCCGGCTGAAAAAGGTCGTATCCTGTTGGAAATGTTTACAGTCAGATTGTATACGGTAAGAAATAACAAAAGACAAGCAAAGGAAGTTTACTTGATAATCCTCGAGTTGTTGCTCGGAGAACGTGGCCACTTTGTTACCCATGACCAGAAAGTCCGGATGCGTCTGGCACGACCTCGGCGAGATAGAGCTTCAATCCAGCAGGATAGTGTGGATGCAACTTGGTCTAGAAAGAGAGCTAGGGTCGAAAATCGCACCAAGCCCAATTCTCAATGGGTGTGTCCCTTTCGGCCGTCGTTTTGCCAATTATTAACAAACTTACCACCAGTTCGCAGGCACGCCTGTTCGTGAAGCCACCCGCCGTTGACAAAACGCACAGAGCGACACCTTATTGCCTAACCTGTTAGGGACCGTCGCCGACGACCCACGTCCAACCTTTTCTGGTTCGTTCGCCTCGTAACGCGCTGAAGAACTTGAAAAAGCTTTTACTTGCAAACCAATAAATGAAAGAATGCTTTATGCTCACCATCAAAGCTGAGATGAAGCAGCAAGTTTCTCTACTTTCTCGTCTTCACGTGCCATACTTGTGTTTGTATCAGAAACTGCTAAGACGCGGATCAATAACTGCTGCAGACGACCAAACGAATGCCTCTTCTCGTGCTGCACGACTCGGGATCGGAACGGCCGGGTTATTGCACGCATTCCATTACATCGGCAGTTCTAGGACACTCAATCTTATAGTGGGATTTTCTTTTCTTGCTGTTGTTGATCTTGGAGCATTTTAGTCCGACCCAAATTTGAAAAAATAAATGTCGTTTGAACACGGAACGGGAGAGAACAAACGTTCTTTTTATCCAAAAAGAGCGATCCGGCAACGTGCAGTTTTGAAATAGAGAACATGAGTTTGACACTTTTTAAATGTGAAAAAAAAAGAAATAATGTGAGTAGTTTCTCGTTTTTATTAACCTAGCTAGAATACACTCTGTCATGTTATGTCTATTTTTTCTCCGGTCGTAGTTTTCTTTTCTCAACTCCTTTGAATTTGGTCTGTTCGTAAATATGTTGCTTTAGTCGGTGTGCTATAAATGACTGGATAAGTCCCAATTCAATGAAATTGTTAAAATGACCAATTATTATTTGTAAAATACATTAAATCCTATACGAGCAGTCGTATACGAGGTCTCTACAAAAAATCGCACTCCTTCAGGCTGCGGTCCTGCATACTTGTGCGCACGAAAAGCGTGCGCGGTCTGGCAACAGTGTTCTGTGTTTTATCAAAATGGCTTTTCTCAAAGCTTCTTCGACAGCTTCGGCAATATCGTCTGTGTCGACAAACGCCAATTCCAACGTACAAAACAGTGAAACAAAATCGCTGGACGGCAAGATTATGACATTTCTGGCCTCCAACGAAAGTCTGGGTAATTAATTTACGTTGATTTAGTTGTGGTGTTCGTATTGGCGTTGAACGGATGAGTAAGCGCCCCCAGTGACGTTTCCCTATTGTCATCCAACAGTGTTTCCAAATCAAGTGGGTGGCAACTTATGAATGCGGAGGGTGGTGGGTGTTTATGGCTCTGCTGATAGAATGTTTCATGTCTACGAAAGATTGGAATCAGCTTCTTTCGTCTTGCGATTTCAGACGAGTGTTTTCAACGAGTCTTTGTGTGCTTGTGATTCTTGGCTTGTGTTCCAGTCCCAGGAGACTGCCTGTTGTGTGTTTCTTGGATGCCTTTACTGCCATAAATGCTGCAGATAATTTTAGATTGATAGAGACTTGGTGCATCCAGGCATTTGATCTCGTTACAAATCGTTGAAATTGAGAGTGAGCGTCGGGAATTTTTGCCAAGTTTAGCTTTGTTGTCACTATCTATGCTTGGCATATCCCCCACTAGATGTCATGTCTGATTGTAATTCTTGTTTTCTTTTTGCAAATTCTTTTGCTGCAGATTCAGTTGGAAGTGCACAATTAGACACACTGTCAGCACCTGGAGAAAGAGAAGTGACTAAAGGAAAGAAAATGGGAAGGCGCTCCAATCAGAAGAAATCCGGTCAGTCATTTTTCTCTATATAACCTTGAATGTATTGGCATTTGGGTCTGTTTTGGGCCCAGTTGCAACTTGCCTTATCTGTCTCAGTGGGCTGAATTATCATACTCGCTCAAGAGACCAAGGTAGCTATTTGGATATTCCACTATCACGAGAGTCGTTTGGAAGCCGAAACAGTTTACGACATCGGGCAGACCACTGGATACCAGTTGATATCAATCGACTCGGCCAGCCCAACACACTCCTATCCACTAATGAATATCAGCTCAACCTTGGCAACCAAATTGCATTTGAGAGGCTCTTTGACATTGACGCTGCGGAATGCGCTAGGCGAGCCGTGCGTAGGTAGAAATCACCTGAGCGAGGGCTGGTGAGAGGAGACGGAGACGACGCTCTATCTATTTATAAATCTCGGCCGACGTCGGGATACCCAATCAATTATTTGGTCGGGGACGAGTTGTCTACCCACTGGGCCATTCTCTTGGCTTTTTGTGTGTACACAGCGGTTAATCGAATCGGTCAGGAAAACAACGGGCTACCTTGTGCTAGTATGCTCTAGCGTCCGGTCCGAATTGATGTCAGAGTGAGGTCCCGATTGTCCCCGAGGTTGTCTGTGTATCGGCAACCTTTTCGTGTTGGTAACGGTACGCATGGCTTTGTGGGCGATGGGTTACGGTTGTATTTTTGCCACATGAGCACAAAAGGCATTGTCACTTCCGCTGGACCGGTGGGCAGTTAATCACGGGCCGTGTGAATTTCTGTCGGTTTCTCTCTCAGGACCACTGAAATTCCCTACCGTTTTCCTCGCCTATTTTTATGTTTTCCAGACAGGAGAAGAAGAAGAAGAGGATCCGAGTGTCCCGTTGCGAATACTGTCGAACATTTTTCCTTCTTTGAGGTAACCTCCCCGTAGCCACCCTGTTTCTGTCTCTGTAACGCTCTCTCTCTATTGTAAACGGGCGACACCGTCGGCCTCCTTTCTCCGCCTTGCATAGAGACAATCGTAAATACTGGATTATTTTCGACTTCCGCTACCGATTGACCGGCCGTCCTATGGATGGTCGGACTGGCTAAGTGGCCTCTTTTCTCTTGTTATTGTTGATTTCCATTCCGAGACTACTCTTGCGGAATAAATCGCTAAAGCCGTGATTAGCTGCTCTACCGGACCTGCGGAGGAGCTCACAGGTCATTCATCTTTGTCTCATCGGTCAAAAAAAAAGAATTTTTTTCTCACTCGGATCCTTCCGAGAAAAAACATCTAACAGCACACTTACCATATGGGAACGGGTCGACGGGGTTTCGGTAGGGACGAAGCGGATGGATATCGACAGACAGACGCACTCTCTGGGAACTAGGAAATAATTCCATTCAACTGACAGTCAGAGATGGACCCGGAGTGGCTCGTCCCGCCATCTTCCCTTTTACCTGATTTGACCGTCAAGTTTGTTTTCGTTTTTCTTCTCTCTTTCTCTCTCCCTCCCTCCCTCTCTCTTCGATATATAGTGGTAGTTGTTCATTATGCAGACTTATTCCGAGATTGGAAGTCTGAGAGAGATGGAAGGTGGGGGGGAGAAAATCAGCTTATACACACAGTGCCAGCTACGTCGTCCCGTAAGATCAATAAACAATGAGCTATGGAGATGCCCTGAGCGATTTCAAAGCCATTTACATCGAGAGACGTCCGTGTCGCCCGATTGACGTCAAAGACATCGTACCGTCCATCCAAAAGTGGCTTTGTGTTCCCTCCCGTCCGACTGATCCAATATGATGTTTTCTGCTGACCCAGCAGCTGTCGTATCGACATGCTCCGACAGACTCGCCCGGTTTGGTCCGCAATCTGTCGCTTTCAAAAGTCATTTGCCCGTAAACGGCCAGCCTTGATGAATTGGCCAAGGAAAGATTTGAACAAACATCAAAGATATACAGAAGCAATAGCAGCACAGTCTGTAATTCGGTTGTTCAAATTCCCAAGGTGGTGTGTTTCGTGCGGAACTGGACGGTCTTCTTGAATGTCTTTTAGCGCGCCATCTTTTTACGGCTTGAAGAAGACGGAGAAAAAAAAACGGATTTTCCGATTCGTTACTCTTTTGGTTAGAAACTTCTTGCGGCCACTTGTTTATTTCCGCGGACAAATGACTTGTAAGCTTCTGCTGTTGCTGCTCTCACACAGCATTGCTGGGAAGGAACCGAGCTGGGCAGTCTGAGCACGTCACTGGATATCGGAATTCCGACTCTTGTGTGTGTATGTGTTATTTTAAAATTCTGGAAAGCTCATAGGAGAAAAAGAAGAAGAAGAAGACAAAAAAGAGAGAGAGAAAGAGAGAGGGTTTTTTTTCTTCTTTTCAGGTGGCATTCTCTCACGGCGCTCACTTGACCGAGAGGTGGGAAATGGAGAGAGAGCACAAGCTCCCCTCTCCCTCTTCTTTCTCTTTCACAAACCCCGTTGACTATTTAATTCTTCTGTTTGAACAAAATACATATATGTATGCACAGAGGAGAATTCTCCTGGACGTGAAGAGAGAAAGCGTCCGGACATTTCCTTCCTCTCCTTTTCTTTTCGTGTTTCTTCTTTCTCCAAAATTATTTAATAGAAAGAAAAAGGGAAATGGCGTCGTCGCTGTCGTCTCACAGTTTGATTTAAAGAAACATTCGGGTGGTCTTTTCCTTAAGTCTGGCGTTATATTGTTGAACTAAAAGGGCACACAAGACCATTTTCGCTTGAAATATTCAGCTACCGTATCAACGCAATCAAAGACAACGACGACGACGAACCAAAAAGTCATCCACCTCCTCGTCTCTTGCCTTTTTACTAGCTGCCGAATTTGTATACAAAGACCAAAAAAAAAAGAGAGAAGACAGAATGAATCGATTCGTTATGGTGCCCATGATTTACGCAAGATAATGCAATAGTGTTCCGAATTCCGCAACGTGGTACGTATCCTGTACATGTGTGCGCCCCTTTGAACGATGGCTTACTTGATGGCTTGTTTTCTCCTCCTTCGGCTACCCAGAGATATGACGTACTAGATGATTAAGGTATTGAAACATCACCGTCTAGGGAGGGTTATTTCTTTTATTTTCTCGTGTGTATATCGAGAAGCTGCTGGATCTTGGAGGACGTTCCGTGTTACGTAATTGACGTTGAATAGAAGCCAAGTTTGGCATGATGCCGGACGTTGCCTCCTAAAGAAATGGACAGATAGATAGGTAGATAGATAGAAATCCTTCTATATACTCTGTATTTTTCTTCTTCTCTTTTTTTTCTATTTCGTCCTGCTTCTGGCCATGGCCCCCCTACTGGTCCTTGTGTGATGTGAAGCCTCCGAATTGATGAGACACATTTCCCTACGAGGCAGCACCAAGCCCGAAGGTCTTTCAAGTTTTTTTTTTTCTTCTTTTTAATAATAATAAAAGAAGGAAGAAGAAAAAGATTTTGTTGTTTTGTTTTCGTCGTCTCTTTTTTTTTTTTACCGGCCACCTGCCAAGCTTTTTGGCCCTTTCAAAAAATGCCAGAAGCGGGGGGGAAAAGAAATAGACTCGAGTTATTATGATGATTCTTGATTATTAAATTCGTTTTCCCTCAAGCCCGTCGTGACCCTTTTAATGTTGTTTGGCCAGGAATGCTGATTGCGCATTGTTCGGTGTTGCGCTACTTCATAAACCGCAACTTAGCTGATAATTCCTTGAAATAGATATATGGAAATAGCGGAACTACATCTCGTGCCCCGATCGTGATTGATTTTAATCGGTTCCGTTTCTTTTTTTGCCGTTCACCATTCTTGCCCATTGATTTCCAAGTATGTCAAGGAATGGCCGTTTTCTTGCGTCTGATAAGTTTTCTATTCTTTCCTTTTTCTTCCAGACGACCGACTATTTTCGGATCGTCCGGCGAGCGTTTTAGTGGCGGAAAGTGACGTGCGTTGTGACATGTTTCTCCTTTTTTTCTTCTTTTTCTACCTGGCGCCGCTTGACCATGTAGGATGCGGAGGCTGAACCGAGTGATTTCTCATGTTCCCTCTATCTTTCCCTCTCTTTCTTACTATTGCGGCTTGTGAAATGATCCCTATTATGAGTGCGTCTCTTTTTGTCTGACTGTACATCCGGAAGGAATAGAGGCCTCCGAGTACAGTGCACATCTTTTATCTACGTTCCCAATAGAAGGCGAAAATATGACGGGCAGAATTTTCGGTTGAAAAAGGAATTCCTTTACCGGAATCGGGATCACGTGATGCTGCGTAATGTCCGCTCTGCTGCCCCCCTCTGGCGCCAAAGAACGCCGAGCAAATGAAAGAAAAACATTTTTCTTTTTTCCCCTTTTTTTTCCTCTTCTTTTTGTTGAAATGATGATGATGGGGTAGTAGTCGATGAAGAGAAGGTCTAGCGTACCAAAATGGAAAGAGACTGAGCGGTCGAACGCAGTAGGCTCAAGTCTAATTTGATGGCCGTCGGGTACCTTGTCAATAGAGGCAAAAGAAGTCTTTTCTCTAGACATTTTCACGGGTGCTGTCGGCAAAATGTTTAGACAAGAGAGAGAAATGTCGGAGAGGCAGTTTGAATAAGAACAGCAGCAACAGCGACCGGCTAGCCAACCAGGCAGCATCTAGAAGAAGAAAAGAAAAGAGAGAGAGAGAGAGAGAAAGAAAAGATTAAGCGTGCCACGGCAGCAAAGATGTTTGTTGTTGTTGTTGTTGGTAGTATAGAGTAGTAGTAGTATAGTGATGTGGTGGTGGTGGTGGTGGAGAGGCGCAAGTTTTTCTTGCAAGGCCAACAGGTGAGCGTACCTGGAGGGTTTGGCAGCAGCCCCTCCGGTCGAAATAGGAAGAAACCTGGCGGGAAACACGGACTCTCTCGCATTCTTTTTTCCCCTTCTCTCTTCTTTCGTCTTCTTCGTCCTTTCTTTTCTTTCCTTTTCTTTTCTTTCGAGTTTCATCCGATCCTCTGCTTTCGACTCTTTTTTCGAAATTTCAAATTCCACACTCGTATGTTTTCTACGCGCGCGTGTGTGTGTGTGAGAGTAGGAGGAGTAGAAGAGTCGCCGCCCCGTAACACACACACACATACACACTGGCGGCGGCCAGTGTGGAGTCGTGTGGCTCCATCAAAATGCCTTCGAGTCGGGCCGTCGCTCCTCAGTGTTCAACGTGAAGACATCGGCCTCGCACATACGTCCAATACACACAGTATACAGCGTCTTGAGCTCCCAAGAGGTTTCGACCGTGTTGTTGTTGTTGTTGTTGTTGTCGGCCGAAGACGGGCCGGAATTAGACGAAATCTGCATACGAGATTGGAGTGGCGCTTGTTTTGAGTGATTGTGTGAAGGAAGATGCCAGCGTGCTGCTACGGGATGGCAACAGGAAGTCGGCGTGAGAGATGATGGACGACAGAGTTGCGGCTGGACGCATTGTCGACTAGAAGTAGCCGGGACTGTCTTCATCACCTCGTCTGCGGCGGCCGTCTGTTCCGTCTCGTCCCCGTGTCTTTTTCTCTCTCTCACTCTCCGTCTTGTTGGTGAAGGAAGGAATTGAATCGTCACACGTGCTGCCCGCGGCTTGACCGCATCTACAAGAAAAACTTATTTCTTTCTTCTTTATTCGATTGAGAATTTGATTTTGGGGAAGGCGAGGCATTGCCCTTTTGTGTGTGTTTGCGCGCTCCCCCCTCTCTCTTCTGTGTGTGCTCTCTCTACTCGTTGTCGAGGGGATATCCTTCTTTCTCGGATGGGATGTCGCTGAAGGTGACGGGCGTTTACTTTTCGGCATCGTCAGCCGGGCCAGGTCCGGGCAAAATGAAAGCCACCATCAGGGCGGCTCGCCACCATCCGCCACCTCCGACTTCTTCTCAGCCGATCCACTACGTTCATCATCAGCAGCAACAGCAGTTGCCGTCTGCAACGGGCCGTAACAACAGTTCGTCGGATCTGCCTCAGCAGCAGACGGCCCAGTCCGGCAAGGGGAGAATCATCTCGCATCACCCTCACCTGCACTCGCAGTCTCTCGACTATTTGCACCTCAATTTCGAGGAGAAGCGTCAGATCATCGCCTCCTCCTTGTCTCTAGTCGACTTCCTACATCACCCGCCCGTCAAAGTGAAAGGTACACAGACTCCCTCCCTCCCCCACCAAGAAGACGGAAATTTTCTCCGTTTTCTTCTTTTTTCATCTTCCCCCTTCAGCTACAACCCCGACAGTCGGGCCGTTTAATGGTTCTGTCTGCGAGACCCCCATTTTACTTTACCAATGCAGCCTGCCCAGTTACAGGCCGCCTGTGTCTCCCCTACGTCAGTAAATCACCGTCTAAATTCGTTTTTTTCGTCCATCCCAATGGTTCCGCCCTATAAGGGGACTAACAAGAAAGGGGAGAGAAGAAGAAGAAGAGGGGGTTGAAAAAACCTGTGATTTGTACCTGCGTCAAAGGTTAAGAAGATGCCTCTTAAACTAAGGGTTTTTAACTTTTGGTCGTCTTTTTAACGGCGGTCGTTTCAGTTGTGGCCAAAGAAGAAGAGGAAGAAAAGGGGAGTGCTGTAATCGGTCGATAGCTTAACCATTGGCAACGCTCCGTATTATTTTTTCTCTCTCTCTCTCTCTCTCTTTCTTTTTTTTTAGTGACCAAGCAAATGAATGCCAACGTTACAGACGATTCATTTTCCTTTCTTTATCTCTTTTCTTCTTTTAATTTTTCTTTTCTTTCTTTTTACATATATTTTTGGCTTTTTCTTGATATCGACGATTCGTTATCGTTCCGACTGCTGGATCATCCAAGCGGAAAGCCCCTGTCCCTTTTTTCCTCCTAGACACTACATTTCCTTCTGGCTCTTTCTCTCGAACAAGAACTTTAGCTGCTGCTGCTGCTGCTTAGTTACGTATTCTCTATAAAGCTCCTTTGATCCAGTAGCTCTTCTCCCCCGTCGTTGCCCATCATCGTTCTTTTTTCTTGCTTTTGAAGTTGATGAAATTAGCTTGGGCTAATGATGTCGGCGAATCAATCCCGAATATGATTCCTCCGAGAGACTCGACCGGCTGGCGTCTTCTACACTCGTTACACTAGTTAATCATGGTCGTTGTACTTTCTCGTGAAAATTTCCAGCTGGAGGTCCCTAACTCTCTTGTCACGGATCGGTCGTTTTCCGCCTCTCTCTCTTAGTGGTTAGCTCTTGTGCATTTAATGCGTTCAGTCAATTAGAATGGCGATGGAAAAAAGGGCCATTTGGCGGAGACATTATTTCATTGCCCGTGTGTGCCTTGCGGGAGCCGGAGCCGGCCCGCTTCGCTCGTAAAAATACAACAAGGACGATGAAGCCAATGGCCATCTCCAAAAATCTATTATTGGTCAAAATTTCTATGTTGGACACAAACACATAGTGCGCATTACGACCGGGCTCTTCCTTTTTTATGATATTAAACTTTTTTAAGTGGTAGGAGGGTCCGTTCAACTTGGGTATTTTTTTCGAAATGGCGACAAACAAACGGGCAATGACATTGTGTCTTTATGTCTCGAGGTCTGGGACGAGATTGAAGACTTAAAATGTCAGAGGGTTAATGGAAGTAGATGGAAAAAATAAATGAATTCTATAAATAAAATCTAACGAATTATTTACCCCTCGGTTTTTTTATTGGCTTTATTAGAAACCATGAAGCACTTTCGAAACGCTGCCAGTTGATTTAATATTGCAAGACTGGATTTAGATTTGGTTTCATTTTTTGTGCATTCTAAAATCTTATCGAAATAAGTCCCCGATGACTATTTATGGATCCAGGGACTGTTGGGTAGGAGTCGGTCGAGATTTTGCATAGTTGGGGCTTCCCGAGCACAATCCTTCATGCTCTTTGTTTTAATTCATTTCCTTTGGAAGCTCGCTCCTTTTGGATGAGGTTGTTTTCTTTCTCTTGTTTATGTAAAACTAAATGACATTTCCAGCAGCTGGCTTATCGATCGAAACTTATTGTGCGAACGGTTGTGTTTCTCTCCCGAGTTTCTGCTACTTCTATCCAAGAGAGAAGCCCGAGGAAACAAAGGACTCCTCCTCCTTCCAGTTGTTGTTTTCTCAACAATCAATCGGCGTAGGCGGTCCCGGGACCTCGAAAATGTTACCATGGCGCAATTTTCTCTCTTTCTGTGTTTTTTTTACTTGTTTCGTTTCAATCTTATCTCAGCGCCATGTTGTTGTTTGTTGTCGCTTTTCTTCACTTATACAACCAGCGTACTCACAACCTACTTTCGCTCTCAATTCTACGTATTTTTTCCCCCTTTCTGATTCTCTCAGGGGGCGACCCTTTTGGTTTCTCTCTTTTGTTTAAATGGCACCTCTATTTTTTTTTCTCAGGGGAAAAAAAAGCAGAGCCTAATTTGCTTTGTGTAGTCGTTTGGCAACTATGTATAATCAACTAGCTTAGCTGGCTTTGCGAGATTGAATCTTTCGTGAACAGAATCGATAAGTTTCGACGATGGAGTCTTTTCACTCAATTGGCGAAAGCAAGGTTGTCTCGACTCTCAAAATCCTCTAGAGGCGATAGTCATCGTAAACAACGGCGGACTGAGCACGTGAAACTCTATTCGTTCCTTATTTGTTCGTTCGACAGCAGGTTCTCCCTCTCTTCGTTTGGATATTCGATTCTTTTGCCGTTTTGGAACAAGTCGCGACATTTGCTCGAGGTCATTGGGCGGATTGAATATTTTGAAAGATGAACTCTTGCAATCGATCTGCCCTTTTCAATGTTGAAGGAGAAAATGCATGCATTCCTTTTTACCTTGTCGTTCGTTTACATTTCCGTAAGAGTAGTTACATCATCAAAAGGGTGGAGTCCGTTTTCAATGTGTTTTTTTTTTCTTTCTTTTATTTGGATACGGAAGGCCGCAATTGCGAGCTGGGCTAGACCAGGGTTGTTAAGTCGGAAGGATCGATCCAACGCACCGTGTACGAGCATTGAGCATTGTCATTAGTCGATCATTCCAGCGGATAACGCTGTCAACTCTTGTCAGTGTATTCCGCGGATGGAATGTCCATGACGGACTTCACGACTGGCATAGTCACGATTTTTCGTTTTCTTTTTTTTTTTTTGTATTTTTTTTTTCGTATCGGAGGGCATATCGACCTCCGTGGCTATCTGTTTCTTTCAGGAAGGGAGATTTTCGTTGAATTCCCCGAGGCTATCCTCCTCCTCCTCGACGTTGTGCATATTCGTTCGATGCCAGATGAAACCAACAAAACCGACCGTACTGCGCATTTACGGAGGTTTTTGCGGCGATGTTTTGGTTGGTATTTTGTGTGTGACGTGAATGTTGTGCTGTTTGGGGATCGGCGAGTAGGAGGAGGCCAGGGTCACGAGGCGCACCTTTCTCACCTCCTCTTTTTCGTCAGAGCGAAAAAGAGAGAGAGAGAGAGAGGTTGGTAGGTAGGTGTTTCTTCTTCTTCTTCGTCTTCGTCTCTTTTTCATCTCGGTCTCTCTTTCGCCAACTCATTCCATCTCTCTTTTAATGGATGCTGCTGTTAGCTGCTAGAGCTGCCTTTCTCTCCTCATTCGCTCATTCCAAGGTTGTTGTACGCGAGCGAGCGCTTGTGTGTCTGCGTACCAACGCGCCGCCCGGGCATCAGCAATTCGGGCGCAGCCGTTGCCTAATCTGTTTGAAATCGATTATTCATTCGATATGTGTCGCCATCATCAACGAACGAACGAACCCTAACTACCGCGAAAATAATAGTTTGGAACTGTATGTGTGGATATGGATTTAAAAAGACGGGCGATGAGAAAGTAAATAGAGGTCAAAAATGCGCGCCGGCGCCTGCTCTCTCTAGAATTCATTAAAACTATCTGATTATCTTTTGTGGATGATCGGAAGAATAGCGTAGCCAGAGTCAGATGCGTGCGACCTTTTCATTTTGTCAATTATGCATCGACCTCGATACATCGGTCACTAGGTCTTCGCTTCCTATATGTAGATGCGATCGACTTTGGTTTTGACGACTGTTGTATCTAGGTGCAAAACAATAGCGATGGTTTTTTTTCCCAACAGCTGCTGCTTCTTCTTCTGCTTTCTTTTTGTTTCTTTTCCCAAATGGAAGGCATCACAGATGGTTTGGAAGAACATTTGCATACCAACTCGTTATGCTTCTCCACATGTTATCATACTTTGTATATATGACGTGAAATAGGTATTTGACGACACGTCTCGTATAACCTTTTTCTCTTTTTCTTTTGAGAATAAAGACGAAGTAAAGAAATGATGGACGAGCAGTTGGGAGCGGGACATAGAAATGTCCCCCCATTCGACACGTACACCACTCCCATAACACGAGTTTAGAAGTTCCCCTCTCTTGTTGTGCTTTATTAGTTGGGCAATCCAATCCGGCAACACTTTTCAGATGGCAACGGTATGCTCGTCTCATCATGCGACCCAGTAATCAAATGAAGTTGTATAGGGGGGTTTTGACGTCTGACGAGCATCGACGATGGCGGTCTTTTTTTTTGTGTCTCTCCTGCATCTTATTTGTTCTCCCCCAGCCACAAGATTGCATATTCTCGTGTCTTGTAGAGTTGCTCCTTTCTCAACAACTACGGCAGCAACAGCGGACGGTTTCTCCTTTCTTAGTCGTTTCTTTTTGTTAAAGAGCTCATTTGATACGGGCGATGTCATTTCAGTTTCCCCTTGCAGTGGGCGTGTTGTTTTGCTGCCGTTGGTTTTGTATTATACCAGCAGAGGAGGAAGCTGCTGACTGCTGATGAAAGTTTTCTTTCTTTTTTCTTCGTTTTGTTTTTATTTTGGCCCTTTCTCTTGAAAGATTTTCTTGAAATTTTTCACTAGATTATACAAGTTCTTTCTCTGGGGGTTTGCTTGTCGGTTGGAAGTAGTAGACAAGAAACCTAATCCTTGGAAAGCAATAATTCCTCGACATGTACCGGGCGGGCGGGCGGACGGACGGACGCACGAGCGAGATGAAAAGTTCTTCTGACATTTTGACGGCATCTGCCGTCTTTGATTATCATGAATTCTCCGGGCTTTGAAGTCCGGGGTAGTGTAACAGGAGGGGGGAAAATACGGTAACGAAATGGAAACTAACAATGTCTGTTGTTTCAAGTTTTTCTCCCCCCTTCTACATCCTTACAAAAGATTTCGTGATCGTTTTATATATATATCTACGTATAGAAGAAAAAAACCCAAGAATATAAAAGACTTTGTGTAATGCACGTTTCATCCTCTAGCACACTCGCCTGGCCACACAGCCAAAATAAAAATAGGAAAAAATAGTTGTAAGTTCAGTACAAAAAGCCACAGGCCATTTTCACACGACTCCGTCCAGTTATTGCTCTCTTGACCACGTAAAAAGAACAGAGAGAAGAATGGAAAAAAGAATCAACCGTTATCGTCGGTTGTTCCCCTCGCTTGTATAGTCTCGTTCCTTTTTTTTTTTTTTTTTTTTTTTTTTTTTTTTTTTTTTGCTAGACTCTGTAGAGACCAGAAGCTTGTTCAAGTCTCGGCACAACCCGCCCAATTCTTTTCATATGTCGATATAAATACAACAACGGCTGGTCCGTGACCGGGAAAATTTTTCAGTTTTGTGGAATGTGGCGAATGAATTGTCAACGTCGACTATTGTTCTATGTTTGTTTTCTGCCACACGAAGAGAAATTGTATTTCAATTTTTTTTTATTTGTTTGTTTATTTTCTCTCTTTGAAAAATGACAGGTCGTCATTCTCACGCCAACGGGACACACGGCGTTGGAGTAGCCGGTGTCGGTAGCGGTCAGCCCGTCCCGACGCCCATCAACAGCTGGAACAACCTGCCACTGGAACGGAGCAAGTCCAAGTTCGCCTCGCTCTCCCGCCTCTTCAAACCGTGGAAATGGCGCGTCCGGCGAAAATCCGACAAGTTGGAGAGCGTCTCGCAGAGTATGTGATCATGTGATGATCGCCATTGGGAAATCATTGTAGCGACTCCAATCATTGGCTTTCCCTTTCGCACGCTAACGCGCATCCGAGATGGAACCCCAACAGATTCGATCGTAGCGCAAGTAGACTGTATCGAACGAACATTGTCCAGCCGTTTGGATCCAACGATCACTCTCGTCTCCTCTTTTGTAAAAGAGATATAAAACGGAGAGAAATATGGTCGATAATGGGAAACGGATCGAATCGAATCGGAGAGAGACTGTCGATCGTCAGATTCTAGATAGACTCTTTTCATTTCGTATTCTTTGGGCTGCTTTTGCTGCCTCTCTAGAAAGAGCCAAAGAGGGATTGACATTTCAATGGACTTGTGTTTCCATTTCTTTCTTCTTTTTTTTGTTTCCTTCCATTGTCTAACTTGATTGATTTCTGATTGCAGCGCTCGAAAGGAAAATGTCGATGAGAGCTCACCGCGACGAACTCATTCAAAAGGGTATCCTGCTGCCGGATCTGGCCAACGCCACGTCTCCTACCAATGCATCCAATACTCTCTCCACAATCGCCGGTGAGTCTTGGATTTTGTTAGTTCAATTTTCTCGAAACACAAAAAGAAGGAACCGGTTTTTTTGTTGTTTTTCGTTCTCTCTCCGTCTCCTTTTCGAAACCGCCTCCCAATAAACAAGTCTTTGGTGCTGCCGGCCGTGCGTGCAGCAATATCAATAACCTTTCGCCCACAATCGAGAGTAAGACTTGCCAACAAACGACTACAACGTTACCGAGACATTATCGTAGTGTAGTGGTAGTGTAGTGTATCTGTCTGTCTGGCTAGCTAGCTAGCTAGCTGGCTGGCTGGCTCGGTGTTGAAGATCACGACGTCGTTTTTGTGCATTACCATCCGGCTGGCGATTCGCCCCGCTCGGTAGGTTACAAGAAAGGTGGGAATCCTTGATCTTGCAAGGCCTTTAATGTTTCCGCTATTGAGAGAGAACATGGGGGCGCGGCTGGGCACGTAACTCGGGATCCAATGTATCAAGCAAAAGTCTAGTTAGTCTCTGCTACCGACGGCTGATGCCAAGGCGTTTGAATAATTCAGCGAATTGGATGAAGAGAGGGATGGGTGGCGGGGAGGGGAGAGGAGGCGAGGAAAAAAACGCGGCGGCGCTCTCATGGCTGAGGAGAGCATTGGCGAATTTGTGGCAGCCAAAAAAGGAAGTGACTTATTGATCGCCTATGGGTCGATATCAACCGTTTGCCAATTCAAAATTCTCGCCTACTGAATCTACAATATGAAGGAGGGAGAAGGAGAAAGAGAAGGGCAAGGAGAAGCAGAAGCAGAAGTCTATCTACTTTCTCGCTTAAGGCTTGTCCCATAGGGCAATGACGATAAGACTAGCTAGTGAATGTCATTACGCATCGTCGAGTAGAAGATCAAGACGACTGTAGACGCCCCATTTTCCCTTGTAAGTCGCGGCCGTCGTTGTCAACGAAGAATTCGTTGGCGCCCCAAAACTGTCAGCCGATAATATTTTTTATGCTGATTCTTCTATGACTATATTAGTTTGTACCTATGTTTGGTCGACGATGAAGTCAAGTAAATTCGGCAGGATACGTTTTTTTTTTTTTTGCCTCGGCGCTCTCTCTCTCTCTCTTTCACTCTCTCTCTCTGCTCATAAGAAGAGATTGAATAGAGTTATTTGGGCGCCCGAAAGTAGATTTGGTCTTCTTTCACGTTGTCATCAAACGGGCCCGAAATTGGCGAGTCCAAGAGTAATGTTGTCCGTCTCTCTTAAACAAGAGGACGCCGTGATTGATCGTCAAGTTGGAGAGTGCAACATTCGATTGCAAAGGGGAAGCGGGAAGCTGTGCGCCTGCGCCACAGAGACGGAACGGGGAAGAGAGAGAAAGAGGCGAGTAAAAAGAGTAAGAGAGTGAGAGCTAGAGAAAAGTTGGGATACAGTGAGAAAGAGAGACGAGAGAAGCAGGATGCATCTAGTTGAGTCGTCTCTTGCTACGTGACTGCTCCACACATTATTGGCATCGCCGGTGCCGGAGACACCAGAACGTTACTTTTTTTTTGTTGGTCTGTGTGTATGTGTGTGTGTTGTGTTAGAAGAGTTCTGTCTCTTGTTCTTTTGGCTGGCCAAAAAGAAAAAAAGAAAAAAAGAAAGAGAAATCCTCATCGTCGTCGTCGTCATCTTCTTCTTGTCGTCGAATTGAATTGTGCTTGACCTGATTTGCTGCAGTCACGGTCTTCCATTTTTGTGTCTGGTGCCACATCCATTCCGTCCATGGACGTCCAGTAACGGCACGGCTGTCATAGGAGTCAGGAAGGTGACGACGCCCGACGACGAAGCGGGACAGATTCCGGAGAATTTGAGACCCGACACGTTGGGCCAAAGTGGGCGGTTACCGAGAGTTGAAAGAGAGCGTGTTATCCCCGTCATCATTGCAATTCCAAAAGGAAAAGTGGCTTCATTCGTTGGCTATTGTTGTTGTTGACTGCTCCTGCTCTTGTTCTTGCTGCAAGTCGTCGTCACCGCCGCCGCCGTCGCTCTCTCTGCCTCGCCGTTTTCTCTCTCGTCTTCTCTTTATCGATTGGATCAACCCAAGTGCGCGGCACGGTACACACACAGACACAGACACACAGTATTCTCTGTGGGACCATGCCCAACGGCTGGCCAGTGTGGATGTTACACCCGGTTGGATACAACAGCAAATAGAAGAACTCGACCGACAGAGAGAGAGAGAGGGCAACCGTTGCGAATATAACATACTCTGTGTGCTACAGCTACAAAACTTGCGTCGTCGTCTTCTTCTTCTTCTTCTTCTTTTTATTTTGTTCCCTTGTCGGCGACGATGAAGTGGTGGCATTTGTCGGCTAGCGGCCGAAACAGCGAGTTTGAACGTCCAGCTGTCGCTAGCGTTCTTCCAGCCCCAAGGACCGCCGCCCAGATGACTGCGCCACGCCGGCCCAAATGCTGTTCCTGTTGCCTCCCTTTGGTTGCCGTTTTAAAACGTAAAGATATGATATGATAAAACTAAGTAAAATCGAAAGAAAAAGAGTGGGGGAAAAGAAGAGAAACCGAAAACAAAACAAAACAAAAAAAAAAACAATCGTGAAAAAATCATCATCGCGCATCATTAGTCTAGCGTGACTGCATGATTTTCCTCTGGCTGCCTAGTTGTATTCGCCTGTGTTATTTGCCTGAGATTGCCAGTCAAGTTCTTGCGTTCCAGCGCTCTCGCCGGGCATTGACAGTTTGAACGACATAATGGATGGGAACATTCCTTGATGGGAAACATGACGTTGAAAGTAAATATCGATCGATAGCTACCACTCTGCTAGAAATTGTCGCCCACTGTAAAACTTCTGACGAGTTGCCGGACGTTTGATGTCGTGTCCCGACCAAAAGAGAGAGAGAGGGAGAGAGACGACGCTAAGGATAAAAAAAAATCCCTTCGAAATCCCGAAGGTGTTGGCGGTCGTGCCCGGAATGAAACGACTCTAAAGGGAGAAATCAAAAGCAGGCAGCCTCTTCCATCTCTTTCTCCAGTCTCCGTCCCCATATTATTTCCTTTTTTTCATTTTCAAGTTGCCCAACTGGTGCATTGCTGGAATTCTCCATCAGGCTCCAACTCTCCGGGATCCTATTTTTACTGAGAGAAAAAGAGGGCAGAGCAGGAGAGAGAGAGAGATGGGGGTAGTAGTTGGCGGTGGCTGCTGCTGCTGCTGCTAGCTGTCGCTGTCGTGGACAGCTTATGTAAGGGCCTATATGCCAGGAGCGTGTGAAATTTGGCTCCAGTCCGATGCATTAAGATGAACGATGTTTTCTCTAGTGGCTTGTCCGTCTTTTGCCTTTAGGTAGAACGTTTAACGCGCACGTGAGACGTACTGTTCGTTGCAAAGGTTTCCACTACGGTGGACGCTGCCAAAGCTTCGAAGCCGCGACGTCGGCCAATGGGTTTAACCAAAGAGTAGAGATTAGAGAGAGAGAGAGAATCATCCTAATGCCCTCTCCGCGTACATCGAGTCTAGACCAAGTCCGCCAACGCTGTTGCTAATGCCCCAGCTGGACGCCTCGTACTCCATCGACTCCTTTTTCCTCCTTTCTTCTTTCGAGGATAACATTTTCGACGTAATTCGATATCGATTGGACCATCGTTACGAATGACTCTCTCCTTCGTGACGGATACCTCATGCCTCATGCCCTGTAGAGATCATCGATCACACTCGCCGGCGACGGATTATTATTATAATACAACTTTTTTCTTTTCTTTTAACTTGTTTTTCTTCGTCTTCTTTCTGGGTTTCCTTTCCAAAAAGCTTCGAGTGGCTTTTTTCGAGTGTTCCCTCTCACTTGAACTCTTTCAAACTCTCCCAAAGTCTTTTTCGGGGATTCTACTTGTATGCGTGTGTGTGGTTTTTCCCCTAAATCGTGTTCCCTCGGGAAGTCTATATGCTTCGACACGATCGGTAGCGGCTGCGCCCCATGCATAACAATCGATGATGATGGAAGCCACCACCAACAATTTTTCGGTTATTTAATTTTCTTTTTGTTTTGTTTTCTCATTTCATTTTTTCGTTGAAATGCGTTGCGGCAACGCTTTCTCTCTTTTACACGCGTGATGCGGCATCCGCTTAAAAGTTTGCTTGGAAATGCATCGCAAGATCGATTGTCCGGTTCAGTTAACTCTTCCTCTACTTTGTTCACATGATGAGAGTTTCCGTGTCGGTATTTTTATTTATCGTCATTTTCTGTGCGCTATTTTTACACTTATTACTGCGAGCAAAGTTACGAATTACGATCCGGAAGAGGGAAATCCTCAGGGACCCCAAGTCGGGGGGAGAGGTTTTTTCCTTTTTCTTTCTTTTTCGTTTATGTTTTTATATCGTAGTTTTATCGACATTCGTGATTTGAAAAGATAAAAAAGTTTATATAGTAGGAAAGAGAGAGATAGAGAGAGAAGGCGGGCAGATTTATTTCTTATTGTGTAGCGAAAGCAATTTGGGAAAGGAAAGCAATTTTCTTGAACAAAATGATTTATGTGTGTTTTTGATTTTTGATTGTGATTTGCCCTTGTGTTTTTGTTTTCTTTGATGTTGTGCGCGTGATAGAATCGAAGCGCGACAAGGATCGAACGAAGGAGGAGAATCATTCGTCATCGAGCGATAGCGGCTACCAACCAACGTACTCTGGCGCCGGTTCGACCATCACGACGTCCAGCACCGAAGCTACGGCCAGTAGGTGTTCCCAATCCTCTGCACCCGATAGCTCGACAGAAACGTCTGCTGCTGCTAGTGTCACTGCATCATCCGTCGGCAAGCCGGCAACTGAGCGGCCCGTTTCGTTGCATGTTACGTCGCTCTCGTCATCGACACAACCTGCATCCAATTCTCCTTCACCCAAAACCTCGTCTTCATCCTCGTACGCTTGGAGCAAACGGACGGGCACGGGTCTGGTCGGAGCGGCCAAGGCTCGCGGTTGGTTGCGCTCGTATCACACGTCGAGCTCATCCAATGCGGATGCGGTCGATAACGGTACGGGCAGCGCCCCACCTAGCCCCGCCACCGTCACTGCCGGTCCCACCGAATCCTTTCCGTCCAATGCTAGTGTCCAATGCGCTTTTGTGTCCAGTCACAGCACGGGTAGCAATACGACGACGACCACGACCAGCACGAGTGGCGTCGCCGGTAGCAATAGTAATGGTAGCACCAACAATGCCTCCTCCTCGTCTGCATGTATTACGCCGGCATTTGCGGCCAGCCTCAACGCCGCACTCGCATCCGGACCCCTGATGCCCAGCACGGGCAACGGCAGCGGCAACGGCAACTGCAACAGCAATGGCACTGCCTCTTCGACCCATTCGGTCAATTCGCAACTTTACGATTCTCCTTCTTCTTCCTTACCCTTTGCAGCAAATGGACCCGGAGGTCGTCCCAACAGCTTACCACCCGGTATGGCGCCCGGACACGGGCTCCTGTCGGCGCTTGTTGGGCAGCATTCCTCCGCCACCCCACCCACACTGCGACAAACAACGCAGCAGATCTTGTTCAGCAGCTCCTCCTCCGCTCCAACCTCCTCCCCGACAGCTTCCACGGTGACAGCACCGACGGCTGCCCATACAGGAGCCTCCTCTTTTTCAACCTCCTCCTCATCATCGGTTGCCCCATCGTCGTCCTCGACGTCGACGACCATGTCCATGTCTTCCGCTTATTCACAAGTCGTCACGTCAATAGCTCAACGCAACAGTCAAGCGCAGCAGCATCAACAACAACAAGGTGAGCTGGTTCGTTAGTACACAACAATCTCTCCATCACTACGTGCACGTGCACTAGTGGTTAATTAAGTTTTTTTTTCTTTCGTCTTAAAAAATACCAGAGAAAAAAACCAGTTGGATTATTCTAGTATGAGGTTCATTAGCTTATCCTACACCGAATAAAGAATTTCTCGTTCCCAAGGAACCGAATTAATTTGTTAATGAAACTTGCCATTTTGCATCTCATTTTATTTATCGTGTTTCCCATTTGCGTGTGTGAGCCAATTAGTCCAGCCAGGAAACCGTTATTTTGTCTCTCAAAAATTTGTGTTTTCCTTATTTGAAACATTCTTGAATGGATTTTTTTTTCTTCTTTTTTTTCTCTCCATCTTCTTTATTAGGTTCTGGGTCGCCATCCGTCATGTCGAAATTGCCCGGACGGGCAGCCACATTGCCAGTGATCACCGTAGCAACGGCGTCACCAACGACGACGGCTATTCCGGCTTCTGGTGCTACTACGGTCACGACGTCGACGACAATCACGGTCGGATCCGGATCCGGATCGCATCCGCCTAACCGATCTCCGGTCATTGCAATGACTGTTACACAACACTCTACGGCTTCGACCGAGTCAGCGGCAGCTCCTTCTGGTGGAACTCAACCCATGACGGACCTTCCAGAACCTCCAATTGGCGTCACGGAGATCGGACCTATTCCTCCGCCGCCAATGTTTTCATCCCCAAGTCCTGTCCTACCTCCTCGTGGAGCTCATTCGGCTCCTCCGCCCACCCACGGCATCCACCTGGCTCATCTAGCACCACCCGCTGTGGCTTCTTCTTCGCCCAACCTTTTGACCAACGTCGGACACGATCTCTCCGACCTCCAGGATGACGACGTTCCAGAAGAGAGCGTCGACGATAGTGATAGTGAACGAGGCGTACCGCCAGCCAGTAAGAGAGAACAAAAACAATGTCTTGATATTCACTGGAGCGAATTCTTTGACACGTTCTTTTCATTTGTAGGCTGGGTACGAGCGCAAGGTCCCAAGGAACCGTCGCTTCACGCCAAGCCACTCAAGTCTGCACTGAAAAAATCCAATAATTCACCGTCGACACCGTCTACTCCGACGGTCAACACTCCGACGCAAGAGTCGTCGCACGGCGGTCGGGGTGTTGCCTGGCAACAGGACCAACCACCTCCTCCTCCACCTCCAGCAAGGTACAATTTCAAATTTAAAGACTACATCTACGTTGATCCCGTGTCTTGGGATTCTTTTTCTACACATAGACAAATATAAAATTATATATATCAATATCTATATCTATTGGTGTCGGTTCGCCTCGTGCTTCCGAGTCGTCTAATTGGAAATGGAAACTAACGCTCGCGTTTTTACCTTTCGCATTGCTCTCCTCCTCTACCGTGCAAAACAAAAACAAAAAATCCAAAACAAAACCCAAATGTAAAAAAAAAAAACACACAAAAAATCAAATAGGCGGCTCTCACTAAGGCAGAGGATACGGTTCAGGTATTTAACCCTGCACGTGACTAGCATCTCTCTCACACACGTATTATTCCCCCATCCCTTTTATGGATTGGTTATTTCTCATCTTTCTTTCTTTCTGTCTCTTTCGTTCTCTCTTATTTTCTAGTACGTACTAGAGTGCTTGAGTAATTACCCCAGCAGACTCCGTCATGCCAACTCATGGCAGTCTTAGAGAGATTTCTTTTCTATCTCACCCTCTTTTTCTTGCCATTATTAGTCCAAGTTGCCCGTTTTTGGCTGCGTCAATATGGCCGTTCGTATAGGACCATCTGCACGGCGTTTTTTTTCTATTTTTTTTTTTTTCTTTCACTGCGTTTCTTTTTTTTCATTACCATCTGACGGTGGTTTTTCTGACCGAGCCCCATTTTCTATTTGCCCATGGTTCTGTGAATTGCCTGGAATTCTTCCTCTTCCGTTTTCGTGCACCATTTTGTAGCTTTCTTTAAAATTTTTATTTCATTTTTTTTTTATTTATTTTTTTGGGGGCTATCCTATTTTTTTATTTACGATCATTTTTGGGGCTTTTGCCACCGTTGCCCTTGTTTGGTGTCGACCTGAAATCGTTGAGCGCTAATGACAATCCTGTTTCTTGTTTTGAACGAATAGCACGCGACCTCTGAGATTTGGCATCAGTCTGGGTGGCAGTAGCAGCAATAGTAACACCAACAGCACCTCGAGCAACGGGCCGGCTAATGGCGGTTCAGCTCACGACCACAATCACAATATGCAGCTCAAGTCGGACAACAATAACCGAGAACTGTCTGGCGGGAACCACCATCCTCCTCCACCACCACCACCAGCCAAAGGCCAGCGACCAAACTACCTGCCCGTCCCTGTCCCGGTGACCATTCCCGTTCAATGCGACTACGATTCAGATGAGTCGGACGGACCGATCCTCTATCGCGACGACGACGAAGAGAACATGTCAGAAGAAGGTAAACATGATTCAAGATGTTGTTTTCAACAACCATATCATGAACGCGACATTCGGAAAACAGCGAGATTGGCTGCGCGGATAGCCCGGAAAGACAGTCTAGCGTTGAAGCTGGCCATGAGACCGGATCGGCAAGAGTTGATCGAGAGAGGAATTCTTCACGCACAAACGGAACGAGAGCGCCATATCCAACGAGAGGCCGTCGGCGCCCGTCTGACCAGGTACGCATTCTTCATATTTGGTTTGGTTTATCCGTTTTCGTGCCAAAAACTCAAGTATTTGCATCTTAATGCTAAACAGGCGATTGAGTCTTCGTCCTACGCAGGAGGAACTGGAAGAACGCAACATTCTCAAAAGCAAGTTTTCTTTCGTTAATCGATTCATCGGCGCATTACCTAATTGATGCATTTTCTTGCAGGAACCAGTCCGGCCGAGGAGAAGAAAGAAAGGGAAGAGAAGAAGATGACCCTGTTTCGTAAACTCAGTTTCAGGCCAACGGTCGAAGAACTCAAAGCTAGAAAGGTATGTAATACGTTTTTGTGTGTTATTTCTCAAAGCGGAACCTAATCTGACTTGTCAAAACAGATCATACGCTTCAATGACTACGTCGAAGTGGCCGACGCTCAGGATTATGACCGTAGAGCCGATCGGCCATGGACACGGCTTACACCCCAGGAGAAGGCCGCAATTCGCAAGGAGCTCAATGACTTCAAGAGCACCGAGATGATGGTTCATGTTGATAGTCTTTACATGATAAGGTGAATTTGCGGCATGGTTTACCATCCGTACATTGGCAAAGCAAAGCAGAATGTATAATAACGTCCTTGATTGTTTCCGTTGCAGATTCCACAAATGAGTTGTCCGATCCTCCTGACGAACTCTGTGATACTTGCAAATAAGACTGGACGAAATGGGATATAACCTGTGTGTGGCTGTGGGATATTTTTTCTAGGAAGAAATGACCGATTTTGAGCACACGGAAAATGCTTTGTTGACGTACAGATGTTAGTGAATTACTTGCACGGCTACAAAATGACATGATATCGAAGTGCCTGGGATTGTTTACCGGATGCATGTTACTACTAATGAAGAAAAGAGGAAGGAAAATAACGGAGTATAATCGCTTGATCCTCTTTATTTCCACCTTTAAAAAAAAAATTCCCTGTTCTATTTTTTTCTTTGTTGGCGCTATCTCGAGGCTATAATTTCGTCCGTCTTCCCATGGAAGACTGCTCTTAATCGAAAACTCGAGAGCACGCCATCTTTCATTCCATTATATTTTCATTTCCTTCATTTTGTTGCTTTACACCGTGTCTCGTCTGTTTTTCGATGCCTATTTCCCTTGCGTTCTGCTTCCCGTCTGCCCCAGCGTTAGAACAAAAAGTAGTGCGCAAGTGAAACGTGGAATTCGATCGATGGAGAGCGATCAAAATTTGACCCTGCCCTCCCCTTCACCCAATTCCCCTGATCTATATTATATATTTGCGATTGTGTTGGGGAAACGCAAAAGATAATTAGTTGTTTGTTTGATTCCATTTTTTCTTTTCATTTTTTTTTTTTACAAATGATTGTACAGACGTTTGTTTCGCTCCGAATGACCGCAATCATTGTACAAAGTCGTAGTCTATTTCTCCCGTTCCCTATTGATTCTCCTGCCCTAATCTTCTATTGCGAACGAATGAACCATCTAACTTTGAGAACAAAACGAAAATATCCGAATAGTATTATGTTTAGCCTGTTTCCTTTCGATTGCTCCCAATACTTCTCTACTTTGCCCTCTCTTGTCTTTCTTTCTCTCTCTTCAACCCCTCCTTATTCTGAAATGCTCTTGGCTTTGTCCTGCGCGTGTAGATGTGTTCAAGTGACTCACCCAAGTTTCTACTACATGTCGGTCGCCAGCCCACCCACAACTCCCGTGTCCGTTCACGGGCGCGGGACCATTCAATCATGGTCCTCTTTTTATTATTTTTTTTATGCGAAAGAAAGAAAAAATTGTAATACATTAATTATCGATCGATAATTTTACGTACTAAGAAATTTCATTACCAGACTCTGGAATACAAGTCGGGAAAGTTCCAATCGTCAGCAATTGTCGAATAAAAAATACATTCAACAAACCGGAAGCACCGGTCATTCGCAGTCGAGAGTTTTCACGTGAAAACGTTTCACTGCAAACGGTGCTTTGTTTACTTAATTGGTTAGAGGTTCTGAATCCCACGGTTTTGTTGGTGATCGTGTAAAGAATTTAAGTAGTAGTCATCGCCGCTCTGTATGAACTGAATGAAACTTTCATGTCATCATTTCCATCAAATGGCTGGGAGAAATACGTTGACATGAAATTTCGTGCGGAGTTTGTACGCACACGCTTGAAAGTGCTGTTATCGGAGCCGGTCGGCCTTTTCCTTTTTTGTTTGCCTCACGGGTTGAACAGAACCAAAGAAAACAATTTCACGCGCCGTCTTTTGTCAAATGAAGTAGTAATAGCAACGTGCTCGTCCGACGCGGCAGATGGCAACGCATCACCGTGTCTCAGCTGTTACTTAAACCACATCGCGTTAAGAACCTTCCGTTAAAGCGGGACCGTGTGAACAAGAAAAAGAAAAAAATCAATCCTATGTCAATCAAAAGGATACAAACCTTTCCTGTCTGGTTGAAATAAGCGAACCGTCCGGCAACAAAACGCTCAAAACCAAATACTTGGTTTGTACTTCTGGAAAATAACCAGGTTTCACAAATTATCGCATATACAACTAAAGATACCGTTGTATTTTTTGCTTAGTACTACCATGGTTATCTGTAGCGAATACTATTTCGCTACCAATTAAACTGATTACTAAATCTACAGTTTCATGAAATCAGATAAGTTTGTGACAATAGATTTTAAATCCCTAACGGCCAAAAAGGTCTATGCAGTTGCAACATCTGAATTACGAGCAAATTTGCATGTCCTCGGATGATCGGTTTATATTGTTTCCATCAATTTTTATTTTCTTCTTCATCGGCTCTTTCATATTTTCTCTATCATATTTTCAGAGTTTCAGACTCTCAGATTTCTTATTGCATGATAGCAAATATTTAAGAGAAACACTCGATGCCATCATGTTATTACTTCATGTAATGATGCAGCGTTTTCTGGTTTACAAGGCGTCTTCTGGCTAGCATGGGCCTATTTGTATTTTTAATCTGTTGAAACTCATTTTTGCGCAATAGGTTTTATCTAATCTTTTAAAAGTATGAGGCTATGGCCATCGATCACAATGTACAAGAGCTCGATGTTGTAATTTTCGGCGATCAAAAAGACGGGGGAGGAAAGGACTTAAACTGCCATCGTCATCAAACCTTTAATCATACAAGTGCCAATTTGTTTTATATAACCTTTCTACGACCAGCACCTCTAAGGGTGATTTTTAGCATTTTGAGCGTAACTTTTTGACGAGCTAATTTACGTAACTTCAAGTGTGAACCAGGCTTAATTTAAACCTAGCTTATGAAAATGGATGTTTGAATCACTCGGTACAGATTCTATTTTTTACTAGTTTTTTCTTCTTTTGAAAATCTCTGACATTATACTAATTGCTTGCTAGTCTAGTCAACAGTCAAGTGCCTGAGAATTTCTCCCATAAGCTTTAATGAACATTCTGCAACAAAAAATTTACTCCGAATTTCTTTTAAACTCGGACTTATTGTGAAAACATACCTAACTGTATAACGACACCCGCCGCGGATACGGTAACTTATTTGCAATATATGAAAAATATAAATGAATACTATAATTCAAAATTCTCCTTTGCTATAACGCTTTACTGTTGTGTTACGTAAAACGCTACAAATAACCTTTGCTGCTTACGTGACAAGAGAAAAAAGTTTTGAAGATAAGTAGTTCGAAATTATATTTATCTTCAAATTTTGGCCGTAACATATGCGTTTGATTGTTACATAACGTAGAAGAACTAGGTTTAGAATTCTGCCATTTGTCTCGTCAAAGAAGATTGCTTACTAGAGACTAGGAAATCAAATTTTTCAAGGTGAGTAAATGCAATTTCAACTTTTTTACTGCAAAAAAACTTTTGAGTTATATAAGGTTTTTTTTTATCACGAGTCATCAGTCAATATAAGGGACTGAATATTCGATCATTAGATAAGAACGCGTTAGTCCTGTGCTGTTCACCGTGGTGTTTGCACTCAGCTAGTTTTCCGTTCTCGGGAAACATTTTAAATAGTTAATTAAACATTTGTAAATCAGATGCAACTCCGCAATAATGTCTGACAAATATATACCAAAGTCAGATGAATTCAAGATTCCTCACGTAAATTTTGCTTACAAGCATGACAAGGTAGGTGTATTACTCACATCGTCCTATCGGCTTATCTAGCCAGCTAATTTACGTAACTTAATATTATATCTTGCAGTTAGCAGTTAACTATTTTTTCGTCTAGCTCATTTATTGAATTTATTAATAAAACGTGAAACAGGAGGACGAACTAAATGGCAAGAACGGATTGGATACATCAGTTCAATTTTCATTGTCGCATGGAGCTGTTAATAGTCAACCAGTAACGTACACATGGGAAGACATTGAAGTCGAGACTGAAGTGGTTGAAGGTAGTTGTCGCAACAAACAAACTACCCGCAAGCGCATCCTTGATCATGGTACATATCGATCCCAAACTAAATAAATTACTACCTGACTGATGAATTTGGCTTTTGGCTTACACATATTTAAATTTAAGTAACGGGAGCTGTTCAACCGGGCGAGTTTCTGGCCATCATGGGTGCTTCTGGAGCCGGAAAGACTACACTACTTAATTGTTTGACTTTCCGCAACACGGGTAGACTGAAGATCAAAGGCATCAGACTTTTAAACGGCAAGCCCGTCGACACGGACAGTCTAGCCCGTATTTCCGGATACGTTCAACAGGACGACCTTTTTATTGGAACTCTCAAAGTTGACGAAGTTCTACGTTTTCAGGCTTTGTTGCGAATGGACAAGCATTTTACGTATGAGGAACGGATGGAAAGAGTGGAAGAAGTCATATTAGAACTAGGTCTGACAAAATGCCGTAATACGCTCATCGGCAATCCCGAGAAGGGCATTAAAGGCATTTCAGGGGGAGAGCGCAAACGCTTGGCGTTTGCTTGTGAGGTTAGTTAATATTTCCTATTCAACCTTAGCTTAATCCTGATTTTAGGTTGCATTATTCTTTTCATCAGGTTCTTACCAATCCATCCTTGATGTTCTGTGATGAACCTACCTCTGGCTTAGATTCTTTTATGGCTCAAAATATTGTTCAAGTATAATATTTTACAAAGTTTAGTATGTAAAACAAAGGTCGTTAATATTTGATGGAAATTTTTTAGGCATTGAAGAATTTGGCATCTGCAGGTAAAACTGTGATTTGTACGATTCACCAGCCTTCTTCAGAAGTCTTCGCCATGTTCGATCGTATCTTGTTGATGGCTGAGGGGAGGACGGCTTTTCTAGGGCCAATAGATGACGCTCTCCAGTATTTCGCATCTCAAGGAATGCCTTGCCCAGCCAATTATAACCCAGCTGACTTCTACATATTCAGCTTGGCTACAGTCCCAGGCAAAGAAGTCGAATCACGTCAAAAGTTAAAATACATATGTGATTCTTACGATTCATCTGAAGCCGCGAATCACGTAAAAAACATCCTGCACAGTCAGCGCCATACCAACACACAAAATTCTACCGAGGACTCCAAAAAAGTCAAAAGGTCACCTTACAAAGCAAATTGGTTTCAACAATTTTCAGCCGTTATGTGGCGGTCCTTCTTATCGGTCCTCCGGGATCCTCAGATTCTTGTAGTCAAAGCCTCCTCTTCTATCGTAAGTGTTACTCTTGTACAAGATTATACAATAACTGATATCTGATCTGTTGACAGTTCATCGCCTTATTGATTGCGCTCATTTATCAAGGTCAATCCATGGACGCCAGCAGTTCCTTAAACATACAGGTTAGAAAGTAATCAACTTTTCGGTGATTAAATGTGGGACACGTCAGCAATATTTATTGCGGCGACTCATGGATAGAGATCCATGAGTCTGCTGCAATCCTATCTACGGATAAAGTCCGCTTTTTTGTTACGGAATTTTACAATTTACCGTTGGATATCATATTTTTAAACGTATTTATATTTTCATTTGGTAGTTCTAATATATTTTGCCGTATTTGTACATTTTGTCTCATTACCAACGTTAAATTGTAAAATTTTCTACCAGAGATCGCCTTTCAATAGCTGAAGTCTAGGAGTTTTTTATTAAATGTATTTTTTCTATTGCAGGGTGTTCTCTTCCTCTTTTTAACAAATGCTACCTTCGAAAATGTTTTTGCCGTAATTAACGTAGGTTTGACCAGTTCGGTGAACATTTTCTTAAAACGATTTTTAGTACTAAATATCTTCTGTGATGCAGACATTTTCTTTCGAAGTACCAATATTTTTAAGGGAACATTTCAACGGAATGTATCGGACAGATGTCTACTTTTTAAGCAAAACCTTGGCGGAACTAGGCGTTTACATTGTCTTCCCGTTCATATCCTTTGCCATTCCTTATTATGCAATTGGTTTAAATCCGGCAGTAGAGCGCTTCTTTATCGGAGCAGGCATCATTATTCTAGTCACAAACGTTGCTACTTCATTTGGTGAGTTTAAATTACATTTCTTTTATTGTTGCTTTTTTAAGAGGTTGTAACGTTAAATACGTTTTTGTAAAGGTTATTTTGTCTCCTGTTTGGCTGCGACGCCTCAAATTGCGCTGGGTATCTCGGCTCCGATGATTATTCCAGTACTGCTGTTCGGTGGCTTCTTTCTTCAGAACGGTTCAGTTCCCGTTTATCTGGATTGGTTGCGTTACCTTTCCTGGTTCATGTATGGCAATGAGGCCCTGTCCATTAACCAGTGGTACGGAGTCGAATTCAACAACACTGACTGCCAGTATATTGGTTTAAATATTACCGAATGGATAGATAAACTTCCGATTTCTCCAGTCGTCACTGAAAATCCTCTACCACAGCCAATTTATGATGCAGTAGAGTTTCTTACAGGTCTTTATAAAGCATACGAGTCAAATGTTGCTTGTAGCGGAGAAGATATCCTAGAAATTTATAATTTCAAACCAGTATGTTCCCCTTTCAGAAATCATCTTTTTTTCCCCTTAAAACCTAATAATTTTTTCGTTGTTATTTAGGAATATTTCATTCGTGATATTTGCTGCTTGGGAGGCCTTATCATCTTATTTCGTACTTGCGCTTTCTTAGCTCTCCTTGGCAAAACTTACAGGAAACATTAAAGTTTCCATAAATTGAAAGTATGTAACAGTTCTTCACTATACGTTTCAACTCCTGCCAGACAAGAATGAGTTATTACTCAAGGCACAAAATTGAAACCAAACTACAAACCTTTGCAACGGGAAAAGTTCCTAGTTACCATACCTCATATCTTATGTAGAATGTATTTCTATTCGAAAAGAAAAGGCTCAATAAAGTTCTTAAATTACCTACCGTAAATTGCGGCTACTTTTAACAAAAAACTCGTGTTTCGACGTTTTTTAAAATCATCTAGTAGTATACAAGTATTACAAGAAATAAGAAAGAACGTAGCGAATCCGCCTCAGCTGTATCCATCCCAAGAGGTTTCTACATTTTGTGTAGTAAAGGCCGGTATTCATATGTTCAAGGTATATGTTCAAGAGGTATTCAAAGTAGCCCCATTTTCTTAAATAGGACTAAAAAATGGGGGAATAAAACGAGTCTACTTTAAACACGCGCTAAAACGTGATCTTTGTAGTTAAAAATAAAAGCTAGTCCAAATTTTATTTACACACTGTACGTAAGTGTTTTGATGTTATTTTTAAACGAATGTGCAAAATATCCACTCTACCTACGCTCATTTGGCTGTTCAATTTAGCCTTATTTTAGGTACTGGTTTGTAAAAGAACAATGTAAAAAGGCAAAAATACCAAACAATCGATGAATTTCTTGTTAAAAAGTTATCATTTCGTCACTCAATTTATACGTTAAAGAAAAGGCATTTGAAGAGCTTTACAAAATGGAATTTGCATCTCGAGAGTCAAGACCTCTATACAATCAATTTCATTTAGACTAGATGAGTTGTCGTTTTCGTCAACGTCACTCGGGAGTTAGTTGGCAGAAGTAATATTACTAGCTTTAATCACTTCTGGGTAGAGGCTCGTTATATCCGCCACAGGAAACGTGTTTTCTATGGGTACTCCTTGACCGTCGTCGTTTTTTTGAAGATTTTCTAAATCATTCACTAAATCAGGATATTGTGTCATAAAAATCTGCAATAAATCTAATTTTAAAAGGCTGTTAGATATTATATTCCAACAATCCATCAATCTTATAATAAATTACTACCAATTTCACTCCCGGCAGTAAACTTGACCGCAAACCCCGTTTTGGACACACTTTTATCCGTAGTGAAACGAATCAAGGCAACGTTAGACGAGGACATGTAGAAAAGGATTTCACCGCGACGGTCACCACTGATTCGATAGAGAAACGGAGACTTATCGTTGTCTCCATCATAAATCTATATATAATAAGTTTTATAGATAACCGGCGAGTGAATTCACTTAACTTCAGGGATATATTCGGAATTATTTTGCCTGTATGATATCATAATCTTCAGTATTGATGTTCGAAAATTCAAATAAAATCCTCTCCGACTGGCCCACGTTGATAAGCCAATCGCAACGTAAATTATTGTCGTAGTTGAATGGAAAATTTGGGGACGTAATGAGGCCAGAGGAAGCATGGATTGCGGTGAAACATGGGGGAACCTATACATACAATTTAAATATTGTATTTACAAAACTGTGAAGTGACAAAGAAAAATATTACTGAAAAATAGTTAGCTTGAAATCCTCTGCTGCTGATTTTATTATTCGTGATAAAACGTACAAGCATTCGACTGCCAGTAGATCGGACTGTTGCAGGTACGGACTGACCGCTATGAACCAATAGAAGTGGATGTTCAGGACTATCACCGTCGTGAATCTGTAAAGACCTTTATTATATACCTTGAATGCTTTCGTAACTAAGAAACTTCACTCACGAAAATATAATCGTAGCCCGCTTCAGTGTCGAAATCAATCAGAACCAGGCGGACGGTTTTCGTTGGCGAAACTTGAATAAGCCACATGCAATCTAAATTGTGATCGGCTATTGGGTAGTTGGGGGACTCGAACGAACCCGAATCCCCAGTGAGAAGATGATCGGACACCAAAACATCCCACCCATTTATACGGGTTGCTATGCTGCTAGAATCTATCGTTTTGACTGAAACATAACTTTATTGTTATCTACAAAAACTTTTTTAAGTATATCGTGTTTTCTTTCTGCTGACCTGTTTCCTGAGTATCTGGATCCGCTTCATTTTCAACAATATCTGAGTAAATAATTGCAATCACTAACAGTGACAGCGCAGTGAGTATGGCCCTTAAGGCGGCCATGTACAATTTAAGCGTATGCTAACAGCTGGTCTGGTGGTGTACGTTTGCACTGATAGTTTTGCTGTTCTATGCAGAGTTTACATTTGAGTTATCAGCCATATAGATAAGAATATGGCGGTAATCCCACAAGGCTGACTAAAAGTTCAAGGGTCGTTTTTGCGTTCAAACACGTTAAAATAAAATAGAGACTCTCGGAAGACCTCCTGGATTTTGGAGTTGACTTAGTTGTTAGCGACACCCAAACCATTTAACGCACTACGTAAGGAATTTTAAAATACGGCTGCGCACACCTTTTTGTTAATGCACAGTTTTTCCGCAATAAATACAGATGTTCCCATGTAAACACCAACACATCTGCTGTACTAATACTATAGACTACCGGGCTACGGTTGGTACATGCATGGTTATAGGAACTTCAGCATAAGTACGCATGGTGTCTAAATAAATCAGCTGCGTGAAAGAAAAGAAAATGTATCCAGTTTGGCACAGTATTAGGTTTAAGTGAGGTAGTCAAGTTAGTTAAACAGTTAAACCAACGTAAACAGGGAAGTTGTAGGACGAGGTTTAGGATAAAGATTAGGTAGAGGTACTTCTTCAGTGTCATTACAACGATACAACGATTTAGCAATGTCTTGATGCGCTGCTGAACAGCAACATTTAGATGGGCAGTAACTCCAGTGAGAAGATGAAGAAGGTTGTTCCACTTGAAGACGAGCTTTGCAGCTCTGAATTTGGGATCTTACATCAAGAATATCCAACTCGATTTGACGTATCAAGTGGTCTAGCTGAATTCTGTGTTGACGTTCTTCAGTAATAGTGTTCCAAAATTCACTCAATTCGTCGGAGCGAACAGTTGGGTTCTTTTTTCGACTTGTGTGGACTACAGGGTCTTCAGGTCCGGACTGTTCTTTAGTCGACTTTAATATATTTTGAATCTGGCGAATCTCAGTAAGCAGATCCTGAAACTAAATCATCACGTATTTTAAACAAAGCACATAAACCAATTTGACGAGCAAAATTTGCTTGATAGAGTTTACCTGATGTGCCCAAGATGGATTAGCTTCGCATCCCGATTCCGAAAAGTTTCTTTGTTGTTGGGGTGTCGAAGTAAGATGATTAGCAAAATGATGTGATGATTGAGGCGAGTCGGTCCCATCCCGATCTTCTATCATATCGTCACAAAGAAATCTAAAAGAAAAACATTATTAAATTGATTAAGGAATTGAAACAAGATGAAACTAGAATTATACCGAAAAGAAGGTTGCAAATTTGTGACACGATTGCGACGTCGGTACGATGAAGGGGGGCTGAACGAAGGCGACGGATGTTTAAATGAGCTGTTTGTTTGTCGAATGTTAATATTTTCACAATTGCGAGAATGTACATCTGTCTGAATTGCGACAGTCCGAACAGTTGTTTTACGTAACCTCTTTTCTAACTGAGCCATCTTCTCAATAAGAACAGCATCGTCCTCTCGAATCCCCGAAAGCACACGATTTTGATTCATAACCTGTATATTTAATGCAGCACATTATAGCATTTTATATAAAATTCAGATATTAAAACAAAATACCTGTTGAAGGCAGTTGGCGTGCTGTTGTTGAGAATCGATTAAATCCGATTGCAATATGTCAATTGTTTCATTTTTGCAGTTTATCTGAAAGTTTAAGCAGCTGTAACATTACAAAGTTGCTTTTGAAAAAGTTGACACTATATAATACCTCAGGAAACAAGCACGTTTGTTTACATGCGCCATCCAACAGTTAGGCTTTAACCAGATCAAACAGCACTATCAATACAATCAATCTTAATAAGTACAACAATGATGCAGGCTAGAGCACATACATTTCAGCTCTCAGTTTAGAAAGAAACTCATCCACACTGACATGAGAATACAATTCAAAAGATAGGTTCAAGGGTTCAATTTGGGCTGTAAAGTTATGGTATGAAAGTTTGAAGTTTGGTAATTTTTTGTTATTCATGCTGACAAGTAAAAGAAATAATAACATTTAGTAATAAAATGTTAACTTGCTAAAAAAATGTCATCCTAAAAAGTAAACTAACTGTTATGAGAATAAAAAAATGCAGCCCATAAGAAAAAAATCATATCTGTATATAATTATTTTAGAATACTTTTTTAGACCACTTCAGCTGGCATGCATAATAATACCAAACTAGTAATGAAAATTTACCTCCATATCTGCCACTTTCCTCACTTCTGCTAAATCTTTTTGGGTTTCATTGAGAGTGTCTTGAAGCTGTTTAATAGTAATTTGTTGAGTTGATATCTATGAACACAATAAATTCTGGTTCAAGAAAAAACCTTCAATGAGAATAAATACAAAAAACTTACAAGTCTGTTTTTCTCATTTAGTTGTGAACGGAGCATATCCAATTCATAATGTAACAAGGATGTGTGGTCAATGTGGGTGTCAAGATGCTGGTGAAGATTCTCTGAAAGTTCCTCTAAGCTTCCCATACTTTCGTCAACGGCCAACATCTTAGAAAACAAATGTTGCCATATATGAAAAAAAATTAAAAGAATAACATTTAACTTACGGTACTACACAGCCCACTTTCTTGAGACGATGAAGACTTATTGGATTCACCACCCTCAAATAAATCATGATGGTCGTTCATACCTGCTGAATCACTCATGTTTTAACACTTAGGCTGCTTGGTCACTTTTTTGTTTGGCATCCGATTTTTTAATGTGGTCAACACCCTATTATTAATGTAGATTGTACGGTAGATGATCAAAACTAGTAGAAAATATTATTGCCAAAGTCAGCCATGTTTTATTTCTGTCAGCTCCAGTGGTGCACGATTACATGAACTGAGATAAGCATACGCACGCGCATCTCGTTTTTGCAATCGCAACAGAGTCGGTCCATCGGTGCATAACAGGGTGGCGCAAAAGCAAAATTAGGCATCAGGAGATATGTTAAAACTGAGGAGAGACTCTTTTACGAATTTTCTGTGAGATGATAAAATATTGTGTATTGGTAATTTGAAGAAAAATGAATAACAGCCTAGAGTGAATAAATAAAATCGATAGACTCTCTTGTGGGGGAATCAAAATACAAGTACTACTGCTAGATACTCTAGCTAAATTAACAACTAGAATTCGGAAGCATTCCAATCAGTTTGTTTAAATTAACAGAACTGAACTTCTCACTTTCACTTAGACCGTAAAATTGCTTGCGGTTCGCATACTTCTTGTAAGCCCCAGAATAGGTCGACTTTCCTTCGCTGGCCTAATATTATCGATAAGGTTAGCCATATGGTAATTTTTACTTAAATAAAAGATAAGGTACCTCAAGTATAGCTCGAATCATTTTCAGAGCCAAGGGTTCTAGTTTCTTGGGCGATGGCCAGTGCTCAGTGGCGTATCCAACTGGACGTGGCCATCCCGAGTGACCATCGATCATCCTCCCAGCCAACAGCGCTGCATTCGCGAGCTCGGACGCGGGAATCTCAACGGTCGTAACATCATGTAGGATGGAATCCATACAGTAAGTGCACGTATTGTAAAACTATTCCGATTTACAATAAGCAGAATTAAAGATCCTTATCAATCATGTTCGAAAACTTTGTACCTCTTCACTTTGACCGTTCTCGTCGTAAAGCATAAGCCGGTTCAAAAAGAAAATTGGATCGGCTACTTGTAGCTGGAAGTTAAGCATTTTCAATACTGTTTGCTCCATCCTGACAAGGATTGAAACGTCTCCTTTATAGCACATAAGATATAATAGATCTTGAGCCTACGAAAAAATAAAAAATTGGAACTAGAAAAAAAAACAGACAACGAAAATATCATTGCATTATTAACTTTACATTCAGTGGTCTGGACTCGAGCTTAGTGGCCAACCAGAAGACTGCCAGACCACAGAGTTGTAACCGAGTGACACCGACTCTGAAATGCTGCAGTGTAGCGTCTAACAGTCTAACGGTTGTGTAAAGTGTCTCAGGTTCAAGTTTCAAATGACCCTGTTAAACAACTGAATGTAATTGAATGACAAATCAATCTAACATACGAGGCCATACGTGAATCTCAACAAGCCAATTGACCAATGTTGCTCGCATCTCGTTGGTGACTCGAGAACCACAGACAGACAGGTAATTTGGAGAGAAACAGTGCCGACCCTCAAGGCTCTTGGCATGTAAATACATGTCCTACAAATAAAATCTATAGTTATGAATACACTTTTATATTGGTTATTTGTGAATTTGTGAAAAAACAATATTTCACATTAAACATTAGAAAATTACGTGAGCTACTGAAGGCTGGCATAGCCACAAATCTTCGGGTTTGACGCCGACAAAAGCTGGGATTGAAGTAATGGGAGGTGGATCATCAATATCGATTACGACAGAATCCGGCGCTTTTGTTCGTTTGATAGGTCGTTTGTTTGCAACAGTAGTGGTAGCGATCGTACTCGTGGTGCTCGATACTTTTCGTCGACGTAGGGTTGGCTTCTTGCTACTGATTACTTTACTATATTTCTGATTAAGGGCCGGAGCCTAGCCATTATATGGTCGAACAATTAGTGCATTCTGAAGCTAACCACAAAAGAAAATATGGGCAAAATTCAATTTACTTTACCTTGGATTGGGTCGGCATGATAGAAGAAGGCTTGGCGACACCATTGATAATTCTTTGACTTCGTCTCAGTGAATCGTTAACATCTTTCAATGGCACCCTGTTGGCCATCTGCACGTGCATGGAAGGGACAACACGTTGCGATCAGTAACATGACGAGGCAAAGTAAGAGTCAAAGATCAAAGACAATGCAATAAATATTTACCGTGATCTTGTTGTTTGTTTGTTTTTTTTCTCAAGAAGATGCGAGCTCGCCGATTTAAATAAAATTATGGTTGGAACAATAAAAAAAAAACATGCAGTTTGGACAGGCACACGTCGTTACATCAATTCCCTTCCTCTTTTCGTTTAGCGCGGCCTGAAATCTGGGGACCCTCTGTGTAAGGTACAACTGCTAGAACTGAACTACCGGCGCATTCGGAAAAATGGGGTAACTTTTATACTCCTATTTGTTGCCTTCAATCAGAATTAAGTGTGGGGAATGCCCCGGGCTATTAATCGCACATCGATAATTAACCCTTGGGCCACATGCATGGTTGCGTAACCCTATCAATGTAATTTTTGAATTTTGCGCCGTTCGTCTACAAATTTAGGCAATGCCTGTTTTAGGGTAATCGGAGGTATACTCTACAAAATCTTTAAATTCAAATGTCTTAGTTTTCATATTCAAACCTTGATTCTCTTTCAGACCCATACTCACAGTTCTATTATTAATAATCTTACTATTGATATTTATAATGTATCGTATTCGTATGGCTAGCAAATTCAAAAAAAACACACAGGAATCCAATGTCATCTAGCGTTGAGTTTAAGAATTTGTAAAAAAAAAAACATATAAAGTAGTAAGAGGCGCGAACATTGAACCATCTGATTTTTTTGTTGTAGAGTTGATTTTGAAAGATGAATACTATGGAACGCCAAATGACGACATAAATAATACATGCGCAAGCTTCAGTTTTTCGTCTATTAATTTGAATTTCCCCCTCAAATAATACATATTGTATATCAGTTTACTACACAATATATACAAGTCACATTTTTACGAAATATTATATAGTAGACCAAATAATGGGCCGTATGTATTATGCGTATTCTCACTTCCGCGCAAAATAATATACAGTATATAAGCCGCCATCTAGCGTTCCCTTTTACCCCACCCATTCAAAAGGGAAATCGCTTTTCGGTTAGGTGTGGATTAGACCACACTGGAAAATGAAATATTTTCTTCACAATGGAAATTGTGAATCCCGAGCCGTACCACAAAAAATTTTTTCGATGTTTTTGGCAGAACGATTCCGAAATCGCCTTTTGCACCTTCCAATTCAAGATTTATTTTCGGAATCGTTTGTGGATTAGACCACACTGGAAAATGAAATCTTTTCTTCACAATGGAAATTGTGAATCTTGTGATCAGCAGGCGATGGTTTCGGTTTTCTGGGGGTTCGGGGGTGGGGGGCGATTTCCCTTTTGCTATTCCAATCCTACGCAAATCCTACTCCAACAAGTATTAAACGACACTAGCTTATAAAATTAAATCATTTTAGCAAGTAAAACCCAAAATACAATAACCGTAAAGCAGAAAAAATTGGTATTTACAACAGAGTCCATTTTCTGGGCTCCACCACGAAATATGTGAGTGCATACGGTACGGCACATGTTTCTGTCATTTTCTAAAAAAGCCAATCCTGAACCAATTCTAGCCCAAGCAAATTTTTTTCGGTGTCACCGAAAAAAATTTACTCGGGAGGTGACGGCTGCTGTGATCTGCTGTGAAGGACATTCGCAGACTAAATAGGTGTCAGTCATTAAGGGCCGAAACCGACAACTGGAACCCGCTACCGAGTTCATAATTTTTATTAGTTATTACATAAGTTTAATTTTTGTTTTGCTTTATAGTTATGGTATTTTTGGTTTTTACTCAACAAAATTATTTACTTTTTTATAAACTAGTGTTGTTCAATATTTTTAATGGAGTAGCATATACATAATTTTTAATTTGGGGCCGGAAAGTTTGGAACCGGAATGGTCCAAAAGTCAGAACCGTTCCGGCCCCAAAAAATGGGAAAATTTGGGGCCGGAAAATCTGTGGCCGGAAAGTTTGGGGCCGGATTTTTTAAAAAACTAGTCAGAGAGATGGATTTTAAGTTTAAGAAAGCCGAAGGGTTAGGTTGCAAAACCTAGCTCGATGGTTGGATGAGAAGTTTCTCACAAATCTGAGAGATTACGAAATGGAGGGAGGGCGTAGAGGCTTTCAGTTTTTTTTTCTGTCGTGGTGATTATCATAACCGTCCGATCTAAGACCACAAGCAAGTTCGATCATTATGATACGTAACTAAATGGGAGTTTCTTCGTACTGGTTCTATGATTTTTTTTCTTCCGCTTTTTGCTCTTGAGCATTCTCATCACTTTGACTTAGTTTGATGTTTACGTGAGCAGTTTACAACAAAAAAGATTCTTTGGGCGTGGAGCTTTCGATCCACTTTCACCAACACGTTTCTTAGGTTTTTCTAGTAACTAAAAAATATAATAGTTATACTACTTGGTCACTATCGTACGAGTTGATTGCTCGTTGATATTCCTTATTTTTAGATGCGATACGTACGCTACGTGAGTGATGTAAAATCAATGTTTCTATTATATCTAGCTTATACTTAGCTATGTATTGGAGATATACTGTAGTAAACTCATCGTTGTCATAAGTTGGCTTCCATACTCCTACCTGCACGCTAATAGTCCGCCGCACGAAAATCGAGATCTTCTCTCTTTCTCATGTCTTTCCAAACACGAAAGAGAAATGAATCAACTATAAACTGGATTTGTTCAACTCACCAACGGAGAAATTCCAGTACCCCAGATAACATCAAGTTCTTCTTGGCGAAATTGACGGACACGATCCAGACTCCAGAGGGATCCAGGGGTAGGTTACCAGGTCTATAGTAAACAATCTCTCTTTAAAAATTTCCCCCTGTCAACTTGTATCACGGAATGGAATTTCTGTTTCTACCATTGCTGGAGAATTTCGGTATATTGTTTGAAGTGAATCAAAACATTTCGTGACCGCTTCTCATAGATTGGCGTGGTTTTCAATTCCAGTCGTCATTATGCATTTGTTTTTGATTCAGTGATAATAGTTTCTTTTTTCTCCCATTGCATGCAATAAAGAAATGTTAAATCGATCCATCATTGTTATCAGAATTCGAGATTAAAGTCAGATTTTGGTAATCTCCTTTTATGGCGGGTGGTCTCTCCACATCAAATCGCAATTTCGTCTACGCCCGTCTATCGGTGTCACGTAAGTGAGAAAATATTTTCATGGTCGGCAACAATATTTAAAGGCAAGACGCAACTTGTAGACATGCATCATTTAAAAGTTGTTGACAGCGCTTACACGTGATACCGAGGGAACGAGGGAAAATATTGGTTGCACCAGATTATAGAGCAATGCGCAAATGTTTTCACTATACTGGATGAAAAGTTGCAACTTGCAGAGTTATTTCGATCAAGTTTTTCTCGTTTGTCACCTTAAGTGGGTCGCTCGTACCTGTGGGATTCTGTACGTTGTTTTTCCTGGTCGTCCGCTACAATAACCTTTTTTAGCTGCACTGGTCATCCTAGCTAGTCGGGGTAAAACCAGAAGATTTCATCGACTATCGTGAAAAAAATGAAAGCGAGTCTGCGGAAAATACGAAAAAAATGCTGTGCTGAAGTCATCAAATGGCCAACTGCGGTTCTATTAGATCGACCGTTCTCCTTCCTTTTTACCTTGAATTCCTGTTGAAATTGTACCGTATAATCAACAAGTGCATTGATATGAGGTTTCTTCAATTAATTTTAAATAGAAATGGAATGATCCGTTAATTGACAACTCGTTTTTCAACCATAGTTAGGTCAATATAGAAAACAAATTTATTTAAAAAGTAGTTGTGGGCTTAGATTCCTGTATCTTGTCCAGCAATTGGGATTCTGTAGCGTTTTTATTTCAACTGGGAAAGTAACTTCTTATTATGAATAATGTTTCTTTGGCAATTATTTAGCAATACTACATAAGCTGTTTCATTTCATCTGGTCAACACCGTGAAAAATGAGATCGTGGGGCAAAAGTCCTTGAATCAGCTCTGAGTTGTGAAAGCATGTCATCAGTATAAAGCGCAGCTCCTAGCTGTCCGTCTTGTATAAATTATCGCATACATTGGATATCTTTTTTGCTGCTATATATATAATTTTCCCATTGCGTCGCTTTCCTCCAACGGTTCTCACCGGTATATAGGTAAGTGTGGATCAGCTGGCAATGCCCTGTTAAATACTGACGACGAGCGAGACGTTAACTTTAATTTTAACTTCGACATCTTTGCCGATTTCTGATTTGAAAATCGAAAAGACTGAAGAATGTTTGTTGCTAGTCAACCGGTTACCACGCAAGACGGTATTCATCTCAACAGTGACCTACATTGACATTACGGCAGCACTTTCTCCGGGTCTCCTCCTACCAGCCCTCTTCGGATTTTTTCGTTTCACCTTTTTAGAGAAATCTAAACCTAAATACTGTTTGAGTCGCAGTAGAGTGTGCCCGTTGCTAGCGGAACGGTTGACCATTGCAGTGCTCTAACAAATCACAATGGTGGCTTCCCAGGACCCAGAAGATCACCGAAAGGTATTTGATTTATATCATTCGAAAGTCATTGATTCATATATTAACATTTTACATTATTTTTAATTTACGAAACTTAACTGATCTGGTGCCCTATATAGAAATTAAAGTATCCGGTGTCCGTATTTTTCATCATCGTCAATGAGTTTTGTGAACGTTTTAGCTACTATGGCATGAAAAGTCAGTGAGGAATGATTAAGTTCGTAAGCAAAGTGCCAAAATTGTATTGATTCTCGTTTCTACAGCTGTGCTTGGACTCTATTTCCGGAATATATTGCTGTACGATGAAAGCGAATCGACAGTCTACTACCATCTCTTTTCCATGCTTTGTTATTTTACTCCGGTTTTTGGAGCCATCCTGGCTGATACTTATCTCGGGAAATTTAAGTAAATACTAATTTCATAACTTCATGCAGAATTACACCATTGAGTGTTTGTTTATTTCCTATATACTTCGCAATATAGAACGATTTTGTACCTTTCGCTACTCTACGCCTGCGGAAATGTGTTCTTAAGTGTGGCCTCCATTCCAAACACACTGCCGCAAAAGTAAGTGGAAGAAAACGTGCCTCCAGCACTACCATGACACATCTTTATTGATACGTTCAATCTTCGTTTTCTTTCAGGGAATTTTCTCTTTTGGGGCTCTTCATTATCGCAGTCGGTACGGGCGGGATTAAACCATGCGTGTCAGCATTCGGCGGGGAACAATTTGTCCGTCCGCAACAAGACAGACAGCTGGAGCAATTCTTTTCATACTTTTATATATCTATTAACGCCGGTTCCCTTCTCTCCACATTGTTGACGCCCATACTTCGGGAAGATGTCCAATGCTTTGGCCAGAATTCCTGTTTCCCGTTGGCTTTCGGTGTCCCGGCCGTCCTGATGATCATTGCAATCGGTATAATAACCTCCGAATAATTCACGTCTCATTTAACCGTATTAACTTTCAGCACCCGAGAAACTGAAAGATCGAAATTTAATGACGTAACTTTTCACTTGTTTGTTTCAAAGCTGTTTTCTTTTTTGGCAAATGGAACTACAAGATGCGACCTACTGAAGGCAACATCATGGTGGACGTATCAAAATGCGTTGCCGTAAGTCGTATTTCCTGTCTATTGTGAAAGGCGGATTAGTTTTAAAACACAATGACTTTCTTCTAAACTACTAAACAGCATGCCATCGGACGAAAGTTCAAGAGTGAGGGGGAAAAGCGCGATCACTGGCTGGATTATGCTGCGGATAAGTTTGACAGTCAATTGATTAAAGACATCAAGCAAGTTCTTCATGTTTTAGTGCTTTATCTGCCCATTCCAATCTTTTGGGCTTTGTACGATCAACAGGTAGTATAATCAACAATCAACGAAAATATCCAGTGGATGAAGTGCATCGGTTTCATTTTTATCTCATAGGGATCTCGGTGGTTGTTTCAAGCAACACGAATGGACGGAACACTGGGTTCCGCAACGATCAAACCGGATCAAATGGGGATTGTTAATCCCTTACTTATTATCGCAATCACACCCATATTCAACAGTTTAATATATCCCTTGTTCAAGAAATGTGGTTTGCTGACCCCACTACAACGAATCGGCACAGGTGGATTCCTTATTGGATTAGCTTTTGTTATTTCAGGGATCGTCGAGCTTAATTTAGAGGTATGATGCCAACAACGACAACAACAACAACAAAAAAAAGAAGTTTTAGATTGCAATCGTATACACGTTTTGTCGTTTTCCAAACGCAGACAACTTATCCACGCATCCCGGCTGCAGGATTAACACAATTCAATTTCATCAACACTTTACCTTGTTCAGTGAATATCTCATATACTCATGCTGGCCAGCCGGCCAGATGGATGATAGTAGATTCTAATAGTTTCACATTCGAGAGAGATCTCAACATTGAACCGGTTCAAGTCCAAGCCCATCTGTTGAATCCTCTCTGTGGGAATATGGATTTTTCTACTGGGGGATGGACTGGAATTATCGAGGGAGCTAGCAGTAAGGTAATAATATGTGTTTCATTAAACCTGCATTTTTTTGAAATCACACAGTATATCAATCATTCTTAACCTTTGTTGACAACTTCAAAATAAACAAGGCATTTTCTGTTATCATTACTGGCCGAAATGGGAAACTGGAAGTCGCGCGTATGAACACAGAAGAACCGCTAGACAAAGCAAATTCCGGACATCCTCGTGTCGGGTAATCATTCTTCCGTTTTTAAAGCTACTTTTATGTTTAAAATTTTTTTTTCCAAAACGTTTCTAGGTTCATATTCAATTTGAATGCCGACAGTATCGAGAGAGGCAACATCACCCTAAAATCACCCGGTAGAATTTTCCATTTCCCTTTCAATAGCTCTTCTACGTCGACGCTTGAACGTCTAGTGAGCACTGATGTCTCTGAAGTAACCGTTGGAACGTGAGTAGTAGCCTGCTCTCTAGAATACTATTGATTAGAACACGTTTTGTTTGATTTTAGGTATGACGTGTTTATTCCGCGAAAAGACGGTAGAGTAAATACAGATGACCCCGCCGGAAAGATCACCGTTTTGCAAGGAGGGTGTTATACTATCTTCCTTCAACGTTCGCTGAATTCCAACCAAAACGAAGATGGCGTATATATTCACACAATCATTGAAATTGCAATATATATTCCTATTCTATATTCTTCTTTTTTTGCGTTTCAGCATGTGATAACGATTGAAGTGACTCCGTATAGCTCGGTACATATGATGTGGCTGTTTCCCCAGTATTTTATTATAACTGCTGGCGAGGTCATGTTCTCCGTTACCGGACTACAATTTTCTTTCACTCAGGTAGAGCTAAATGAGGTGTATAATATCAGACCTTATTACAGACTACATTAACTACATTCACTCACAGGCACCGGAAAGAATGCAGTCAGTCATGCAGGCAGCTTGGTTGCTGAATGTGGCTTTTGGAAATTTGATCGTCACGATCGTTGCTAAAGCCAAGCTTATTCCACGACAGGTATTAATGCATTGTCACACATCACGTATAAAATCCAGATTTTTATTTCTCTTCCTTATGTATTTTGCTAACAATTTCAAGTCCATGGAGTTCTTCCTCTTTGCCGGGCTCATCGCTTTGGATATTATACTGTTTGTGATCCTAGCAGTTCGCTATAAGTACGTGGAGGATGAAAAAACAATTGAAGATAATAACAAAAAATCCTCTTCAGCTGATGGAACGGTTAATCAAGCTTTTACTGCCGATACCCCAATGTAAAATATAGTATTTTCGGTGGCGAAAAATGTTACATTAAATAAGTGTCAATATAAACCGTTTATAACTAAGCCAGCACGCATTGATTTTGTTCCCTGCACACTGCAACAATACGTTGAATTACCTCATTGCGGAAACTATATACTAGCTTCAATACGAATAGAATAGGGCGGTTGAGAGTGCGGAGAAATGCGTCATAATTCAGTTTCGTTCGTTTCCCCGTTTCCAGAATGCACACTTGTGGGAACAGGTGAAAAACACGCTTAGTCTCATTCGCTACCTTCCGATACTGGACTAACTAAGTGGTAAAAGAAAGGTGGCATTAATTCAATAGCGTGTAGTACCGGAACTTAGACAAGTTCTTTTAGACCATATGCCAAAGGTGTTCTTTCTGCGTTCAGTTCGTATAATCCCAAGTGAATTTTCTGTTTGTTGTAAGTTGGAAAACATTTGTGGAGTGAACTCGGAACTTTTTTTGTCTCTTCACAAAGTTAGCAAACCTACGTAGTTAATCAATTTGCTCGATCGTAATTAATTGTGCGTCGTTTATTTGACGTTCAGTACAGTAAAAATGTGCTCACCGTCATGTAATCCTGACAGTAATAAATATAGTTTATTATTATATAATTTTTTGTTCCATGAAGTAAATGCCAATTGTTTACAGTTACAGCCCTTTCATTGGCTGGATCTTGTAACTCAAACTCCACCAGAAAGAACGATGAAAAGGTAGTGAAACTTAAATCATCGATATTTAATATTGGCGCTATTTTACTAAAAGGGAGTTGCATTACGTTTTATCATACACTTGTATCATTGTAGCAACTAAAATATCCAGTGGCAGTATTTTTCATCACCTTCAGTGGATTTTGCGAACGATTCAGCTACTATGGGATGAAAAGTCAGCTTCACACTTGATTTTCTTTCATTCTTGAGATTGTGATTTATAGTTTTTCTTCTCTGTAATAGCGGTGCTCACGCTATATTTGCGCGATATTTTATTGTACGATGAGAACGAGTCTACAGTATGGTACCATCTTTTTACCATGCTGTGCTACGTTACTCCTATTTTTTCTTCAATCCTCGCCGATACGTACCTTGGAAAATTCAAGTAGAGAATTTATTATACAGCTTCATAGGAGGATAACAAATATATATCTATTAATTCGAGAATCATGTTACATCCAAAACAGAACAACCTTATGGTTTTCTTGCCTTTGCGCTTCCGGATACGTCTTGTTGAGTGTGTCATCTATACCGAATACGCTACCACAAAAGTAAGCCTATATACAGTGGGCACTCAAATTATTAGAACACGGGGCGCATTCCCATTGCACCCCGTGTTATTTTCGCGTTTATTTTTCCGTCCCCCTGGGCTCAAAAATAGTGCTAAAATTTTTTTTCTGATGCCGTTTAATTTGTCTTGGCGAGATCTCTTATTGGTTTTTTTTGTTTTATCCTAACAATAAAACCCTAGAAGCAGGGGCAAGAAATTTATTTATTAGAACAGGCCTTTTTTCCCCATCCTTCGTACACAAATCGGTCAATTTTAACAGCCGACAGCTTGTTTTTGAAAAATTGCCCAAACTTGAAATTTTTATATAAAATCAAGTGAGACTTCTTCTTTGAGTCTGGAAATTTTCATTAAGTTTTGATAAAAGGCTCCGAGTTTTAGGTCTAAAAAACTGAGTCGCGTTTCGAAAAAAACGGCCGGGATAGGCTTTCGACATGGGGAGCCGTGACCTTGGTCGAAAAAACGACCTTTTTCGAAACGCGACTTAGTTTTTTAGCCGTTTTTTTTTCATTTATCACCCAAATTTAATGAAAATTTCCAGACTCAAAGAAGAAGTCTCACTTGATTTTATATAAAAATTTCAAGTTTGGGAAATTTTTCAAAAACAAGCTGTCGGCTGTTAAAGTTGACCGATTTGTGTACGAAGGATGGGGAAAAAAGGCCTGTTCTAATAAATAAATTTCTTGCCCCTGCTTCTAGGGTTTTATTGTTAGGATAAAACAAAAAAACCCACTAAGAGATCTCGCCAAGACAAATTAAACGGCATCAGAAAAAAAATTTTAGCACTATTTTTGAGCCCAGGGGGACGGAAAAATAAACGCGAAAATAACACGGGGTGCAATGGGAATGCGCCCCGTGTTCTAATAATTTGAGTGCCCACTGTATACTGTATCAAAATATGAGAATTAAGATTCACATCATTTTTCAAAACCGATTTTTAGGGAAATTTGCCTTTTTGCTTTGTTTATAATTGCTTCGGGTACCGGTGGAATAAAACCCTGTGTATCAGCCTTTGGCGGCGAACAATTTGTGCGACCGCAGCAAGACAAGCAATTGGGACAATATTTCTCTGTCTTCTATTTCTCAATGGCCGTTGGAGGAGTCATTTCTTTTTTCATCACCCCTTTCTTTCGAGAAGACATCAAATGCTTTGACCAGAATTCTTGCTTTCCTTTAGCTTTTGGCGTTCCCACTATATCCATGATTGTTGGCCTCGGTAAAAAATGTTGTTGTTCATCAACAAAAATACGAACAAACTGAATCTAATCAAGCAAATAGTTTTCTAACCAGCCAAGATTAAATTTCGTGTTCTCTGATCTACAGTATTTTTCATTATTGGCAAAAACACCTATAAAATAAGGGATCCGGTTGGTAATGTTATGCTTGATGTCGTAAAATGCATAACGGTACGTTACTATGTTTCCACATCATTCCAAATAAGCTGTATCCTTTAATCTATACTTTATCAATGCAGCACGCCGTCGGACGAAAAATAAAAAATAAAGGAGTAAACTACGATCATTGGCTTGAATTTGCTGGCGACGAATTTGACCAAGAACTTATTGAAAATATTAAGCAAGTTCTGCGAGTCCTCTTACTTTACGTCCCAATCCCTATATTTTGGGCTTTGTTTGATCAACAGGTACTACATTATTTGGCATTTGTCCTAGCTATTATTTTTAATGATTAATTTGAGCTTTTCCCTATGTTTCTTGCAGGGTTCACGCTGGACATTTCAGGCGACTCGAATGGATGGCAACTTAAACGTGACTACTATTAAACCAGACCAACTACTAATTTTCAATCCTTTGTTGGTTCTGATTCTGGTGCCCGTGTTTGAAAGCCTCATCTATCCTTGTTTCGAAAGATGTGGACTACTCACCCCACTTCAAAGGATTGGAGCAGGTGGGGTTCTTGCCGGACTCGCTTTCGTTTTTTCGGGGATTGTTGAGCTCAATTTGGAGGTGAATATTTCATTATTACCTTTCAGCCTCGGATTGGTAGATAGATTGATATATATATCAGCCTCGGGTCTGTGGCTTGCTAGATGGGATTGCAATCGACCTCTCACCTCTCAGGCGTAGTTGACTTAATTTAGAAGTAAAACAGTGTAGTTCATCAGTTTAAATCTTCTTTTAAAGCTGATATGATTATCGTTAGCCTACTTATCCGCGCATTCCTGACGTCGGTCTGACCAAATTTACTTTTATCAACACTCTTCCGTGCCCGGTCAGTGTTAGCTACGCTAATGCTAATCAGGTAAAATGGATCGAAATTAATGGTACAAGTTATACATTTGAAAGAGATTTGATAGACCAACCTATGCAAGTCACAGCTCAAATCATTAGTCCCGCGTGCAGAGAAAAGAATTTTTCTGAGCCGACATGGAATGGAACGATTGAAGGTGCCAGTAAAAAGGTACTTTATATAGCCATATATTCTATTAGAATAAAGCTGTTTAACATTTTAGTTTGGAAAAAGGGATTTTCCGTTATTATCACTAGACACCGTGATAAACTGGAACTTGTACGTATGACAAATGAAGAAAAATTAGATAAATCAAGCAGTGGACAACCGCGTCTTGGGTATTATCAATCGCATAACCTAGAATACTATATATAACCCTTCGCTTAATATTTAACAAGTATATGACAATCGTATTTAAATTAACAGGTTCATTTTGTTTCAGAATGATAAAGTACCTATTGAAGATCATATTACTATTAAATTAGGGGAGAATTTAGTCAATTTTACCCTCGATGTAATTTCCACTTCGTCTTCTTCAGTTCGTTTTCTTCAAACTGATGTGCGAGAGGTACAAGCTGGAACGTGAGGGATATATTTATATTTACATACATAGATATATTTACATGTTTCTTGTATATTTTAAAAAACTATAAATTTATCGTTTATGTCGTTGGCACGATGTAGATATGACGTGTTTATCCAGCGGCAAAACGATGGCGAGGTGTTTATGGAAAATCCGAATGGGAAAATCACACTTTTGCAAGGGGGTTGCTACATCGTTATTGCAACACAGAATCATTCGAATCCCCAGCTTTTAGAGTACAACCATGAAGTAATATACGTACCTACTGCATGTGTTTTTTTCCTACAAATAAAAATCCAATCTTTTTTTAAAATTAGCTTATGATGCCAATTTTAGTGACACCGACTAGTTCTGTTCACATGTTGTGGCTGGTACCGCAATACTTTGTCATGGCAGCAGCTGAAGTTATGTTATCTGTTACAGGCTTACAATTCTCTTATACCCAAGTACACATTTTCACATATTTTCACAATTCTTTCTAAAACCATAGTCACTTTATTTTCTATTTCTAGGCTCCAGCTAGTATGCGCTCTGTTATGCAGGCTGCCTGGCTATTAACGATTGGGCTTGGTAACCTTATTGTTATCATTGTCGCCAAAGCAAAAGGAAATTTCAAACAGGTAAAGAGAAATCACATATAGCCTAACGAACGGTGATGTAGCTACTCAATGTTTCTTTCTCTCGTGAATATCTTTCTCCAACTTCAGTCAATGGAATTCTTTCTTTTCGCCGGGCTGATGGGGTTTGATATGATTCTATTTTTCTATTTGGCTGCGCGTTACACGTATGTCGAAGTAGAGAAAATGGAAGTCGACCAAGGAAATAAAATGCCTGTTACTGAAGTTCCGTTACCCAGTAAACAAAATGCCGAAAAGGCTAAGGAACGGGACAACAAAGGATTTAATGATGGAATTTCATTGTAATACATCGGTGCGTGTCGTAATTGAAAAATTATGACATTGAAGAAAAGGAATTCATAAATGTACTTGTCGATGACCATAGATTACTTCAATACTTGCTATGAAATTATATAGTTCACGATACATCAGGGAATTGCGTTCTTGCTTGCGTCCTCTTGATCGCTCTTGACCCCGTAAGGGTCAGAACATGCCATGAGACAGAAGTCAATCGAAGGAATTGATGGCGATAGATTATAAGAAACAAGGTCCTAGCTAAAAATAAACTAGCTAATTTTACTTCTTGTCACTTTGTGTGCTTGATTGCGGAAACATGTATGTGTAGAAACCACAACAACCAAAATAAAATGGAATGAAAACTACAAGAAACTCTTAAGAAAAGATTTTAAATTTTAGGCCGGGACGGTAAAATAATTCAAGATCGTTTCGGCAACAAAAAGCGAAAAATGTTGGCCAATATTTTACTAATCCTTGGTACTTTAAATGCGGCGTAACAACAAATGCGTCAAAAAATCCACAAACGATTGGCTTTTTAATTTAAAGTACTAGATCACCGGCTAGTATAGTCAAAAGCATAGAGCCCGAGAGTCCCATATACGGTACAACAGATGTACGGTATATATGGGATCGTTACAGGAAGGCGGCAACAACAGCACGACTTTGAAACCACTTTTTATTTAGATATTAATCGCTGGATAACGAGAATGAAAACTGTCTTGAAGGGAGATTCTATACATATACTGATTACTGGGTCGTTCAGTAACAAATTTAAATCTGCGAGACGCGAACATACATGTAATCTGCATTCAACTCTCCTCTCGACTCCTCGTAGAAATATTTATGGCGCTAAACCCAGTTTGTGAAATTTTCGACCTCTCAGTCGTTTTCTTCCCTATTTAGCGACCCAATACATCGGCTGGATTTTAAAAAAGGATTTTTCATCGTGAAAATAGTTAAGTTCACTTGTCAAACTCCTTGTAAAAGATCTTTCCTATAATAAAATACTCTTTTTACAGAGCGCCCTGACTATCGAACAAATGCATGTGGCTTGAATATGCTTCCCTTGAAATTTTGGTTAAAACCCGCTGCTGAGTTTGTGTCCTATATCCGCCCTCCATAGAAATTAATGCAGATCTACTACCACGGTGGAGGATAAGACTTCCACCCTACTACTACTTATAAGAATTTTCAAAAACGTGAATCCCTTGCTGAGAAAATAAATATAAATGGGGAAAAACCCGATTTTTGCATCAAGGCGGCCGGCTGGGATTATATAGCTATAATACTTGACGTTCGGCCAGTATAAATCATACGAAATCATACGAATAATCAGAAACTTTCAAATTGAAGTTGAGATGTTAAAATAGGTTTTTTTTTGCAACTTTTTGCGAGACTTTTTGACTGATCGTGCGAACGCAGTGTAATTATCAGCGAATCGCATGAGGTTTTACCGGTCTTAGAACTTGTTTTTAAAAAATGGTAAAAAAAAACTCAGAAAACCCTGGGCTTCAGACGGAACACGGAAGATCGGTGATCATAGTCGTCTCTACCATCAGTTGTCTGTTCATGGTTGCTACAACTGGCAAATTTCCACATTAGAACATTAAGCAACTGGAATCCCCTCAAGACCACAGTCTTCCTACGTCATCAGTTCACACAACTCTCGATACAACTGGAGCCACTTTCGAATGACGTACTTGACACTAGTGGGCCATGGATATCTCCACAGTCCACACATGGATGATTATCACATTTTTTTTACTACACACTAGCTGGTTTCGAACAATAAACAGGCATGCGCATTTATAAATTAGTTGCATCTTACATTTTATTTTACATCCGAATCATATTTTTTTTAATGCAATATCTTGAAACATGGAATTTTTAAAAATACAATATCTTGAAATGGACTTCTAATTTATACAATCTAATTTATACAATTTCGGTCAACGTTTATATAAGAAATCGTGTTGATTAACAAAAACCATTGTACATCCGGCTGAATGGCGACCGCCACCAAATTTGGTTAGTGTTCCCCTTCCTTCGCCAGTCTCTCTATTTGCTTTGTTACCATCATATTAGGCGAGCTACGTATAAGCTCAAGGATATCACTAAAAAGCAAACGGAAAATTTCAGTTAATTTCTTTATGTTCTTTAACTTCACCAGGTACAGACTTATACAAATTTTCGAACTGTTCTGTGTAAATCGTTTTGTAGTTACTTTCAAACAACTGCGGGGAATATGGCACAATTCAGTGATTCACTGCCACATTCGTTTTACCGAACTTTCTGACGAGTGTATGTCCACTACCAGCTGCGCACTTGTAAAAACAGATGAGGTTACTTCCTCTCTTATTTTCCAGTGAAATCGTCAGGTATCGGAATACAAAGGGGAACACATACTATATTTCTAGATGTCCACAGTGAGCGCTAAAAAATCGTCTTATCCAGTTCGTCTTTCCTAGTACGTGATTTATTTGTTGATCGCTTTGGTCAAGTTAAGAAATCTTGCTTATTGTCGAGGTGAATTTAGAATAGGCTGTTTGTGCCTTTCTCTCACGTAAACGGTTCGTACGTTTTCATCTAAAACATCAGTTGCATTCGAATATGGATCTACCTCAAGCGCCCTCGTCTAATTCCGAAAGTAATTATTTTTTTATTAATTTGTATACAATTTTTTAATCCTTCTGTTCAAGCGAAGTATGTATCGTCTATTCGTCTTTCAATTTACAAACACAATTCAAGTAACTATATCGACATTTGTTTCCAGCCATTTCACTTGTAGGATGTTGCCCCAATGACGGGAAGAGCGATAAAAAGGTAATGTGGCATTTTGAAAATCGCGACATCTAGTAGCCTAGTGCATATTTACTGGTTTGTTTCAAAACCAACGATGAAAAAAAAAAATGTGGCAGTGTGCAACCAAAAAAAAATTATGAATATTTCATCAAAATCTAACTTATTCATTTGTTGAAATAATCAAATAAGCACGTGATTAAGGTATAATTACTAATCAGGTGACAAACACGAATGTATCGCACGGGCATTCAGAGCACGAAGTACGTTTCACCTTTTCCGTCCCCGTTGCCTACTTAGAATGGACAAATACGAATTGGAACCGTTTCTATTTTTCACATGCGAGAGATCGACGGTGAGGAAAGAAATTGACCGATTCTTAAAGTATATTGGTATGCACAGAAGTTGTTGGAAGAATTTATCCGTCATGTAAAAGGCACTAACAAAATTGGATAACAAAAACTTTCTGCGCTCTTTTACTTATAGCTGCTAGCCATTTGAAAAACGTTTCAGTCTTGTCCCCTTGGGTTGTGCGTACTTTTAAAGCCCCAAGGGCTTCCACTGCTAGTTAATAGAAGCTAGTCAGGTAAAAATTCCCGGTCAGTCAGTCTGAGAACTTCCATTCGACCACCACGACCTATTTCAAGGTCTCTAAGTTCAAACGTACACTAGCATATTTCGGTTCATTGACCAGAAGACCACTACACTTGACAGAAAACAGTCGATGTGCTAGTTTGTATATTCTTCTTCTTCAGTGCGAAGCACAAACGAAGAAATAAGTGTGTATGAAAACATGGGCTCCAAGGATGTCGAAAATAACACCCAGGTAAACATAAAAGAATTCCACCATCTTCTAAAACGTTGTGTTCATTTCATTTTAAAAACAAATGTCACACATTGTGTGAAAGCAATGGTGCCGCGTGACTCGCGCCATACTCGATTCTTCACGGTTAATTAACTCATGTTTTGATTCTGAAAAGTCGAACAAACGGCATTCCATAAGAAATAAATGTTGTTTCATGGATTCCACACGAGAGGGTCTTGTATCCTTAAGTGTATAAATCTTACCTTCAATAACCCACCACGCCAGCGGCACAGGTGGGTATCACGTGTGCTGCCTACTTGAGCGTTGACTGTTGATCAACATCATGATTTGGCGCCAGCAGCTCTAATTTATACACTTATTTGATTTGGTTTGATTGGTGATTCAACACGTTCTCGATTTGAATGAGCTTATTCTGTGTTAATAAATCATGTGATAGCATTTTGAAATGTATGCACCTACATTTGGCTTTTTTTATTGCTATAGAAAATCAAGTATCCAGTGGCAGTATTCTTCATTGTCATCAACGAGTTTTGCGAACGGTTCAGCTACTATGGGATGAAAAGTTAGCAACAAATTTTTGTTTTTATTCTTCTTTTCTTTTTATTCCAGAGCTGACTATCTATTTTATTTTTGTTGTTCGTGCTTTTTAATAGCGGTCCTCACGCTCTATTTGCGCGATGTTTTATTGTACGATGAGAACGAGTCGACAGTATGGTACCATCTGTTTTCAATGCTGTGTTACTTCACTCCCGTTTTCGGAGCAATTTTGGCGGACACTTACCTCGGAAAATTCAAGTAAATGAATCAGAAAGTTTGAATTTAGAACTTAGAAGGGTAGTCAGATATAAGATACTTATTCTCTCAAATAGGACAATTCTGTACCTTTCTTGCCTCTATGCGTGCGGAAACATTTTGCTGAGCGTGTCATCTATACCAAATACGCTACCCCAAAAGTCAGTCACAAATGGTGTTAAAAAAAGTGAAGACAATTTAAAGAAAAAACTTATCTTATAGAGAATTTTCGCTTCTGGGTTTATTCATCATTGCACTGGGCACGGGTGGAATCAAGCCATGTGTATCAGCATTTGGTGGCGAGCAATTCGTTCGGCCGCAACAGGACAGACAATTGGAGCAATTTTTCTCCGTCTTCTACTTTGCTATCAACGCTGGATCACTCATTTCCACTTTTGTTACGCCCATACTGCGTGAAGATGTCCAATGTTTTGGCCAGAAATCTTGTTTCCCATTGGCTTTTGGTGTCCCTGCCATCCTTATGGTCGTCGCCGTCGGTATGTGACATCGACTTTTTACATTACATTTTGGAAATAGTTCGTCAACATTCAGCGATTGAATCAACTTCGATTGTTCAATTAGTCGTATTCTTCTTCGGCAAGTGGAACTACAAGATGCGTCCTGCAGAGGGCAATGTTGTTCTTGATGTTTCGAAATGTGTAGCTGTAAGTTCAGAGATATTCACTGATTTGACGGGGGATTTCCTTCTAATATTCTAATATTAAAAATACTATTGGCGCTGGACTCTTTTGAGAAGGAGATTTCAGGCAATCCTCTTTCCCTAGCGCCTGTCTTTCGTTCGAAAACCAGTTTTAATACGGTTTTTTGAACGGGTTCAACGAAAAAAACGGGTTCAAAGAACGGGTTCAAAAACCCCCAATTTTGCGTTTTTTTTCCTATGAAAAAACCCTTGCAACTTGAATTTGCTTCCAAACAGATGTCAAGTGAAAGCACGCGCATGGCACGCGCGGTATTAACTGACGTACTAAAAACCGTAAAAAAACTGTATAAAAACCCTATTGATTGAACTTATTATTCAGGTACAAACGCGTGGGCTATACTATTCTTTAATGAGGATTACATATTAATCTTTCTCATTATCGATTATTAATTTTATATTTATTCATATATTGACTCCCGATCCCTTCGCCTGATGTAGTAGGGAATCTCAAAACTTAAATAGGGAATTTTCACTTCAGTATGCCATTGACTGAAGTGACCCATCTAATAATATAGTAGGAGATAGGCTAGAGGTAGCGCTTTCCATCTCATCATTGAGCGACGTGTTCATGTTAAATCGCGCAATGAAACCGTCTGAGTTCTTAAAAGATTTAGTTGTGAGAACTTCGCTTGCACATTGACCTGATTTTAAGCGAGTTTTCTCGTGCATCTGACGAGGGAAATGAACGATTTAAAAAAGGTTCATGCAAGTCATCACAAGTAGAATAATGCTCTCTGTTACAATCAATTGAATTAATCAAACTGTGCATCTAATCAAGAATTAGGTGAGAAATTCATCAATTTGCCTGTAAAGACGTTGAAAAACTGCCTAAAGTAAGGTTTTTTAACCGTTTTTTGAACTGAGGCGACTGAGCTTTGGGGCTCAGCTCAATGTTTTGAACTGAGTTTTCGGGCTGAGTTCAAAAAACCGCTAAAAAACCCCATCAGTTTTAGTTATAAATAAGAGTTCAAAAAAATTTTAGATGATTTTAGAAGGATGGTTCAAAAACATAAAAATGAACCCCATTTGAACTACAATTGAAGGGTTTTTCAGCAGTATTTTGAACTGAACCCTAATAAAACCAAAGACAGGCGCTAGGGTTACATGTGGGATATTTGGTTTCCTTTCTTCATACGAAAGATTTTAGCTTGAATATTAAGCTTGAACTACGGATATATCGCTTGGTTAACTCATTTTCAACCCAATATTTTAATTTCGTGTATACTTGTTTCTCGCGAAAATGTCATTTTTTAAATCTTGGTGTTTGGCTACCTTATATTCCAATTTCTCCTTATATATTTATTTTCTTAATTATGCACATTTGCAGTCATTTTCTTCAGTGGCAGAAGCTACTACAAAATGAGGGAAGCCGAGGGTAACATTATGGTTGAGGTCGTCAAATGCATGACGGTATATTTGATTTTCAAGGAAACTTTTTTTTTCTTTTGCTTATATCTTTTTCACTCAATTAACAAAGCATCACTATGTCCTTTCCAGTTCATAATATGATTTATTAAATTGTTCCACAGCACGCCATCGGAAGAAAAATTAAGAATAAAGAAGAAAAACACGATCATTGGCTCGAGTATGCTGGGGACAAATTTGACAAAAAACTCATCGAAGATATTAAACAAGTTTTACGGGTCCTTTTACTCTACGTTCCTATTCCTGTCTTTTGGGCTTTGTTTGATCAACAGGTATGGTTTTTTTTTTTTCACACTTTGGTCATATATTGTTATATAACGGAAGGTTGGACAAGAAATTTTTTCTGAATTGTTATTAATAGGGATCCCGCTGGACTTTCCAAGCCACCCGAATGGACGGCACCTTAGGTTCAACTACTATTAAACCAGATCAATTGCAAATCGTCAATCCCTTGCTTATTTTGGCCCTGGTACCTGTGTTTGAAAGCCTTATCTATCCTTGTTTTAAAAAATGTGGACTCCTTACCCCACTTCAAAGGATTGGGGCAGGTGGGATTCTTGCCGGACTCGCTTTTGTTATTTCGGGGATTGTTGAGCTCAATTTGGAGGTGAATATTGCATGATATTATTTCAAAATCTTACATTAAATCCTTACGCAGCGTTTATTTACACTAGCCCACCTACCCGCGTGTTCCTGAGGTCGGCCTGACACAACTGAATTTTATCAACACCCTTCCTTGCCAAATTAATGTTAGCTACACTAACGCTAACGAAGTCAAATGGATTGAAATTAATTCTACAAGTTTTTCATTGGAACGTGATTTGAAAGACCAACCCATGGAAGTCACAGCTCAATTGGTAAATCCCGTCTGCGGCAAAATGAACTTTTCTACTACGACCTGGACTGGTAGGATGATGGGAGCCAGCCAAAAGGTACAGTAAATATACAGTTAATTACTGTGTGATTTGCGTTAATATACACTTTTGAATTTCAAGGCATTTTCTGTTGTAATTACTGGACATAATGGTAAACTCGATCTGTTCCGAATGGCAAACGAAGAACCACTTGATAAATCCAGCACGGGACAACCGCGACTTGGGTACCGTATTGATTCTTTCAACAGTTATTTTATATTTTCCTCCAGCTTCTCAGTTTTAACTAAATATTTACACAAACACTTAAAATAGGTTCATCGTAAGCCAGAACGGCAATATTACCATCAAATCTGGCGAGCGTTTAGTGGATTTCACGTTGAATACATTTTCAACTTTACCTTCTGGTTTTCTTCAAACTTATGTGCAAGACGTGGAGGCTGGAACGTGAGTATAAATGTCAAATTTCCCAATAGATGTGTAATTTTAGCGAATACTCACGTGACAACAAAACAGGTATGACATATTCATTTCACGGGAAAGTGGAAAAGTAGCGACAGAAAAGCCAAATGGAAAAATCACTGTCGTGCAAGGTGGTTGCTACACTGTTTTCGCTCAGAGACACGAAAATAACGTAATAATATGCAAATTAATTGTACAATTTAAGACTGGCAAATAAGAATGAATTTCTTCCTCTGATTAATTTATATTAAACAGTTGATAATGCCAATTCAAGTAACACCCGCCAGTTCTGTTCACATGTTGTGGCTAGTCCCGCAATACTTCGTTATGACAGTAGCTGAAGTTATGTTTTCCGTCACAGGACTGCAGTTTTCTTTTACTCAAGTATGAAATTTAGTTCTGAAACTGGGATACCTTAAGCATAAAAACTGTATATTTCTGTATAGGCTCCATCTAGTATGCAGTCTGTTATGCAAGCTACCTGGCTCTTGACAATTGCATTTGGAAATCTCATCGTAATCATAGTTGCACTTGCAGAAACCAAGGGAGTTCGCCGACAAGTATAACGCTATTTAAATCTATTTACATTTATTTTTTATTTAATGATTGCTCTGTCCAATTTCAGTCAATGGAGTTCTTTTTATTTGCTGGACTGATGGCACTCGATATGCTTTTATTCTTTTATTTGGCAGCGCGCTACACGTATGTCGAAGTTGAAAAACTGAAAGGCGACGAAGAAAAGAAAGTAGCTGCTGCGGAAGCGCCTACCAGTAAACCAGCCGTTGAAAATATAGATAAGTCAATGCTGGGAGCAGAGAACAAGGGTTTCACCGATGACACCGCCATGTAACCTAAAAAAATTCGTCTTCCTCGTGTGTCAAACAAAAGTATCTAAGGGCTATTTTTTTTACAGAAAATAAGCAAAGCTTATAGTGACTACGATTATTAAATAGAAATCTTTGTAATTTTTAAATGTATGTACTCTATTACACGTATCTCCTTTTATGTCAAAAGACTAGATCTAGTAAAGCCGTCCAAGCTTTTCGAATACGATAAGTTTACGAGAATGATTATTAATAAAAAAAGGAACTTAACGAGCGAGACCGGATCATAGACGTTCTGTCCCAGTCATTCTGTAGCAACTCTCTGTCCCGGGTCAAATCGCTCTACCCTGGGACAGAATGGTTATGCTCGGGACAGCATCTTGCTACCATATACTGCTACCAAAAAGGCCAGAACACGAAGAGTAAATTTTAGAACTGGACAGCCAAAGACTGCCTCAACAAGAGCCCTAGATCCAATCAAGCAATATACATGAGACAATCAATGTAAAAATTTACCTAAATAAATGATAATGTAATGCACATGACTGGGACACAATGACTGGGATCGAAAAACATTTCCCGGGTCAACTGCTTAGATACAGAATATAACTGGGACAGATTGGCTGGGACAGAATGTCCAGGTATCTTAAGAACTGAACAGAAAAATGCCTCTAGTACTATTAGAAAACGATTAGTCCAAGCAGATGTAGCTCACTTCAATAACGCCGCTCTCAGGGCCACTTGAGGAGCCTGCGGCCAGAATAATGTGGCGACATTAAACTATAAGATACCGTCGCGTATGTATGATGATGACTTATCTGTCCTCGCCGATCGTTGTTCAGTGGATCCGCGGAGCCCACGAACGACGAACACATGCGACTGCCGCATAAGCCATATAGTAGATTTAGATTACATACGTGTTATGATATGATGCGGTGCGGTCGAAACCAGTCTAAATTAAATTAATGGAACAATCGATCAACGTTATCTTTTACGTAAATTATTGTTCAAGTTCGTAAAAGGTTATAAAATTCGTTCATCCCATTATAGTTTCGTCTGCCAACTGCCGCCTTTAGTTGTAACAGCGTAATAGAATCTTGCACTTATAGTTAAATACGTACGTACGTATCTTGCCTTGCCATTACTAAACGGCATAACTCACTATCTTAATTGTATTATAGAAACAATACATAAACATAGCTTATCACATGTCCAGCCTGATCCCGTCGAAATCACGTACCAAAGTTAATGGGGTGTCACCATTCACTTTCCACACCTGCCTACAAGGCTTATTTGGTTTGAGAAAGGTAAATTTGTCATTCATATATTTTCTAGTTTAGGGGAGACCGGGGCTGGTTGGGACAAATTTTTGAAAACAGCCTTTGTTATTTTTTAACTGTCCCATAACAGCCAATAAACCATCGTACTTGAACGTATTCGAAAGCCTGTTTTTCCGTCTTTTAGAATATATTTTTTTCAAGTATAGTTAGTTAGTGGACATCTAACTGCGATTTTTTAACTAAATGGCCTTTGGTTGAGTAACACTAAAAATTGTACGGGGTTGCTTGGGACATGTCACTAAAATGGGAATTTGTTACTGTTAATTTGTGAATTGACGAAAACGAAGATACCCATTCAAATCACAATTGAATTTCCATGCCGATGATGTATAAAAATAATGGAAAAAGTATGAAGAAAGTAGTAAAATTACCCGAAAACTAAATTTCTTGATGAAAATCTCCATTTTTGGTTCTGGGGCTGGCCTTACTTGGGAAAAGGAGGAGACATGTATGAAATCGGTTCTTATATGCGATCGATAGGTAACACGATATATATCGACATTTAGACAAAAGAGTATCGATTGTACTTTCCCGCCGAGTCAAGACATGTGTGCATGTTGAAGATTTTGCTGTGTGAAACATAAGAATACGTATGTAAATCTTTTGTGTCTTGTAACAGTGAGTCAGTGATTGAAATATTGGATTTTATTTGGACTGACGAGCGGTATGTATTTGACTGTTATTCAGAAAATCAAAATGTTCAATAGTTTTAGGTATCATGAGGCAGTAAAAGTTAAGAATTGATTCAGCCTAGCACCCACTCGTTTGTCTCATATTTGTTGTGTTATATCAAAGCTGCTTATCTCATTACCTTTCCAAAAGTTTAGTGTAGCAGCAGGCTTAATTTTATTCAGATCCCTAATTCTGTTATTGGAATGTTCATATAGATGGTACGCAATTACAAACGAAAGAAGGCTACTGAGCCTTTAACTGAAGCCCAAGTAAAAGAAATTATAATAAGAAAACAAACAAGTGGTTTCAGCCTTCGCAAAGAAGCTCAAATGGGCAGCATGTCGAAATCAGCTCTTCATCGTTTATTTAAGAAGATCCATCTCATTGACACCAATACTTTTACATTTAAACGAACTTTTCATAATCGACAAGTGTTTACTCCAGCCCAGGAAGCCGAAATTGCAGCTTATCTTATTGTTGCCCAAAAGTTGAATCATGGTCTCACACCGGAAGATACGAGAAAACTAGCTTACACTTACGCTAAAGCAAATCACATCGAAATGCCTTTTCAATGGCAAGCAAAAGAATCAGCCGGATCGGACTGGTTTTCTCTATTCATTAAGCGAAATCCCACCCTTTCTATCAGGAAGCCCGAACGAACGAGTCAAGCTAGAGCCGCAGCCGTCAATCACCCAGTGATTGACAAATTTTTTGATGATTTGCTCGAGTTATTTGTCAAGTATAAATTCCCCCATAAAATTTATTTAACTGTGACGAGACAAACAATCCTACAGTGGTAGACCCACAGAACATTGTTGTTGAAAGAGGATAGAAAGCAGTAGGCTAAACATTTAATCAGAATTCATTTAGTCAATGTTATAGTCAAGCTATTGATTGTTTTTCTAGGTGGCAAGCTCAAGTAGTGGAGAACAAGGCATCAATGTCACTATGTTGGCTTTTGTTAACGCAGACGGTGATGCGTTTCCTGGAGTGTTTGTTTACCCTAGAAAACAAGTAAACCTTCAAAAGATGGTTGACTTGCCGGACGGTTTCCTTCCCTTAGCACACCAGAGTGGCTGGATGAATGAAGATCTATTCTTGGAGTCCCTTAAGCATTTCAAGAAACAAGTGGTTTGTTCACCGGAAGAACCAATTCTTTTAATCTTGGATAACCACAGTAGCCATATTGCGTATCCAGTTGTTGATTTTTGCAAAAAACAAGGAATAATTCTTTTTACGTTGCCTCCTCACACCTCGCACGTCCTGCAGCCCCTTGACAGGGGTTTATTTGGTCCTATGAAAGAAGACATCAAGAAAGAACATCGTGAATGGATGAGACTACATCCTGGACAAAGAATTGGCATTTATGATGTGCCAAGATTGACTAGACGACCGTATGAAAAGAGGTTCAATCCCCAAAACATCAAATCATCATTTGCTGCGTGCGGCATATATCCTTTCAATCGACACGCGATTGCAGAAAATATGTTTGCCCCTTCATCTGTTACTGATCTACCTGCAGGTATAACAAGGGAAACATTCCATTACAGATTACCCGTCCAATAACAATCGATTTTTTTAGTTGCGCAAGAAACCATAGCACCGCCACCACAATTACCCGGCAGTCAGCAAACGGATGTTCCAGCACAACCATTGGTAAATGATCAAATTCTCAACCAACTGACCACAAATGGTTCGTCAAACAGTTATTAATTTATTATCAAATCGTGACCTAGCTAATAACCAATAAATTCCCTTCACAGGTGATATGCCAATCCGAATCAGCGTGCCTAATCCGTCGGTTTGTCAAGGACAATTGCATACTGTGGCCCAGTACATCTTGACGGTCGAATGTGCTACTGGTAGACTTATTTTGACTCCTTCTTCCACACCTCCCGGGACTGCCTTGCCATCCAATGAAGCACTTGGTTTACCAGTTAATGGAGAAGAGGGAATGAATACACCACAACCCACTCCGTCAACTTCCAATGGAGTGCCTCGACACTTGACTCCGGAGGAAGTTTTACCTCACCCACGAGTAGCCCAAACTGGACCAAGAACTGCAAGGAACAAGAATAGAGGTGCATCTCGCGTATTGACAAATTCCCCAGAATTGGCTAAACTGAAGGAAACATACGATGCAAAAGTATTAAAAGAACAAAATCGGATGTTAAAGGAATCTTCGAATATTCCAAAGAGATCGCAGAAAAAAGTAGGATTTTTATTTTAGCTTTAGCTTTCCATTTTGTATGATTTTTTTCTACTTATTATCATATCCTTTTTTGTATGAGTAGGCTTTACGTGGAAAGGCAGGAGGAGGATCGATAGTTTTGACAGATGAATCATTAAACTCCACCGTCAATCCGTCTGTCTCGACATGTGCAGACATTCCTCCCGCCCCTTTGGTGTCAAAGACAAGAAAATCAAGAAAGAAAACCACTGTGTCGAATGGTTTGGAAATTAATGACGAAAATGTTCCTCCTGGTGAAGTTGTTTCAGTTCTTCCTCGCGTCTGCGCTAGTCCAACTATTCAACCTCAAACTCGTATTCAACGAACAAGGAAACCCCGTGCTGTCAAACGGCAACTCTTTTAGATGACGGTTTTTGACAATTAATTTAAGTACTAAGTACTTTTGCTTTCACAAATTGTCATTGCTTTTAAATTTTGTTGGTGCTAATCACCACTGCTTTCCAATTGTTGAAACGTTCCTGAATTTGTGATCCTACGAAACTATCGCATTGTTTCAATGCGTATTTCAATGTACAACAAAGAATATCGTCTAATCTTTCCCTGTGGTCGTGTGATCTCAAACCATTTTAATGTTCACTTGGTTCACTGAAAAAATTATCATTAAGTAGTCCTGATTAAAATGGCAATACCTGAGAGGATCTGCAACTCATAATATAATTAATCTGGAGTGTTTACTTAAAAAGTTAATTTGCTGTTTCCAGTTGTTGGAAATACAAATGCTTCTTTTGAATACAATTGTCTGCGTTTATTACAGTAGCAATGGAGGCGGTTACCCCAACACAAATCCACACTCGTGCTTTCACTCGTAGTTCACCAGTTGTATCACATTGAAATGAGGTTAACAGGATAGTAAATATTCAAGGGGGTAAGGCTAATCGACGTATGTAGAACCACCGGATTGAACAACTTTCTGGAGTTTTAAAGGAATTCGTTGAATGAGTTGCTTGACGAATTCATCGGTGCATACATTTTGCCACATTAGGGATATCTCTCTCCACAGACCCTCTTCACTTGTAGCCTTTACGTTGTCCTCAGTCAACTTGTTCAACAAGTATAGCCAAACAGTCTCAAGAGGCATTACATCACCGAAGGACTTCGGCCAATCCAGTACAGCAAAGTAATCCTTATTCTGGGCTGCAAACTGCATAACAGATTTGCTACGATGAACAGGAAACCTAAAAACATGAATAGTATTTATATTCAATCAGTAAAAAAAGGATATATTAGATTTCTTTACCAGTCATGCACAAGTCCAATTTGTTTTGATCGATCTCTCTTGCCCAAAGGTAGAATATATTGTTGGAGGATACTCTTGTATTTTGTTGAATCAAACTTGCCAGTTACTCGGCATAAAGAAGCCATTGGAGATGATGAAGAGATAACACCCCAAACCAAGACAGTGTTGGACACTTCTTTTTCTGTGCCAAAGTTTAACGATATATTTCCATCACCGTCGTAACTAAAATAAGTTAACAGATTAACAAATTAGAACACAATACAGTACTTGTTACCATAAATAATGTGTTGGTACCTAAAACGTTGAGAATCTCCATAGGCCACAGCATCAACATACTTTTCTATATCTCTCAAACAATTACTAGCTCCCTTTTCTCTATTTATTTTCATTTCTTCGGTTATTGTTGGTCTAAACATTTTCCACGTGTTGGAACAGCTAAACAAAACAATGTAAACAATTGTAATACGTTCGTCACGTTGTTTTCATAGTAATACGTCGTCTACTCAATCAATCGATACTTTGGAAATGAAACGCTGCCTAAGGGAGTTTGCCTCTTTCCTCTCCATGGATATGCCCCTCCCACTGGGTTGGTCGATTTTGTCCCAAACAACCCCGACCTTGTTGTCCCAACCAACCTCACACAAAGGGATTCTACATTTCTTATAACTGCATGTAAACGATAACAGAAACGAAAAACATGTGTTAACAAAAAAAAAAGAAGAAGAAATTTCCTTTCCATTGGCACATTTTACAATTTTTTTAACGATTTCCATGTTGACATATTTCAAATTCAAAAATCGCTGATTTTTAGGCCAAAAAGTGGGAAAACACATTTCTTGTGCTATCTCCCATAATATTGGTCACTTTCTAACAAAACTTCGTGGCAACATGCGCCATACTATTATCCTTATCTGGTAGAAAAATTGAAATTTTAGAAAGTCGGGAACATGTTAAAAACCTCGACGTCCCACTTCGCCCCTGTCCCAGCCAGCCCCGGTCTCCCCTAATATAGAGACCCGACCGAATTTATATTGTTTTAAATTTAACTTACTATTTTATTACAATATTATTACAAAATTCAAAGAAAATTTTAACACTAAATAAAAAAAATTGATCATAACGGTTGGATTCTTTCAGGCTCTATTATTTTTTTGTATGTCATAGGTATATTTTAAAATAAAGAGAAGGATATCGTCGAGCTATCATCGGCTATCATCAATTCATCATGCATATGGCATACGGATTTATACAGCTTATAGCTAGTCTAGTCATGGTAATCGTACTTCGTATAGGTTAGTTCTGAGCCCTATTCAGCAATTTAAATCTTTCATTTTATTTTTTATGATCCAACATTTCCTATTCATAACAAATAAATGTTCAATTATTTTGTAATGATTTTTTGTCAAATTTACGCCCTTTCCTTTATACCATGAATTCTACCATACTTCTCTTTGAAAAAGAATACAGACGTCTCAAGGACACAAGGAACTCGGTAACTTTGTTAGCGTTGTAGTGATGGATTTATCAGTGAACTAACGATACTGGGTTTAGGTAGTTAGGTGTTGAGAATAGCAAACGAGTCTTTCGTGAGTGACAATATATTTCCCCTTATCTTATTGTCTAAAGCCTCAGACATTTGATAATTTTTGTCTTTCATTTCTTCCCGCAGTTCAATCGATAGATTTAAAACAGTGTATTGTTTCGGCTACCCAGCAGTCAGTAGGCGAGAGACGCTTGACGGAGTCATCATGAGCCGTAAATCCTCTACCTCGTCGTCGAAAAAAGAGGCGTCACTCGAGAAGGTTGTTCCACCACCTTATGAAGAATCCCCATCATCTCAACTTTCCCGTAATTTAACGCCTGTTTTTTTAAAATTTAAAATAAAATTAATTGTTGGAGACTTACCGTAATTCAGTTACGTACGTTGTTGCATTTTGATGGAGCTCGGCAGGAGTTCGGGTTGGGGATTTTTTCACGCCGCCGAATCCAATCATATTAAAATTATAACTAATAGTTTAAACGCGTGTTTCGTTCGTATTCGTAAATTAAATAATGCTGAGGAAATTTTGCGCTTTTTGCACTTGTTTCACGTGTTTTATGGATTAAATCCTAATCCCACTTGCGCTTAACTCGCGTTTAACTCTTAAATGGTGAACCCAACCCTGATTGGCTAAAGCTAGGTTCACAGCGGTCATAGTCCTTAAGAAGTGAAAAAATTCGTTCAGTAAGGAAACGTACTCGGTGAATAATAAGACGTGTCTCCAGTGACAACTTTAAAAAGTTGGTTTTATCAATTTCAGCCAGTCAGGCTCTTTAAGAATCAAGAGAGAGTTAAGCGCAAGTGGGAATAGGGTTTTAGTCCCGTCATAAGTTTGAATTATTATTAAGAACATTTTAAAGCCTTTTCGTAAATGTAATGTAATTATGCAGGGATGTAGGTGCAGAGTAAAACTGATTAAATTGTCCCTTATAGGTCAGAACTGATAAAGAATAAGGGTGCATGTTCAGGCCCGAATCCGTGTCCGTTGCTTTAGCAAATAACCTTTGTAACATTGGTGAACCGGACTTAGTTAACAAGTTATCGTCGAATCTCTATTTTTTTTGTCCATCAAAATATTGACCACCTACCCGTCATCCAAATTAACTGACGTTGAATTATTTGTCTAGCTGAGAAGGAGAAACCCTTGGACGTTGAGCAACCAGATAAGGATGTGGTAATTCAAAACAAAAGAAAAATCTTAATGTGGCAATTTAAACATATTTTCTATTTTGTTCAGAAACTGAAATATCCTAAATCCGTTTTTTTCATTATCGTCAACGAATTCTGTGAACGATTCAACTACTATGGAATGCGAAGTATATAAAATCATCATTAAAAAATTTTATATAATTTGCTGGAATAAGAAAACTTGCTCTTTGCGCAGCGGTCTTAACACTTTACATGAAACAAATCTTAAAGTTCGACGAAAACCTGTCTACCGTCTTGTATCATACTTTCCTTATGTTATGCTACTTCACACCAATTCCTGGTGCAATCTTGGCAGACACTTTACTTGGGAAATTCAAGTAAGCATTAAAAGTCTCTTTTAAAAATTGAAAATTTTCACCGGTGAAACTAAATTAATTTATACGGTATCCATTTTTAAGAACCATTGCAATTCTTTCTGTCTTCTATGCCTTCGGCAGCGTCATGCTAAGTGTATCAGCTATTCCGATGGAACCACAAGTGTAAGTGACGTAAATTAGGACCTCGATCGTGTAAAAATCTTATATGTGACTAATATTGATTTTGTTAGAGCCCTTTCAATGACTGGATTATTAATTATTGCAATCGGAACCGGAGGAATTAAACCTTGTGTATCAGCGTTCGGTGGCGATCAGTTTGTCCGACCTCAGCAGGATAGGCAGCTCGAGGCTTTCTTCTCGGTTTTTTACTTTTCCATTAACGCAGGATCATTGATCTCCACGTTTATAACTCCGATCCTTCGAGAAGATGTATATTGCTTTGGTAAAGATTCGTGTTATCCATTGGCTTTCGGCGTGCCTGCAATTCTTATGATCGTTGCCGTGGGTAAGTAGACTTTTAAATAGTAGAAACAAATCGATACGATTCATAATTTTGTTGTAAATTAACTAACTTAGTTATCTTCATCGCTGGAAAGCCATTGTACACAATAAAAAAGCCAGAGGGCAATATTATGGGAGAATTTTTCAAATGTATTGGGGTCTGTATTTCCTTCCTCATTTGTCCAATAGACTTTCATTCATCTGCTTTCGTTTAAATATAGCACGCCCTTAAACGGAAGTTCAAGTCCAAAGGTGAAAAACACGAACATTGGCTAGATTTCGCTTCTGATAAGTTTGAAAAACAGTTGATTGAGGACGTCAAGCGGGTATTGTCGGTCGCATTTGTCTTTATTCCGCTTCCGGTTTTCTGGGCCCTTTATGACCAACAGGTAACGCTAGAATGGCTGCCTTGTCTATTCAACAAATTTCTATTTATTTTCTAATAACAGGGATCGCGATGGACATTCCAAGCGACCCGCATGAATGGAGACCTAGGCGGTTTCGTGCTCAAGCCAGATCAAATGCAAATAGTTAACCCGCTGCTCATTTTGTTATTGGTTCCACTTTTTGAGGGCGTAATTTATCCAGCGTTTAAAAAAAGTGGTATTTTAACGCCTCTCAGGCGCATAGGATGCGGTCTGGTTTTGTGCGGTCTTTCTTTCGTGGTTTCTGGTTTTGTTGAAATTGCTCTTGAGGTTAGTTATAATTAGTGTTCTTGAGTAGTTATCGTGACATTTTTTTCCATTAATTTTTTTTCTGAAATTCAGCCAACTTATGCAGTAATACCCGCAGATGGTTTGATGCAGTTGAACTTCATCAACACTCTTCCCTGTAATGTCGACGTCGAATATTCCGTCGGAGAAAAAAACAGCACGGGACCGATCACCATTAGCGCACAATCGTATAATTTTGAGCAGAATCTGGAGGCAAGCAAAACAATTTATGCTAGGGCATCTCTTAAAAATGGAAATTGCGCAGACTTCATTCAGTTTGAGGATACAAATACGGAAACAGTTCAACTTGGAATAGGATATGGCACACTAGGCTATTCCATTCTGATTACGGAACGTGATAACAAATTAGTAATAACTCGTGTCAAAAATGAGGAGCAGCTGGAAAAATCTGATTCCGGAGACCCATATGTGGCGTGAGTGAAATAGTATTTTTAGTATATAAAAAATAGCTTATGCTTCTTTTATTCCTATTATCGATCGATTTATTTATTTATTAAGATTTATCTTGGACGACGAAACATTCGATGGTGGCATGGAAGGGAACATAACGCTGATTCCGTTAAAGAGAAAGAAAAAGGATCCTTCTGAATATTTTTATTTTTTCAACACAACAGCTGAAACTGAACCTCTAGTTCAGCACATTGTTCAAACCGAATACGACACCACTGAAATTGGAGAGTAATATTTAACAAGAGCATTTTCAATCATCCAATAATTTATAAATGTTTTCTTAAAAATACAGTTATGATGTTAACCTCAACGGTAATCGTATTGGACAAGTTCAAAACCTTATGCAAGGTGGTGTATACAGGTTTATCATTCAAAACTCCCTAAATGGAACTGGAGATTACGTAATTGACTTCAAATTTTATATTTTTATATATATTTATATATTTTGATATTTTTCTTCAAAGATATTTTTATTTGTAATTGTTAGGTTATAACAGAAGTGGTAGTAACAACGCCTAATTCTATCAATATCCTTTGGCTGCTTCCACAATATTTTGTTGTTACAGTGGGCGAGGTTATGTTTTCGGTCACTGGGCTTACTTTTTCCTTCACTCAGGTATTCGTAGCGTATTTGGATCTTAAGAAAAGGGTTAATTATAAAAATACGATTCCCGTAATTAGGCCCCTCTAAGCATGAAGTCGGTTATGCAGGCCATTTGGCTACTAGTGGTAGCCTTTGGTAATTTGATTGATATTATTGTGATCAGTTTCCAGTCCGGCTTGAGTCAGGTCAGTAATATATTAAATAAATAAAATACATACAGTATTCTTTAATTTATGACCTATTGTTTATTGAATGGCCTAGGCCGAAGAATTTTTCCTGTTCGCCGGTATAATGGGAATTGCAGTAATAATTTTCACCTTCATGTCTTTTGGATACAAATATGTGGATGAAGATTCAGATAAAGATGAGAAGAAGCGCCTTTCCGCCGCAATTGACGAACGAAAAAGTTCTTCTTCTTCATCGTCGTCGTCGTCTTCTGACGACGATGAAGACAATAAGAAAGGAGAAGAAAACAAGGCATTTTCAGAATAATTATCAAATATATAAGTATAAGACGTCAGTTAAGTTCTTAAACACACATTAATTGCTCATCCTTTAAGGAATTAAAAATACTTTCCCATTACCCAATTACATGCACTGTTTTAACTGGATAATGTGTAAATTTTAAATACTTTATGTGCAATAAACAAAATACTTGCACGATCCGTACCCATCTCGGAGCATATTTTCTGTCACTTTCTCTTGGAAGGCATTGGCCCGCAAGTAAGCTGCCGTTTTTTTAAATATATAGCTTAAATTACCAATGTATCCAAAACCTCACCTATGGACAAGCAACTCCCCAGAGAAGAAAAGCTAATTATTGTTCAATGAATGTGAGAGAGTTCAAAAAGAAAAAAGTTTTGTGGACTCTAAAGAAAAGGAAAGTTAAAAGTCAAAATTCTGTGGACAAGCAAAGGATAAATAAGTCTTGTATTATTTCTTGTTCAATAATAAACTAGGCCTATAGTAAAAAAACACAAAACATAGCCCCCCAGGCTTTTAAAAATTGAAGCATATAGAATTTCTTTAATCTACTTAATTTTATTCAGTATGCCGCCCAATCACATGTATGTTAGCCAGTGAGCTGGATTTTTAACCAGCATCTTTTCTAGTGCGGCATTGGTAATTCCCCTTTCAAGAATTTTTGGCACAATATTTTCCAATATATGGCTATAGCCATGGCCACCAAATTTACTCTAGGATCGAGGAAGGATAAATAGTGTTAAAAGCTAGACTGGAAACGTTCAAATACTTTTTACGTTTCATTTGTATATTATAATATTTCCAAGCTCACCAGTCTATGTTTGGTATGTATGTCGTGAGAAATCATCAACTTATCCTCATAGCCTTCTTCGATCAGCTGATGAAGTCGATGGATTCTTTGAGCATCGGAGGGCATATCAACTTCACGGTTCAATTGATAATGCGAACACTCGATACCAAAAAGATCAAACTCTAGGAATGAACCCAATGAAGAAAAATCAAAAAGATGATCGTATTGCATTAGAGTTCCTGCAATAATAAAAATCCAGTTGAGGTTGGGTTGTTTTGCTACCATGAAAAATCAAGCCTACTATCCAAATGGCAAATAACTACTTTGTCCGCCTTTCCTCCGGCTTCGAGAAAACAACGCAACACTTGGCTAGGTGACGCAGAATCTCGACCAGGATGTATGGATACTGGACATTTTAATTCTTGTTGAACTAGAGCAGCAGCTTCCAACACGCGCTTCTCGAAGCCTGTAATGTGCAATCCCGGTGTAATCCCAATAATGCTTTGTATTAACAATTTTTGTTTCTTTACTGGAATTCTTTTTAAATTTTATAGCCTACTGTGAATTGGGTACGAACAGCCAATTTCTCCAATCAACCCGCACTTAATATCAGGAGCTTCTAAGCAACCTTCCAATTGTTCAGTTCGCATTACTTCTGCAAGTTTCTCTATGGGATCAACAAAAATTTTGGAATCTTGGGAGGCTGCAACATAATACCCAGTTCCAGCTATGACGTTCACACCACTAAGAAGACTAGCATCACGCAAAAATTGTGCCTTTCTTGTTATTCCATGTGTAGTACACTCCACAATTGATCCTCCACCAATGGAATTGAAGTGTTTTAGTTCAGCAATGATAGCTTCTTCACAAACTGGATCATTTAATTGCAAGTTTTGTTTGTGACTGTATGGATTGTAACGGATCCATCCTAAATTTTCCATGGAAAATGGCAAGGCAGATTTGTATGCATCGGTAGATGTTGGCTTAACATATGCTACATCAAATTTCATAGACAAATGCTCATGGACCAATGTTTTCCCCAAAACTTTTGGAGACAAGACACCAGTAACTATACAGAAAAAGGAGAAAATTGTCTTTTAGTGTACTTCACTAATACTTATTCAACTGGTAAAACCTATTAGGTTTTTTGGTCAATATTTAAAGATATTATCTATCTAAGAGGAATGGATATATATTTGATTGAGAATGATTTGATAAACCTGATTGAACTTTTCCAGTTAGTGATGGAGTATTATTTTGCGATTCCATTTCCAGGTTCCACGCGCAATTTTTTTGGCACTTTCAACAATTAAATAAAAGTAAAACGTAAAACCTGGTAAAGCTTGAAAGTTTCCCGAAGGGATTCTATACGTTTTTTGTTGGTATTGTGTAGTGCATTAGTTAACAGGTTTTCACCTAGATGGCTACGAAGGGCTGCTGTTTCTTAAAACGAAAAAACGACCCACTTCCCTACATTTAACTAAAATTTGACGAATGAAATTCAACTACAAATCGTGTGCGCAGTTTTTAATGTATAAAACTTGATTTTTTTACTTTTAACGGAATTAATTAAAGCGCAGTTGCCACCTGCAGCGAAACTGCTAGGATGGCATCAAAACGTTTGTTTCGATGATAATTGGCTGCGGCGTTATGACGACGGAGTACAGATTAATAAAACGGAGATTCTAACACATCACAGGAGAGAATCCCCCACCCCACGACCCGCGAGATCCCCGTGTCGATGGACACTATTATTTCATTTTAGTCTATCTATTGATTTCTCACTAATAGAAATATTCCGCTTCTCTATCAGCTTAGTATGCTGGTATATTATTATCACAAGTAACCTACCATATTTTTCAAACAGGCCGCTAAACCTAGCTAATTGGTGTTGTGCTGTGAGTGCGTGCGTGAGTGAGTGCGTAAACCTCCTCAAAAGTCCTCAAAACTCGCGCGTAGGCCACTAAGTACGTTGACAATAAAATCTAAATCAGTGATGTGCTTGATAAGCTGGTATGCAGTGATTGCATACCATAATTCAGCAATCAAAGTCAGCTAGTGGTAGTTGTCATTTCAACATATTCAAAAGAAAAAAAGAAACACTAGTATATCCCTTCGGGATCCTCCCAGCGAGCGACGGAAGGCGGCGCTGGTAACAGTAAACATTGCAGACACAAAGTTTGGAATTCTGTCGCTGTTCGCCAGATGGCCAATCAGCTGTCAGCTGAGCCCCCAATCCCTAGTCCCCCTATACAGCCGAGGGGAAAGGGAAACTCGGTTCGGTTCACCTCTTAGGCGAAAAGGAAAAATAGATTTAAAAAAAAGAGAACAGAAACAAGGATTGATTTTGTTGTTTTTTTTAAACGGAATTTAACATGGCTCGCCCTCCCGAAGTTGTGTATTCCTGGACGGATATTACAAACGATTTCAAAGCTTCAGTAAAAGGTTGGTGAATTTAAGTAATGATACTTGAATAGTTCATCAAGTGTATTTATATTCTTTGCAACATAATAGATTTGGAATTGGGAGAATTAGCCCATGATGACTTATTTGGCTTATTTGAAGCCATGTCTGCAATTGAAATGATGGACCCAAAAATGGATGCTGGAATGCACCAGATAACAAATGGAAGTAAAAAAATTCTTAACTTTGATCAAGCTGTGAAGGCTGGGAAACTTGAATTGAAGAAAGTCACTCCTGAACAATTTATTGGTAATTTATTGGTAAAAGTGTTATTGACATTGCTAAAAAAAAGGTTTATTCAGGGATAATTGACAACAGTATAGCCTGCCTAGTCACATGGCTGGAAGGTCATTCTTTAGCTCAAACAGTGTTCATTAATCTTTATGCACAACATCCTCAAAAAATTGAAGACCGCAATGTGAAGGCCTTCATCACCCTTTTTCTGAAAGTAGTTGATCTCATCAAAGACTACATTAATCAGTGAGTGCTGTAAAACTTAAAAGGTCTTCTACATTAAATAATTTTTTGTGTTTCTTAGAGCATCTGTGTTTGAAGAGGAAGATTTTCAGCCATTAGTTTATGGATTCAGACTTGCATCTGAGATCCCAGAACTGAAAGCCTTAGCATTAATTAAAGAAAGTGAAGAAGATCTGATGAAAGAAATAAAAAATGTTACTCCTTCAGATTCATCTTCTTATGAGGAAACTCAGGAACTGAAGGTACTCTTATTTTTTTTTTTTTCAGAAATTTCCTGACATTGAAATCTAAATTTTTTTGTATGCAAGGAAATAAGTGCCGTGCACACAAGATTAAGATTTTTCCGGCATTTCTATCAATTATTGTTGAAATTTAATCGTCGAGAATCGTCAGCTACAACAGTTAATGCCCATTCGCTGATTGAAGAAATCCTCAAGTCTACGCACGTGTGCCGTGAAGCCTTAAACTCATGTTTGCAGACTATCTCCCTTGGTTCTGGATATGGTAATTAAACCCTTTATTTTTATTTTCACTTCTTTCGGAATCTCTTTAATCTTTTATTCAAAAAGGTGCTGAAGAAATTGAAATCATGGGATTTGAGCCTCAAGTTAATCAGAGACTTCTTCCTCCAACGTTTCCAAGATATACCCAACTTCGTTCACGGGCTGAAGCCATCAACAATTTGATTCAGTTAATGGATCGCTTGAAAGCAATGTGCAAAATAAAAGAACATACGAATTTTCACGCTGCTTTGGTATTACATTTCCTTTACAATATTAAGCTTATTTATTTTTAATGTCCTTTGTTGTGTAGGACTTTTTCTACAACATCGGTCGACAGCGTCCCCCACCTTGTGTCTTGTCACGCTCTTTGTTGCAGCTTCTTTATATTCCACTCTGTAACCGTGTCTTTGGCCAACAACCCCTGACCGAAGTTCTCCAGGAAGCGGCGCGGTCTTTCATCGCACCACCTGCGTTAACAGGCGGGCTGGGTTTGGTAGCTGGAACTCAACAGCATGCTCAGGTTCAAGAATGTATCGACCAACTGTTTCAACAGTGTGTTCGTCCTATGGGATCTTTGATACAAATTGCGGGCCACAATTTAGCGCGTCAACGAGACAAACTTGGTCATATTTTGCAAGATCTAGCTGCGCTCCAAGAGGAGGTAATGCTTCTGCTAAACAAACTGAGCATTAAATGTTAAATGTTTTATTTTTATTGTATAACGGAAGGCCGATAAAGTGGATGCGTATCTCCACACGATCTCCCTACAAACGGATAGCGGTCGCTCTCATTTGGCCTGTCTCGGCACCTGGGTCTTGTTACACACGCTTCGGACTATGATTCAATACTTGTTCTCGGGATTCGAACTCTCTCTCTACAGTATCTACGAATACCATTACATTTTCTGGTATGTACGCTAGTCAACAAAAATCACAAACTGCATCAAGCCGCTTATAAAGAGGCTGCTTTTAAGAGAATAAGAATGTTTATGTTTGTATGGTTGTTTGTTAATTGCTTCGCTCCGAGGTTTTTTTTTGTTTTTTATTATAATTATTTAAAAACTCACCAATCAAGTAGGTGGAGATGTTTGCGAGTGATAGTGTGGTAGAAAGGCCAAACTAACGGTTTCTCCTCACTACTAAAGCTATTGCCTCGTGGAGCCATAAATTTTAAGTGGATGTGTGTTATCCAAACCATTTTCAACTCTTTTTTCTTCTTCCTATTTTATTTGAAGGTATCTCTACGAGTTTCTCTATGGATGGTTGATATCGGCTTACAACAGAGCCGATTCGTTTCTGACGGAACATCAGTCTATGGCTGAATATCTGAAAAGTAAAGGGAAAGGACCGGGCGCGACTAACAAGAAAGGAGGTCAGAGTGGCAACGGCAAAAGCAAGAAGAAAAAGGAACGCGCAGCAAATGCGCGACCCTATGCCAAAGAAATTGCTTATTGCCAAGCTGTACAGAGTATGTGCGGCGGCTATTATAAGGTTAGTTCACCTCAATGTCCACCACAAGTTTGCTTCCATATGTTCTCTGCCCGCGTTTTAAGGTTCAACATAATTCTTTTAGTTACTGACGCTGTGGATGTTCCTTTGAGAGAGAAAAAAAAAGCAAAACGAAACAAAACAAAACAATCTTAGTGTACAGTTATGTACCCTATCCGTGACCTAGTAGTCTGGTGTGGTTGTAATCTTACTATCGTGCTTTTCTGGAGGGGAAAGAAGGGGGCATCCCGCTGTTTTTTGTGGCTGAATGGAAATTGGAAAAATTCTACAAAATGTGAGCGTTGATATTTTTAGGCGATGGTCGCCATGGATTTGGAGGGAAAGATTCGGCGCCCCCGGACCGAATTTGACGACGAGCGCGTCCGTTATGAGCACCGTTTTGCTCCACTGGGCCAGGTGTCAACACCGCCTCTTGTTCCATACGTGCAGTTCAAGGAAATGACTAAAGTGATCATAGTATTTTTTTAAGAGTATCTCTAACTGATTTCTAACGGATTTTCTCCTCCGCATGATTTTTAAACAGTTGGAGTTTAATGCGACAGATGAAAACAAAGTGTCGCATGCATCCACACTTTACGCAACCGCTTGCAGGCATTTCCACCATGCAGCAACTATTCTGACAGCTCTAACTGGACAATCCAATGATGAAAATGTATGCCGTGATCCCCATAAAATTTTTGTATTTCTTTTGAACTAACGAGATTTCCTGGCTTATGTTCCAGGTGACATCGCTGATTCGCGTTTGTAAAACAAATTGTGTCGTCATGCGGCTCTTAGCGGGTGGGCATCGCCGCGAAGGAGCTTCCGGTCCGTTGTTCGACTTTACAGTACATCCGCACTTGCCCATCGTCAAGGTCACATAGCAAGAGAATTACGAGAATATGACACAAGCACGACCCCAGTCTCTGCCACCCTATATCGTTTTTGACATGCCTTCGTGTGAAGTGGTACGGTAATTCTGCTGAGAATGAATCCCGTTAAAAAAAAAGAAACAAAGAATACAATCGTTGGACCCGAATATGTTTAGCTGTCATCGATCGGCAAAGAATTGAGACAAGGCAGACATCACGACCAGGAAAGTGTCGCGTTATTTGAGTTTTTTTAGCGAGTTGGCAGCTTTCTCTGTCAGAATGACACTTTTGGCTTTCCACTTTACGGTGGCTAACTCCTTTAGCTCATCCCTTCGATGGCCCATTAATAATATCAGCCTGGTTTTGCAGGGTCTGAGCCAGGGAAGACGTGCAGCTGTTTGGTTGTTTTAATGCACGTCTATTATTATTGTCGTCATTATATTTTCCCTACGTGTTTAGTTTTTTCCTTATGTGTTACTTCTAGCTGCGATGGCCCGCAATGGTTTTTATGTAACTTTATGTGTCATTCGGCCCGTCGACTTTGTTCGGGCATTTTCTCCTGCACGGGAAATGGGAAGGCGCCTTGTTACGAGGTATGGGGTTCATTGGCCTTCCCTTACGAAGCTGGAAAGATGTGGAGCGTCACGAAGCTGCCCCAGCAGCGCGGAACGCCCAGCTCGACCGATGGGGCCTCGCTTCTATTCCCCGTTCTTCCCTTGGCACTTGCCTCTTCTTCCTTCACTTCACACACACGCAGAGAAAGAAATACAAAAAAAAAAAACAGGTTTTTACTCCTCCAGCTTATCTTTTCTTTCTTCAGAAAATGTTGACTTAAGCTCGCGCTTTGTCGACGGGACCGGGAGCTGCTTACCTTCACCCCCGGCACGAGGAGGTGGAGGACAATGCCCTTCTTCCTCGTTTTCTGTTTTTCCTCTTCAAGCTATTTTGTTGGCAGTAGACGTCTGATGAGTTTTCCTCTCTCTCTCTCTCTCTCTCTCTCTCTCCTTTTAATGAAGCAGCACAACTCATCCCGCAAGTCTCGATCTTCTCCATTTATCACCCCCGAAAATCAAGTAGGTCACTGGAGCTGAGAAATGTCAGAACGAACTTTATCTAAAGATTGCGCAAGTCGCCCGTGCGTGTGTCCTTTTTTCTTTTCCTTCTCTCCAGAGTGTCTTGTCTCGATATCTTTACAGGTACGAAGGTAAAACCAACAGAAAGAAATGGAACAGATCAGGTCTGCCTAGTGTTTATAGCTGACCAATGTATTTTTAGTGTTAAATGTGGGGCCAATTCGATTTGTGGTCGAATGCTATCGCCGCCCTTTTTTGGAGCCGTTTCAGTCGTCACGCCGGGGCTTGGCCCTGATTACACGCGTTCACATCCAGCACGTCCCGTTTGGTAAGTTAGTCGTTAACGTCATATTTCTTTTTTTCTTCTTCTTCTTCCGCGGCCCGTTGTGTGTCGTGTCGTGGGTGTGGGTTGGCATGAGTTGAGGAACCAGCGCGAGGAGAATCGGTGGGCCATGACCGATGGAAGACTCGTGTGTACGGGGCCATCAGTGTGGTGTTGTTCCAGTCACCGCTGCTGCTGCTGCTGCCGCCGCCGCCACTGCCGCCGCCACACTCGGGGTAGTCCCAAGTTTGCTAACCTTCAACTAGGCCAGTAGGTAACCCACATCAAAGCTCATCCATATAGGAGACGTACCAACGGAGCCACAACAGCCAGTCTCCTCTTCAACTCCGCACGGCGCGCATCGCATTCAACGGAGCTCTACTCCCGTTCCGAATGCGCTGTTGAGAGACAAACTCATCCGACGGCACGAGTTGTGAAGTTGCAAAATGGTGTCCACTTCGTGGTCAGTTGTGGTTCTAGTTGCAATTCTTCTTCAACTCACTTGTAAGTCACCAATTCATCACTCCCAACTGAATCACGTCTTTTACCATTCGTTTTGATTATCCCCGATTTCACACGATTTACCAACAAAAGGGTCCTCGCCTGTGCCCGACGAAAACCATCCGCTATTGCGCAATAAGCGGCAAGTACGCCAGGGAATCAAGTGCATGAATAATGGCAAATTCTACCGCAATCCCGATCGGGAAAAGGCCAAAATGTGGTCGACGGGTGAATGCGCCAAGTACTACCTCTGCATTGGTTAGTTAGTTCTAGTCGAAAAACCTGTGCAAGTTCCTTTTATCAATTTGGCTTATTCTTGACAGAAAACGAAGTCTTCGAGTTCAAATGTTCGACGGGCTTGTTATTTGACATTGTCCGGCAAATTTGCGACTTTAAGGCCAAAGTAGACAATTGCGATGTCAACACAGGTACCGCCCGCTTTTGACTTACTATTCGATAGAAAACATTAATTGAAATTCCTGTCCCATTCTTTCAGAGGCCGCTGTGCCCAAACCGCTTCTCAATACGCCGGAACCCATCTGCCCGGTCAATGAGCTTGCTTGCGCTGATGGAACTTGCCTGAACAGCGACCTATTTTGCGATGGACATGCCGATTGCGTCGATGGGAGCGACGAAGGATGGTGCGGTTAGTCGAACGGTTGTGATGGGCTATTGAGGACAGAATGTCGTTTCTTATGCGGCATTTTTTTTCTTTCAAATCCCATCAGATTCTGATAACGATCCGAACGCGGCCACGCGATGCGACTACGCAAACTGCACATTGCCCAACTGTTTCTGTAGCGTTGACGGAACCCTCATTCCTGGCAATCTCGATGCTAATCAAGTACCACAGATGGTCATCATCACGTTCGACGACGCAGTCAATGGAGAGAACTGGGATTTATACCAAAATAAACTCTTTATTCCGGAGCGGTAAATTTTACTTTTGCGGTTTTTTGCATTTTTTAGCGACTAATAACTGATAATGTTTACAGTAAGAATCCAAACGGTTGCCCCATCCACGCCACGTTCTACGTCAGTCACGAGTACAATAATTATCAATATGTGCAGAAATTGTGGAATGGTGGTCACGAGATTTCAGCTCACTCAATCACGTAAGCTCGAATCATCCGCAAGTTTGAAAAGATTTCGGAATAATAAATTTTTCCTCGTTTAAAGGCATCGGCATCCGGAGGGCTGGTGGTCGACTAACGCCACTATTGAGGACTGGTTCGATGAAATGGTCGGCCAGGCTAACATTATCAATCGCTTTGCTGGCGTTCACATGGAGGACATCCGCGGCATCCGCGTACCTTTCTTGCGCGTCGGGTGGAACCGACAATTTCTCATGATGAAGGAGTTCGGCTTTGTTTACGATGCCAGTATGGCCGCTCCTCTCAGTGATCCGCCAATTTGGCCTTACACGCTGGACTACAAGATGCCTCACGGTTGTGTCGGTACCGGACAACGCTGCCCTAGTCGCAGTTTCCCAGGCATCTGGGAAATGGTACTCAACCAGCTGGAAGTCGAGGTATGATTCTAATTCTAAAACAAAATCCGTTTCGGCTTTGATACTATTCCTCAAATTGGCTAATGCCAGGAGTATTCTTGTGCTATGGTGGATTCCTGCCCATCTCACGGATCAGAAGATGAAGTCTATGAAATGCTGATGCACAACTTTAGACGACATTTCAACACGAACCGGGCACCGTTCGGCCTTTACTTCCATACCATCTGGTTCAAAAAGCGCATCAATCTGCGCGCCTTCCAGGTAACGCCATCTAGCGATCTAGTGGTAATTTTTAGAAAATGATAATCACCTTCATGTTTCCTTTTACGGATGCAGCGGTTCTTAGAAGAGATGGTTCGAATGCCGGAAGTCTGGGTTGTCAATAACTGGGAAGCCATCCAGTGGATGCAAAAACCAACACCCGTCAACATGCTGAGCCAGTTCGAGCCATGGAAGTGCAAAGCTCAGGTTCATCATTTTTGAAATTACTGTACCTTATTCAAGGATAGAGCTGACTTGAATCTATTCGCAATTAAAGATTCCACCGGAGGACAAGGCCTGCAACATTGCTCGAGCTTGCAAATTGCAATCGCGCGCTTTGCGCGGCGATCGCTATCTTCACACATGCACCGAATGCCCCCAAGTTTACCCTTGGATCAAGAACGAATTCGGTTTGGATATCTAAGGATGTCGCCATGGATAAACGACACGGGGATCGAATCAAGAAAAAAGAGAAATAAGGCTCGGCAAGTGCCTTGGCATCCTCGTCCTATGCAAACCTGTTTCTAAAAATGACAAGTTTGCTCTTCTTCTATTCCATAGTCATTTTATTTTTTGTTAAAATTTATTTGAGTGGGAGTGGCTGTGCGTGGTTTTTAATCCACACAAAGTCATCAGACTCATTCCTCCCACGACTTTCTTATCCATATCCTTTTTTATTCCGAAATCGTCAGTATTTATTTTCGGACGGTTTGCAAACCGGGCCGGTCCTATTTTTTTTTTCCCCTGTGACATTCGCTGGCAGCGCCGAGGTTTCTCATGGGCACGATAACACGTTCCACTCCTCGCGCGTACGTTGACGGCAATGACATTGACAATGACTTATTTATTTTTGACTTTGACTTGACTTCAACAACGACGACTTTTTGACTGACAAGCACGACAACTCTTATTCTGTTTTTACTTTCAACACTCCCAGACGCTTCTTATATATTATTATACTTCACTAACCGACTGGCTTGCCACCGACCGATGACGATTTTTAGACTCTAGGCGCCATTATTATTTCATTTGGAACGAAGAAGAATGCTGGCTTGAAGCATGGCTGGGTCCGCACTTCCTTCACTTATTCAAGCGCGACTGGGCTGCTGTTTTTTGTTTTTTTATTTTTTGTCTCCGTTTCTTCCAACTTCGCTGAAGTGAGACGATTTCTTATTTCTTTGGCTTTGACAGTCGAACGACCATGAAAATATTCGCCCGTCAAAAGCTAACTTTGACTCTGGCGTGACGAAAAAAAGACGAAACTGATTCTTATGGCCAATTTTTCACTCTCGCTCTCACCTTACGTCTTATTCCTTACTGTGCGACTTACGAACAATGACATTCCTCCCCGAAATCTGACGGATATATCGTGAGATACTCGACACACTGTGACTGTGACGTTTTCTTTTCCACTGGTACCTGACGGAATACTCTCAAACTCGCTGACGCAACTCAAGACGATGACTGTCGACGATTTCGTTGTCCACCGGACACGATATGACTTTCAAGACTTTGCTTTGACTGACGACTGCAAAAACGAATCACTGACAAAACTACTTGACTTGACTTGGACTTGACTAATTGACGTTAAATGACAAATGACGAACTGATGGGTGGTGGATCTTTAACCTTTTTGGTTTCTGTTCTACTAAACTTATTTTGACCGAAACTACTTGACTAAACGACTGTTACCATTGTGACTCGAGACCGGAGACCATTCTGACTTGACAGACGCGACCGACTTATCGGGACGACTTGCGAGTTGTGACGTGTGGACGACGCGACTCTCTCGGAAAGACAACCACCGTTTGTCCGCTTTCTTGGCTTTCCAAATTCAAAACAAAACTTGCCCTCTCTTCTGTGAAAAAAATACCTGTGACAAATATTTCCCTCGTGTCGACCGAGTATTTATTTTTCTTCTGTCTTGAAATAAAAGATTACAATAACTACTACCAACAAAAAAATACCGGTTGACTCTGTATGATGTGCTGTCGGACGATTGCGTTCACGGAGATGTAGGCCAAGACGTAGGTGAGCTGGATGATATTGATGCGACCGCGGGCATAATACTATAGCACTGCACTTAGGAAATACCGTAACGTTACGGACGGAGGACGAAGGTCTAGTCACGTGCTGCCTTCTCTCTCTTCTGTTAAAGCTGTAACCCAGAGTAATAAAAAATAAGGAAAATAAGGGTTTTTTCATCATTACAAACCAATAATGTTCAAAACTTCAATTTTAAGAGTTTGAAGTCGATTAGTTTTCGTACATGTCGACTAATTAGAACTAATTAGCACAACTTAAATTATTGAGGAAAATTATGTTTCCAACTATGCCGACACCGCACCTTCGACTCATACCAATGAGTAAGCATTCCTGGGCAGGTTCGTCAAACTCGTTAACTTGTTTTTCGTAAATTTCCCAATTTTACAACCTTTTCGCGTCTGATTTCCTAATGAATCTCATAATAAAATGAAATAGACAATATTTTTAGACCCCCTGTGAACGGTGGCTATCTTCTCTTTCCTTGACCTTGCGACCTTGTGAACAATTCCTGAATCACATCTTCTCTGGCGTGACACGCTGCCTTTGATCTCTTTCAATGACGGAAGTAAAACGTCTCTTGTTTTATTTGCTGGTTTTCTGCATGACGATGGTTTTGGCAATTATGTTCTACTTTTTTTTTCAAGTGTAAGGTCTATTTGTTATTTCTGTGAAATTTAGCTTCATGTTGTTGTTTCATCCGCTGGAAACAGCATCACTACTATACTTTACAAAAAGATAATATATTTCTCATTCGTCATCATTCTTTACTCTGGTATTTCTACGGAAATAAAAATGAAAAAATACATTTGAAGTATAAAATACATTGAAAGTAGGCGTGTGACACGAGAGTGATCCAAGGAGTTGGGATGAAATAGGTAGGGGACCTTGAACCTAGATGGAAAGTGCGACGGATTCGAAGGTATAGCGGGGTTTCTCCTCTTCCTGATGTTTTTTTTTCTTTCTGAGAGCTTAAACCTAACGGGATCTGAAGACAGGGGGGTTAAAAAGCGAGTGGGAAAGGCATCAGAGAGGGGGGGATCCTTTCAGCTGGAATGCAATTCATGTTGTAAGTTTGTTTTTTTTTCTCCTCTTTCTTTTCAAGGGGAAAAAGGTGGACCAGCGAGAGAAGGCAGATAAAAAGATGTGGGAAGGTATGTGTCTGTCCGCCAGCATCATACCGTTCATAACACCGTTAGTTCTCCGACTGGCCTTTACCAGATTTCTTCTCTCTTTCTCTATTTTTTTGTGAAGTAAATTTATCTTTCCCAAATCTTTTTAATTTCTTCCTCTCAACGCTTTGCCATCTCATTGGCAGTCCTCAAGTTGCCCTTTTCTGAACCAAAAAACCAAGTCGGCAGATAGCTATCACTAAGTTCCGGAAGATTCCGGAAGAGATAAGCTACAGCAGACTAGTATTAACTTCCTGATTCTGTTGCTGTTGTAATTAATAAAAAGGAGGAGGAGGTAGAGAAAATTCAGAGAAGAGAATAAGTTTGAAAACAGCAAAAAAAAGCTGGTAAGCGATGCCTACTTCTTCTTTGTATTTTTTTCGCACCTGTTGTACAGCTGGTGGTGAGATGAACCGGTCCAAGTACCAGAAAACAGTCTTGTTACAAAACGGTGGAGTCAGAATCCCTCTATCGGAAAACAAAATAAAGGCAAAACAGAAATACCCCAACGACGACGAGCTGAGTGAACCATAAAGGCAAGTGGTGTTATTGTTTTCCGTTGTCCGGTTCTCAGTCGACAGGGCCTTTGCTAGTCCGTCCTTCCAGGAAAGATTAGACAGACTCCATTAATGAAAGGGAAAAACGGGAAATTGAGATCTTGATTTGAAATCTAAAGCCGATAATTGGTGGGACGAGAAGGTTGATTAGAAAATCTTGAAACCATCTTCCGAGCTTCATTTTCCTCCTGTTGAATAGCGAAAGAGGGCTGGGCCCGTTTGCGAGTTTGTCATGGCGCCAAGTGTAGATGGACCCCCCCCCCCCCTGTTGGTTGTATATACTATCTATCTACCTGTTTGAGTATTGGGTAGGAAGGCGAAAACGAAGCGAAAGAGAGAGAGAGTAGGTAAAGAGAAGAGCGAGCATTCCATGCGGGCCGGGCCAGCTGTCTTGAAGAAAGAAAGAGAGAAGAAGATCGTCAAGTGGGAGGAGTCAAATCGATGAGGTGAACTAACGGGTCGGGACGTTTCAGTTCAGCGGGCTTTTTCTTCGTTGCTTTTCGTTTGGCTTTCGGAAATTTCCCTGACGACGACGACGACGTACGGGCAACTCTGTGGCACACACACTCTTCATCAACCAAGACCGAGACGTTGCTTTTAAATTCACTTGAAGACGAGCGCACTTTCACACAAGTCGCGCCAGTCGTCCTCTCTCGTTCGTACCGATCGTGACGTTCCAACAAACTGTTCCATCCACACATTGTTGTTGATTCAGGTTCAGATCCTTTTCTCCCTATTTCGTCGACGGAGAAAATGAGCTAGTTGTCCATCCTTTTTTTTCTCTCTCTCTCTCTTGTTGTGAATCGTGTCGTTCGTGAACTTGCGAAGCTCTTTTTTGTGACTTTGGGGCTTCCTCACCTGTTGAAACAGTCCGTTTCTTTTGGAGGAAGAAGAAGGTGGGACTATTTATTTTTGATAAGGCAAATTCATCTCGATCATCATCATCATCATGCGCTGGACTATTGGCCTGCTGACGGTCATAACCTTGACCTTAACTTGGTCGCAGCTGATGACGGTCTCCGCACAGCTGTCTACGGCCGGACCGGAGTCATTGACCTCACCGAGTCCATCTGATGGTGGTGCTAGCACAGCCAGCAGCACCGCCGGCTCCTCCACCACGGCCACCGCTAGGACCACCACCACTACCGGTACACCAGCGGGCGATGCAGCCAAGGCCCAACAGCCATCACCTACCCCCGCTAGCCTCGCCAGCAGTTTACTTTCTGGTATTACAATCATTATCTCTGTTTTTTTTTTCTCTTCATTTTTCCTGCCTTGCGTTCATTATATACGTAAGTTGCGTTCTTGCTTGTCAAATGGCTACAGAGTCCCTTTGTGGTGTTTCGGTTATTACACACATTCGTGTGTCGCGTGTGCGGTTTTTGGCCCTGTCCAGGTTGAGAACCCCCTTTAATTTGTTCATCCGTAAACTTTTGAAGAAAAATTTACTTTATGAATACGCACTATACGGTTGGTGGTCCAATATAACGTTTCGTAATCCCGCCTCCTTCATTTGTTTCGAATTAGAAACAGCTGACTTGGCGATTCACTAATTTCACTTGATGCCATTTTATGTTTTATAAATAGTACTGTATATTTAAGACCGGTAAACAGCGTCTGTGGGAGGGAATTGGACGTTGGGATGATGCGTGTCGGAGGATAACTGGTTAAACAATTTGTTTCTTTTATGTTTTCCGCATTTTGTTTGTCACATAATGGGCCTAGGGTTTGGTTGGTTGCGCACTCTACTCCCGGCCGGATCTACAAAACAACAGTTTACATAGCACACACAACTTTCTTTTGACTGATGGCATTCCCCTCAAGACCTCGATTCTTGCGACCGGATGTCCTGGATGTCCCAACTTCTCCTCCCATCATCCCGTTAGAATCCCGGACATGTAACACAATAAAAGTAGAATACGTAATGATTTTAGACTCGGTCGACACCCAAACCTTCCAGGAAAATTCACATGGAAAACATCTTGCAATTGCGATTTCAAAATCCCGCTCATCTTGTTCTTTTTTTATTTCCAATATTCTCTTTTCCCTGCCCGGCTCCTGGTGAATGCCGTGTTTGCCGGCCCGTGCAACCACATCCACCTGACGTTCCTTCTATCTAGTGCTTAAATTTTGATCAGAACTTAACAAACAAACACACACACACACACACAAAAAACGAAAACCGTAAGACATGCATCACCAGCCCAGCAGAAAGAAAGCAAGAGCTAGACGAAGAACCCGACAAAAAAATACATAAGAGAAGAAAGAATACATGGATATTTAATGGGAGGCGGGCATAAAAGAAATACCGAAAATGGAATGTGTTGTTGTGCGCACACTAAAGTCAACGACCCTTCTGACCAAATATCTTATTCTCTTTCTCTTTTAACCATACCAATTACAGGTCTCTTCGATACCATCACTTCAACTTCCAAAAGTAAGGATTGTCCGGGAAGATGCGTTCACGTATTGGCCGCTCTACTCTGCGAAAAGGTAATGCATTTTGTAAAGAGAAACCATCAATGCATTAACCTTTTGAATTTGTTCATTTCATTGAATCGTAATTCAGGTGTTGGACAATGTTACTTGCTCGGAAGCGTCCATGAGGTGTTGTGTCGAGAACCGACCTTCGCCACCTGCACGGTCCGTCACCACCAAACCGCCCAGCTCAGGTGGTTCCAGTGCTGCCACGTCTTCGGCCGCTGCCTCCACTTCCACGGCCACGACCGTCCAAGTATGTTGAACTTGGACCAACTAGCCCATCCAGGAAGTTAACTATGGATTTCATTTTTGACTTGTAGAAAACTGTGACGACTCCATCAGCGACAACTACCACCACCACTACCACCAATACGCCAACCACGACCAGGACTCCTGCTGCAACCACGACGACTACTGCCACTACGACGAAGCCGACAACACAGTCGACAACCACCAAACCAAGTAAATTTGATTTAACAATGATCCCCATGGTATGAATGGTATCCATAATGATTTAATTAAACTGAAGCTACTACTACAACTACGACCACAACGGCGCCAACGACGACAACAACTAAGAAACCGTCTACTACTACTTCTACTAAGGCAACCACTACGACGGCCAAGCCAACAGTTGCGAAAACGACTGCTCCAACTACCAAAGCTGCTGCAGCGACGACAACTTTGGGCGTAGAATCCAAGACGGAAGAAGTTACCGAAGGTGGCGAAGATGAGGAAATCCTCAAGGCTTCAGAGGTTGGATCTTTACGTGTCTGTCCGGGAGTATGCGTCGCTACTCGCATCTCTGACTACTGCGAAGCTGTCCTGAATGTCGATGGATTATGTAAAACAGCCATGAAATGCTGTGTCACAAAGTCTCTTTTTGGCGAATCAGAACCACCTCCAGAATTGGTAAAATCATCTTCATTTTTTTTTTTTCATTCAGAATTAATTTTGACTTGTAATGTTGGTGGACAGGTCATCTTGAACGACGCTGGTTCCGCTGTTTCTTCGACCACTGAAGCATCGACAACGACCTCCCCGACCACTACAACCGTATAGCCGAAAATTGCTAATTTATATCAAGTGATTTGTAACAAATAAGTTAACAATTATTCAGGTTCGTTCCACAACTACGACAAGTCGTCCTAGACCTAAAACAACTACCACCTCTGCTGCCCCGGCAGCTGGTGACGACAAACGTTGCAAAGTATAATTTGTTTATTATTTTCGCAGATTGTATTTGAAATTTTAATGAACCAGTCTAACTAGTTACTTTGATAATAATTGAAATCATATAGGGAACTTGCGTGACAGGATTTTTCTCTTACTTGTGCGATTTCATCGACTCCAAGGCAGTTTGCGCAAATGGCGGCAAATGTTGCATCAGTCGACGCGAGGGAACTGGCGGATCAACTGAGCAGAAAAACGCAACTGCACCGGCCAGTTCTCGTCCGTCATCGCCCAGTTCAAGAGTACCAGGTTCATCGACTACTGCTCGACCATCCACGACCACGACCAAAGCCAGTACTACTACTACGACCACTGCTGCTCCATTGAAGCGTTGTCCAGGTGTTTGCCTGCCCGGTTTGATGTCGGCTTTCTGTTCAAAGCCTTCCATCGTCATCAACAACCCGCCCAACCTTTGCGAACGTGGCTCAGTTTGCTGCGACTCGAAAACCCGTGAAGGAGCTACTCCGCAATCCGGCGGTTCTGGATCAAACGGAGTTTCCACTAACAGGCCGTCTCGACCTCCTACCAAAGCTCCGGCTTCGGCCATGTCTGATTTGTTGAGTAACCCACTTACCACCTTGTTAGCTGGACCGCTTCTAAGCAGCTTGGCTGGTGCTGCCATGCAACGCCCACCTCCATCAGGTAATAAGCGAAATTATCATCATTGTTGACAGTGTGAACTAAAAGGAAAATATTTTCGCAGGCGGAGATAAGTCGGACGTGTCACCGCAAAGACCTCAGTCGACTGGAACTCGAGCTCCAGCAACGACCACGACAACCACAACCACCACCACCAGCGCCCCTCAGGTGGTCGACACCAGACCCTATTGTCCTGGAACTTGCATGGCTCCCATTCTCTCTTTCTCTTGCTTCAGTAAGTTTTGTTTTGCTGGTTGTGATTCAATTAAATCCATGCGATTAATTCAGCTCAACCCTTTGGCGATTAGGCAATGCTGAAATTACCGACTTGTTCCGCTGCCCGAGTTCCAAAGTAGTCTGTTGTGCTCAAAAGTCGGCCATTCGCGAATTGAAACCGGCATCCGCCCTAGCTGTGGAAGTTCCTCAACCCGAATTCTCACGGTATGATTGTCATCCTTAACAAGCTAGATAAAGGTTTCGACATTGATGTTTGTCCTTTATTTCATCAAATATAGACCGGGAGGAGGATTCAGACCTCCACCAATGGTTCGACCTGGTACAGCTGTCGCAACACCTCCTCAACAGTTGCCGCAACAACCTACTGTAACTTCAGCTGGACCTAGACCTGCTGTTCCTAGACCGCTCCCCAATAGTAAATTCGTTTGCGGAGTCAAAGGTACTCATCGGGAACTTCGTGATTTGTCGCCGCTCGACAGCTTTGATACAAGTGCGTATTCATGAAAAACGGTTTCAGAAAAATGTGACTTTAATATCATCGTCAATTTCCTTGGGTACAGTCGAAAACTCCACCGCTACTGCACTTCGATCAGGTTATCGCCAGGCCCGCGTTGTTGGAGGACACGATGCCCTTCCTGGAGAATACTGCTGGCAGGTTGCTTTAATCAACTCGTTGAATCAGTACCTGTGCGGAGGTGCCCTGATAGGTACCCAGTGGGTATTGACTGCTGCTCATTGTGTCACCAAGTGAGTTTTATAAAACCAGCTAGATTTATTCCGTCAGTTATAATTAAAAATATGTTTGTTTAGCATTGTTCGTTCCGGTGATGCCATATACGTTCGTGTGGGAGACCATGATCTTACCAGCCGGTAAATATATTTTTACTTAAAAAATGTGGAAAACGACCAAAAATGACCTTGTTTATTGAAAAGATATGGAAGTCCTGGTGCGCAGACGTTGCGCGTGGCCACCACTTACATCCATCACAACCACAACAGCCAGACCTTAGATAACGACATCGCTTTGCTCAAACTGCAAGGTCAAGCTGAACTCAAGCCCGGTGTTTGCATTATTTGCTTGCCGTCAAGAGGCTCCATTCCGGAGACTGGACGTCGATGCACCGTTACCGGCTACGGATACATGGGAGAAAGTTAGTTTCAGAATTAAAAATGTATCTTTTAGTCATTTTCATTCAACCTTTTATTCATCTGAAGCTGGACCGATCCCATTGCGAGTACGAGAAGCCGAAGTACCGATTGTAAGTGAAGGCGAATGCGTGCGACAAATCAACGCTGTGACCGAGAAAATCTTCATCATGCCAGCTTCCAGTTTCTGTGCCGGCGGTGAGGCTGGTAACGACGCCTGTCAGGTAAATAAATATTTATTATCAAGTTTGCTAGTTTTTTTTTTTTCTAACGGCCTGTTTCGAACGATTTTCAGGGTGACGGCGGTGGTCCACTGGTATGCGAAGACGAAGGATATTATGAATTGAGCGGTTTGGTCAGCTGGGGTTTCGGCTGCGGTCGGGCTCAGGTACCCGGCGTCTACGTCAAAGTGTCGTCCTTCATCAGCTGGATCAATCAGATTATTAGTGTCAACAATGTGTAGCTCTAATAGATCTTGTTTGAAGCACAAGACTCTTTGCGTCATCAAGACGAAAAAAAATAACGCACGTCACATTTCCAGATCGTCACTCTAGTTGTATTTATTCTTGTATTAAACTTTGAAGGAGAAGAAAAAAGAACAAATCAGAAACACAAAACGCCATCAGATGATTGATGATGTGGTTCACTTGATCACCTAGTTATTTTGTTTTTCTTCCGGGAAATCACGCTCTTGCATTGGTTATGGGCTGTACCATCTATTTATTACGCACATAATTATTTTTGGTTGACGAGGACGTTAACCTTTTTTTTCAGAAATGTGTGTTATCTACATGTTTATTTAAACAAAATTTAAATGACTGTATTCATGGTGTACTGTTAATTCGGGAGGGAATCTGAAAGAAAAATGTTTTTATTAGTAATTTTGAAAGGTTCTGCAGCAGCAAGCACATTTCATTTCTTATCCATTTCCCCCAGTGTTATTTACAATATTGTGTCCCACTTTTATTTATGAAAATATTTCCTTGCTATTGGCGTATTGTAAATCACTTCTTCATTTGAAAACAATTTTTCCAATCTGGTCCGAGCTTAGAAACGATTAATTAATTTTAACTTTCGTAACTGGAATACAGTCCAACTCTTCTAACTCATGTTTCTGTCTAAATACAACAACAGTTGAATGAAAATTTTAAATTTCCC
>JAKUCG020000253.1:0-201515 GCA_022539655.2 Ceriodaphnia dubia
TCCAGTAAGCAATTTCTTTTGCGAAACTTCAATTTGTAATTTTAGGCATTTGAATAAGGTTTGAAAATGTGCCTTTCAAGCCGCAAGAAAGTCTACTACCAAGTCTGCATACAAGTTTTCAGCAATTCTGACAATAAACTCACAAGAATACACACGCAAGTAGGGAATCCAGTCTTTAACTCAACATAAACGAGGTCTTGGTTGCGGAAGTAATGCGATGTGAAAAGCCTGAAGGATTAAGGACAAACCACGGGGACTCAGAAACGCCGATCACAGATTTTGAGTTAGAAAAGCGTCGTCCCGCGTTTGGAATCTTAGTGAAGGAACATATATTGTAATGCAAAACCTGTACGTCTCTTATCCCAATACATTAGCTAGGCTCATACCATTTGCAACCTGTGAGGTGCATCAGGGGTGTTTTAAATATAACTTTGTAAAATAGATACTACAGTATTATTGGGAAAGAAAGTCTTAAGTCCGAATGAGACTATGTATCCTTCTGATCTAGCACCAAGGCAACACGCGACTTGGGAATTCCAGCATTACCACACAACTTTAAGGCCTTGTTCGGCAAAAAGAATTGACCTCCCCGACGGGGAATTGAACCCCGGTCTCCCGCGTGACAGGCGGGGATACTGACCACTATACTATCGAGGATTTTTGGTTCCCATACCGGGAATCGAACCCGAGCCTCCTGGGTGAAAGCCAGGTATCCTAGCCACTAGACCATATGGGATGGATGCCGAAACCCGGGATCGAACCAGGGACCTTTAGATCTTCAGTCTAACGCTCTCCCAGCTGAGCTATTTCGGCATATAACTCAATTGATTCGTCCCTAAAATGAAGTCCGCATTCTCCCAAAATACGCGTGAAGTAACAAGTTTAGATGAAAGTCCTTTGTATACCCTTCCCCTAGGCCCCTTTCTCGTCCACATAGGAAACGTTGTCTTGGGGGTGGGGGCATAAAATCATAACACGTGAAACACCGCCGTAGGCAACTTACAAGCAGCACTGAGCCTCAGCCAATCACAGATTGTCTGCAGAATTTCAATTAATCGAGTTCTGGCCCGCGGGAATTAGGGGAAGGTATAACAGACGTGGCTCATTGGTCTAGTGGTATGATTCTCGCTTAGGGTGCGAGAGGTCCCGGGTTCAATTCCCGGATGAGCCCGGCTCTAAAGGAGCACTTGTTGAAATGGGGATGTAGCTCAGATGGTAGAGCGCTCGCTTAGCATGCGAGAAGTACGGGGATCGATACCCTGCATCTCCAGTAAGCAATTTCTTTTGCGAAACTTCAATTTGTAATTTTAGGCATTTGAATAAGGTTTGAAAATGTGCCTTTCAAGCCGCAAGAAAGTCTACTACCAAGTCTGCATACAAGTTTTCAGCAATTCTGACAATAAACTCACAAGAATACACACGCAAGTAGGGAATCCAGTCTTTAACTCAACATAAACGAGGTCTTGGTTGCGGAAGTAATGCGATGTGAAAAGCCTGAAGGATTAAGGACAAACCACGGGGACTCAGAAACGCCGATCACAGATTTTGAGTTAGAAAAGCGTCGTCCCGCGTTTGGAATCTTAGTGAAGGAACATATATTGTAATGCAAAACCTGTACGTCTCTTATCCCAATACATTAGCTAGGCTCATACCATTTGCAACCTGTGAGGTGCATCAGGGGTGTTTTAAATATAACTTTGTAAAATAGATACTACAGTATTATTGGGAAAGAAAGTCTTAAGTCCGAATGAGACTATGTATCCTTCTGATCTAGCACCAAGGCAACACGCGACTTGGGAATTCCAGCATTACCACACAACTTTAAGGCCTTGTTCGGCAAAAAGAATTGACCTCCCCGACGGGGAATTGAACCCCGGTCTCCCGCGTGACAGGCGGGGATACTGACCACTATACTATCGAGGATTTTTGGTTCCCATACCGGGAATCGAACCCGAGCCTCCTGGGTGAAAGCCAGGTATCCTAGCCACTAGACCATATGGGATGGTTGCCGAAACCCGGGATCGAACCAGGGACCTTTAGATCTTCAGTCTAACGCTCTCCCAGCTGAGCTATTTCGGCATATAACTCAATTGATTCGTCCCTAAAATGAAGTCCGCATTCTCCCAAAATACGCGTGAAGTAACAAGTTTAGATGAAAGTCCTTTGTATACCCTTCCCCTAGGCCCCTTTCTCGTCCACATAGGAAACGTTGTCTTGGGGGTGGGGGCATAAAATCATAACACGTGAAACACCGCCGTAGGCAACTTACAAGCAGCACTGAGCCTCAGCCAATCACAGATTGTCTGCAGAATTTCAATTAATCGAGTTCTGGCCCGCGGGAATTAGGGGAAGGTATAACAGACGTGGCTCATTGGTCTAGTGGTATGATTCTCGCTTAGGGTGCGAGAGGTCCCGGGTTCAATTCCCGGATGAGCCCGGCTCTAAAGGAGCACTTGTTGAAATGGGGATGTAGCTCAGATGGTAGAGCGCTCGCTTAGCATGCGAGAAGTACGGGGATCGATACCCTGCATCTCCAGTAAGCAATTTCTTTTGCGAAACTTCAATTTGTAATTTTAGGCATTTGAATAAGGTTTGAAAATGTGCCTTTCAAGCCGCAAGAAAGTCTACTACCAAGTCTGCATACAAGTTTTCAGCAATTCTGACAATAAACTCACAAGAATACACACGCAAGTAGGGAATCCAGTCTTTAACTCAACATAAACGAGGTCTTGGTTGCGGAAGTAATGCGATGTGAAAAGCCTGAAGGATTAAGGACAAACCACGGGGACTCAGAAACGCCGATCACAGATTTTGAGTTAGAAAAGCGTCGTCCCGCGTTTGGAATCTTAGTGAAGGAACATATATTGTAATGCAAAACCTGTACGTCTCTTATCCCAATACATTAGCTAGGCTCATACCATTTGCAACCTGTGAGGTGCATCAGGGGTGTTTTAAATATAACTTTGTAAAATAGATACTACAGTATTATTGGGAAAGAAAGTCTTAAGTCCGAATGAGACTATGTATCCTTCTGATCTAGCACCAAGGCAACACGCGACTTGGGAATTCCAGCATTACCACACAACTTTAAGGCCTTGTTCGGCAAAAAGAATTGACCTCCCCGACGGGGAATTGAACCCCGGTCTCCCGCGTGACAGGCGGGGATACTGACCACTATACTATCGAGGATTTTTGGTTCCCATACCGGGAATCGAACCCGAGCCTCCTGGGTGAAAGCCAGGTATCCTAGCCACTAGACCATATGGGATGGTTGCCGAAACCCGGGATCGAACCAGGGACCTTTAGATCTTCAGTCTAACGCTCTCCCAGCTGAGCTATTTCGGCATATAACTCAATTGATTCGTCCCTAAAATGAAGTCCGCATTCTCCCAAAATACGCGTGAAGTAACAAGTTTAGATGAAAGTCCTTTGTATACCCTTCCCCTAGGCCCCTTTCTCGTCCACATAGGAAACGTTGTCTTGGGGGTGGGGGCATAAAATCATAACACGTGAAACACCGCCGTAGGCAACTTACAAGCAGCACTGAGCCTCAGCCAATCACAGATTGTCTGCAGAATTTCAATTAATCGAGTTCTGGCCCGCGGGAATTAGGGGAAGGTATAACAGACGTGGCTCATTGGTCTAGTGGTATGATTCTCGCTTAGGGTGCGAGAGGTCCCGGGTTCAATTCCCGGATGAGCCCGGCTCTAAAGGAGCACTTGTTGAAATGGGGATGTAGCTCAGATGGTAGAGCGCTCGCTTAGCATGCGAGAAGTACGGGGATCGATACCCTGCATCTCCAGTAAGCAATTTCTTTTGCGAAACTTCAATTTGTAATTTTAGGCATTTGAATAAGGTTTGAAAATGTGCCTTTCAAGCCGCAAGAAAGTCTACTACCAAGTCTGCATACAAGTTTTCAGCAATTCTGACAATAAACTCACAAGAATACACACGCAAGTAGGGAATCCAGTCTTTAACTCAACATAAACGAGGTCTTGGTTGCGGAAGTAATGCGATGTGAAAAGCCTGAAGGATTAAGGACAAACCACGGGGACTCAGAAACGCCGATCACAGATTTTGAGTTAGAAAAGCGTCGTCCCGCGTTTGGAATCTTAGTGAAGGAACATATATTGTAATGCAAAACCTGTACGTCTCTTATCCCAATACATTAGCTAGGCTCATACCATTTGCAACCTGTGAGGTGCATCAGGGGTGTTTTAAATATAACTTTGTAAAATAGATACTACAGTATTATTGGGAAAGAAAGTCTTAAGTCCGAATGAGACTATGTATCCTTCTGATCTAGCACCAAGGCAACACGCGACTTGGGAATTCCAGCATTACCACACAACTTTAAGGCCTTGTTCGGCAAAAAGAATTGACCTCCCCGACGGGGAATTGAACCCCGGTCTCCCGCGTGACAGGCGGGGATACTGACCACTATACTATCGAGGATTTTTGGTTCCCATACCGGGAATCGAACCCGAGCCTCCTGGGTGAAAGCCAGGTATCCTAGCCACTAGACCATATGGGATGGTTGCCGAAACCCGGGATCGAACCAGGGACCTTTAGATCTTCAGTCTAACGCTCTCCCAGCTGAGCTATTTCGGCATATAACTCAATTGATTCGTCCCTAAAATGAAGTCCGCATTCTCCCAAAATACGCGTGAAGTAACAAGTTTAGATGAAAGTCCTTTGTATACCCTTCCCCTAGGCCCCTTTCTCGTCCACATAGGAAACGTTGTCTTGGGGGTGGGGGCATAAAATCATAACACGTGAAACACCGCCGTAGGCAACTTACAAGCAGCACTGAGCCTCAGCCAATCACAGATTGTCTGCAGAATTTCAATTAATCGAGTTCTGGCCCGCGGGAATTAGGGGAAGGTATAACAGACGTGGCTCATTGGTCTAGTGGTATGATTCTCGCTTAGGGTGCGAGAGGTCCCGGGTTCAATTCCCGGATGAGCCCGGCTCTAAAGGAGCACTTGTTGAAATGGGGATGTAGCTCAGATGGTAGAGCGCTCGCTTAGCATGCGAGAAGTACGGGGATCGATACCCTGCATCTCCAGTAAGCAATTTCTTTTGCGAAACTTCAATTTGTAATTTTAGGCATTTGAATAAGGTTTGAAAATGTGCCTTTCAAGCCGCAAGAAAGTCTACTACCAAGTCTGCATACAAGTTTTCAGCAATTCTGACAATAAACTCACAAGAATACACACGCAAGTAGGGAATCCAGTCTTTAACTCAACATAAACGAGGTCTTGGTTGCGGAAGTAATGCGATGTGAAAAGCCTGAAGGATTAAGGACAAACCACGGGGACTCAGAAACGCCGATCACAGATTTTGAGTTAGAAAAGCGTCGTCCCGCGTTTGGAATCTTAGTGAAGGAACATATATTGTAATGCAAAACCTGTACGTCTCTTATCCCAATACATTAGCTAGGCTCATACCATTTGCAACCTGTGAGGTGCATCAGGGGTGTTTTAAATATAACTTTGTAAAATAGATACTACAGTATTATTGGGAAAGAAAGTCTTAAGTCCGAATGAGACTATGTATCCTTCTGATCTAGCACCAAGGCAACACGCGACTTGGGAATTCCAGCATTACCACACAACTTTAAGGCCTTGTTCGGCAAAAAGAATTGACCTCCCCGACGGGGAATTGAACCCCGGTCTCCCGCGTGACAGGCGGGGATACTGACCACTATACTATCGAGGATTTTTGGTTCCCATACCGGGAATCGAACCCGAGCCTCCTGGGTGAAAGCCAGGTATCCTAGCCACTAGACCATATGGGATGGTTGCCGAAACCCGGGATCGAACCAGGGACCTTTAGATCTTCAGTCTAACGCTCTCCCAGCTGAGCTATTTCGGCATATAACTCAATTGATTCGTCCCTAAAATGAAGTCCGCATTCTCCCAAAATACGCGTGAAGTAACAAGTTTAGATGAAAGTCCTTTGTATACCCTTCCCCTAGGCCCCTTTCTCGTCCACATAGGAAACGTTGTCTTGGGGGTGGGGGCATAAAATCATAACACGTGAAACACCGCCGTAGGCAACTTACAAGCAGCACTGAGCCTCAGCCAATCACAGATTGTCTGCAGAATTTCAATTAATCGAGTTCTGGCCCGCGGGAATTAGGGGAAGGTATAACAGACGTGGCTCATTGGTCTAGTGGTATGATTCTCGCTTAGGGTGCGAGAGGTCCCGGGTTCAATTCCCGGATGAGCCCGGCTCTAAAGGAGCACTTGTTGAAATGGGGATGTAGCTCAGATGGTAGAGCGCTCGCTTAGCATGCGAGAAGTACGGGGATCGATACCCTGCATCTCCAGTAAGCAATTTCTTTTGCGAAACTTCAATTTGTAATTTTAGGCATTTGAATAAGGTTTGAAAATGTGCCTTTCAAGCCGCAAGAAAGTCTACTACCAAGTCTGCATACAAGTTTTCAGCAATTCTGACAATAAACTCACAAGAATACACACGCAAGTAGGGAATCCAGTCTTTAACTCAACATAAACGAGGTCTTGGTTGCGGAAGTAATGCGATGTGAAAAGCCTGAAGGATTAAGGACAAACCACGGGGACTCAGAAACGCCGATCACAGATTTTGAGTTAGAAAAGCGTCGTCCCGCGTTTGGAATCTTAGTGAAGGAACATATATTGTAATGCAAAACCTGTACGTCTCTTATCCCAATACATTAGCTAGGCTCATACCATTTGCAACCTGTGAGGTGCATCAGGGGTGTTTTAAATATAACTTTGTAAAATAGATACTACAGTATTATTGGGAAAGAAAGTCTTAAGTCCGAATGAGACTATGTATCCTTCTGATCTAGCACCAAGGCAACACGCGACTTGGGAATTCCAGCATTACCACACAACTTTAAGGCCTTGTTCGGCAAAAAGAATTGACCTCCCCGACGGGGAATTGAACCCCGGTCTCCCGCGTGACAGGCGGGGATACTGACCACTATACTATCGAGGATTTTTGGTTCCCATACCGGGAATCGAACCCGAGCCTCCTGGGTGAAAGCCAGGTATCCTAGCCACTAGACCATATGGGATGGTTGCCGAAACCCGGGATCGAACCAGGGACCTTTAGATCTTCAGTCTAACGCTCTCCCAGCTGAGCTATTTCGGCATATAACTCAATTGATTCGTCCCTAAAATGAAGTCCGCATTCTCCCAAAATACGCGTGAAGTAACAAGTTTAGATGAAAGTCCTTTGTATACCCTTCCCCTAGGCCCCTTTCTCGTCCACATAGGAAACGTTGTCTTGGGGGTGGGGGCATAAAATCATAACACGTGAAACACCGCCGTAGGCAACTTACAAGCAGCACTGAGCCTCAGCCAATCACAGATTGTCTGCAGAATTTCAATTAATCGAGTTCTGGCCCGCGGGAATTAGGGGAAGGTATAACAGACGTGGCTCATTGGTCTAGTGGTATGATTCTCGCTTAGGGTGCGAGAGGTCCCGGGTTCAATTCCCGGATGAGCCCGGCTCTAAAGGAGCACTTGTTGAAATGGGGATGTAGCTCAGATGGTAGAGCGCTCGCTTAGCATGCGAGAAGTACGGGGATCGATACCCTGCATCTCCAGTAAGCAATTTCTTTTGCGAAACTTCAATTTGTAATTTTAGGCATTTGAATAAGGTTTGAAAATGTGCCTTTCAAGCCGCAAGAAAGTCTACTACCAAGTCTGCATACAAGTTTTCAGCAATTCTGACAATAAACTCACAAGAATACACACGCAAGTAGGGAATCCAGTCTTTAACTCAACATAAACGAGGTCTTGGTTGCGGAAGTAATGCGATGTGAAAAGCCTGAAGGATTAAGGACAAACCACGGGGACTCAGAAACGCCGATCACAGATTTTGAGTTAGAAAAGCGTCGTCCCGCGTTTGGAATCTTAGTGAAGGAACATATATTGTAATGCAAAACCTGTACGTCTCTTATCCCAATACATTAGCTAGGCTCATACCATTTGCAACCTGTGAGGTGCATCAGGGGTGTTTTAAATATAACTTTGTAAAATAGATACTACAGTATTATTGGGAAAGAAAGTCTTAAGTCCGAATGAGACTATGTATCCTTCTGATCTAGCACCAAGGCAACACGCGACTTGGGAATTCCAGCATTACCACACAACTTTAAGGCCTTGTTCGGCAAAAAGAATTGACCTCCCCGACGGGGAATTGAACCCCGGTCTCCCGCGTGACAGGCGGGGATACTGACCACTATACTATCGAGGATTTTTGGTTCCCATACCGGGAATCGAACCCGAGCCTCCTGGGTGAAAGCCAGGTATCCTAGCCACTAGACCATATGGGATGGTTGCCGAAACCCGGGATCGAACCAGGGACCTTTAGATCTTCAGTCTAACGCTCTCCCAGCTGAGCTATTTCGGCATATAACTCAATTGATTCGTCCCTAAAATGAAGTCCGCATTCTCCCAAAATACGCGTGAAGTAACAAGTTTAGATGAAAGTCCTTTGTATACCCTTCCCCTAGGCCCCTTTCTCGTCCACATAGGAAACGTTGTCTTGGGGGTGGGGGCATAAAATCATAACACGTGAAACACCGCCGTAGGCAACTTACAAGCAGCACTGAGCCTCAGCCAATCACAGATTGTCTGCAGAATTTCAATTAATCGAGTTCTGGCCCGCGGGAATTAGGGGAAGGTATAACAGACGTGGCTCATTGGTCTAGTGGTATGATTCTCGCTTAGGGTGCGAGAGGTCCCGGGTTCAATTCCCGGATGAGCCCGGCTCTAAAGGAGCACTTGTTGAAATGGGGATGTAGCTCAGATGGTAGAGCGCTCGCTTAGCATGCGAGAAGTACGGGGATCGATACCCTGCATCTCCAGTAAGCAATTTCTTTTGCGAAACTTCAATTTGTAATTTTAGGCATTTGAATAAGGTTTGAAAATGTGCCTTTCAAGCCGCAAGAAAGTCTACTACCAAGTCTGCATACAAGTTTTCAGCAATTCTGACAATAAACTCACAAGAATACACACGCAAGTAGGGAATCCAGTCTTTAACTCAACATAAACGAGGTCTTGGTTGCGGAAGTAATGCGATGTGAAAAGCCTGAAGGATTAAGGACAAACCACGGGGACTCAGAAACGCCGATCACAGATTTTGAGTTAGAAAAGCGTCGTCCCGCGTTTGGAATCTTAGTGAAGGAACATATATTGTAATGCAAAACCTGTACGTCTCTTATCCCAATACATTAGCTAGGCTCATACCATTTGCAACCTGTGAGGTGCATCAGGGGTGTTTTAAATATAACTTTGTAAAATAGATACTACAGTATTATTGGGAAAGAAAGTCTTAAGTCCGAATGAGACTATGTATCCTTCTGATCTAGCACCAAGGCAACACGCGACTTGGGAATTCCAGCATTACCACACAACTTTAAGGCCTTGTTCGGCAAAAAGAATTGACCTCCCCGACGGGGAATTGAACCCCGGTCTCCCGCGTGACAGGCGGGGATACTGACCACTATACTATCGAGGATTTTTGGTTCCCATACCGGGAATCGAACCCGAGCCTCCTGGGTGAAAGCCAGGTATCCTAGCCACTAGACCATATGGGATGGTTGCCGAAACCCGGGATCGAACCAGGGACCTTTAGATCTTCAGTCTAACGCTCTCCCAGCTGAGCTATTTCGGCATATAACTCAATTATTCGTCCCTAAAATGAAGTCCGCATTCTCCCAAAATACGCGTGAAGTAACAAGTTTAGATGAAAGTCCTTTGTATACCCTTCCCCTAGGCCCCTTTCTCGTCCACATAGGAAACGTTGTCTTGGGGGTGGGGGCATAAAATCATAACACGTGAAACACCGCCGTAGGCAACTTACAAGCAGCACTGAGCCTCAGCCAATCACAGATTTTCTGCAGAATTTCAATTAATCGAGTTCTGGCCCGCGGGAATTAGGGGAAGGTATAACAGACGTGGCTCATTGGTCTAGTGGTATGATTCTCGCTTAGGGTGCGAGAGGTCCCGGGTTCAATTCCCGGATGAGCCCGGCTCTAAAGGAGCACTTGTTGAAATGGGGATGTAGCTCAGATGGTAGAGCGCTCGCTTAGCATGCGAGAAGTACGGGGATCGATACCCTGCATCTCCAGTAAGCAATTTCTTTTGCGAAACTTCAATTTGTAATTTTAGGCATTTGAATAAGGTTTGAAAATGTGCCTTTCAAGCCGCAAGAAAGTCTACTACCAAGTCTGCATACAAGTTTTCAGCAATTCTGACAATAAACTCACAAGAATACACACGCAAGTAGGGAATCCAGTCTTTAACTCAACATAAACGAGGTCTTGGTTGCGGAAGTAATGCGATGTGAAAAGCCTGAAGGATTAAGGACAAACCACGGGGACTCAGAAACGCCGATCACAGATTTTGAGTTAGAAAAGCGTCGTCCCGCGTTTGGAATCTTAGTGAAGGAACATATATTGTAATGCAAAACCTGTACGTCTCTTATCCCAATACATTAGCTAGGCTCATACCATTTGCAACCTGTGAGGTGCATCAGGGGTGTTTTAAATATAACTTTGTAAAATAGATACTACAGTATTATTGGGAAAGAAAGTCTTAAGTCCGAATGAGACTATGTATCCTTCTGATCTAGCACCAAGGCAACACGCGACTTGGGAATTCCAGCATTACCACACAACTTTAAGTCCTTGTTCGGCAAAAAAATTGACCTCCCCGACGGGGAATTGAACCCCGGTCTCCCGCGTGACAGGCGGGGATACTGACCACTATACTATCGAGGATTTTTGGTTCCCATACCGGGAATCGAACCCGAGCCTCCTGGGTGAAAGCCAGGTATCCTAGCCACTAGACCATATGGGATGGTTGCCGAAACCCGGGATCGAACCAGGGACCTTTAGATCTTCAGTCTAACGCTCTCCCAACTGAGCTATTTCGGCATATAACTCAATTATTCGTCCCTAAAATGAAATCCGCATTCCCCCAAAATACGCGTGAAGTAACAAGTTTGGATGAAAGTCCTTTGTATACCCTTCCCCTAGGCCCCTTTCTCGTCCACATAGGAAACGTTGTCTTGGGGGTGGGGGCATAAAATCATAACACGTGAAACACCGCCGTAGGCAACTTACAAGCAGCACTGAGCCTCAGCCAATCACAGATTTTCTGCAGAATTTCAATTAATCGAGTTCTGGCCCGCGGGAATTAGGGGAAGGTATAATAGACGTGGCTCATTGGTCTAGTGGTATGATTCTCGCTTAGGGTGCGAGAGGTCCCGGGTTCAATTCCCGGATGAGCCCGGCTCTAAAGGAGCACTTGCTGAAATGGGGATGTAGCTCAGATGGTAGAGCGCTCGCTTAGCATGCGAGAAGTACGGGGATCGATACCCTGCATCTCCAGTAAGCAATTTCTTTTGCGAAACTTCAATTTGTAATTTTAGGCATTTGAATAAGGTTTGAAAATGTGCCTTTCAAGCTGCAAGAAAGTCTACTACCAAGTCTGCATACAAGTTTTCAACAATTCTGACAATAAACTCACAAGAATACACACGCAAGTAGGGAATCCAGTCTTTAACTCAACATAAACGAGGTCTTGGTTGCGGAAGTAATGCGATGTGAAAAGCCTGAAGGAGTAAGGACAAACCACGGGGACTCAGAAACGCCGATCACAGATTTTGAGTTAGAAAAGCGTCGTCCCGCGTTTGGAATCTTAGTGAAGGAACATATATTGTAATGCAAAACCTGTACGTCTCTTATCCCAATACATTAGCTAGGCTCATACCATTTGCAACCTGTGAGGTGCATCAGGGGTGTTTTAAATATAACTTTGTAAAATAGATACTACAGTATTATTGGGAGAGAAAGTCTTAAGTCCGAATGAGACTATGTATCCTTCTGATCTAGCACCAAGGCAACACGCGACTTGGGAATTCCAGCATTACCACACAACTTTAAGTCCTTGTTCGGCAAAAAAATTGACCTCCCCGACGGGGAATTGAACCCCGGTCTCCCGCGTGACAGGCGGGGATACTGACCACTATACTATCGAGGATTTTTGGTTCCCATACCGGGAATCGAACCCGAGCCTCCTGGGTGAAAGCCAGGTATCCTAGCCACTAGACCATATGGGATGGTTGCCGAAACCCGGGATCGAACCAGGGACCTTTAGATCTTCAGTCTAACGCTCTCCCAACTGAGCTATTTCGGCATATAACTCAATTATTCGTCCCTAAAATGAAATCCGCATTCCCCCAAAATACGCGTGAAGTAACAAGTTTGGATGAAAGTCCTTTGTATACCCTTCCCCTAGGCCCCTTTCTCGTCCACATAGGAAACGTTGTCTTGGGGGTGGGGGCATAAAATCATAACACGTGAAACACCGCCGTAGGCAACTTACAAGCAGCACTGAGCCTCAGCCAATCACAGATTTTCTGCAGAATTTCAATTAATCGAGTTCTGGCCCGCGGGAATTAGGGGAAGGTATAATAGACGTGGCTCATTGGTCTAGTGGTATGATTCTCGCTTAGGGTGCGAGAGGTCCCGGGTTCAATTCCCGGATGAGCCCGGCTCTAAAGGAGCACTTGCTGAAATGGGGATGTAGCTCAGATGGTAGAGCGCTCGCTTAGCATGCGAGAAGTACGGGGATCGATACCCTGCATCTCCAGTAAGCAATTTCTTTTGCGAAACTTCAATTTGTAATTTTAGGCATTTGAATAAGGTTTGAAAATGTGCCTTTCAAGCTGCAAGAAAGTCTACTACCAAGTCTGCATACAAGTTTTCAACAATTCTGACAATAAACTCACAAGAATACACACGCAAGTAGGGAATCCAGTCTTTAACTCAACATAAACGAGGTCTTGGTTGCGGAAGTAATGCGATGTGAAAAGCCTGAAGGAGTAAGGACAAACCACGGGGACTCAGAAACGCCGATCACAGATTTTGAGTTAGAAAAGCGTCGTCCCGCGTTTGGAATCTTAGTGAAGGAACATATATTGTAATGCAAAACCTGTACGTCTCTTATCCCAATACATTAGCTAGGCTCATACCATTTGCAACCTGTGAGGTGCATCAGGGGTGTTTTAAATATAACTTTGTAAAATAGATACTACAGTATTATTGGGAGAGAAAGTCTTAAGTCCGAATGAGACTATGTATCCTTCTGATCTAGCACCAAGGCAACACGCGACTTGGGAATTCCAGCATTACCACACAACTTTAAGTCCTTGTTCGGCAAAAAAATTGACCTCCCCGACGGGGAATTGAACCCCGGTCTCCCGCGTGACAGGCGGGGATACTGACCACTATACTATCGAGGATTTTTGGTTCCCATACCGGGAATCGAACCCGAGCCTCCTGGGTGAAAGCCAGGTATCCTAGCCACTAGACCATATGGGATGGTTGCCGAAACCCGGGATCGAACCAGGGACCTTTAGATCTTCAGTCTAACGCTCTCCCAACTGAGCTATTTCGGCATATAACTCAATTATTCGTCCCTAAAATGAAATCCGCATTCCCCCAAAATACGCGTGAAGTAACAAGTTTGGATGAAAGTCCTTTGTATACCCTTCCCCTAGGCCCCTTTCTCGTCCACATAGGAAACGTTGTCTTGGGGGTGGGGGCATAAAATCATAACACGTGAAACACCGCCGTAGGCAACTTACAAGCAGCACTGAGCCTCAGCCAATCACAGATTTTCTGCAGAATTTCAATTAATCGAGTTCTGGCCCGCGGGAATTAGGGGAAGGTATAATAGACGTGGCTCATTGGTCTAGTGGTATGATTCTCGCTTAGGGTGCGAGAGGTCCCGGGTTCAATTCCCGGATGAGCCCGGCTCTAAAGGAGCACTTGCTGAAATGGGGATGTAGCTCAGATGGTAGAGCGCTCGCTTAGCATGCGAGAAGTACGGGGATCGATACCCTGCATCTCCAGTAAGCAATTTCTTTTGCGAAACTTCAATTTGTAATTTTAGGCATTTGAATAAGGTTTGAAAATGTGCCTTTCAAGCTGCAAGAAAGTCTACTACCAAGTCTGCATACAAGTTTTCAACAATTCTGACAATAAACTCACAAGAATACACACGCAAGTAGGGAATCCAGTCTTTAACTCAACATAAACGAGGTCTTGGTTGCGGAAGTAATGCGATGTGAAAAGCCTGAAGGAGTAAGGACAAACCACGGGGACTCAGAAACGCCGATCACAGATTTTGAGTTAGAAAAGCGTCGTCCCGCGTTTGGAATCTTAGTGAAGGAACATATATTGTAATGCAAAACCTGTACGTCTCTTATCCCAATACATTAGCTAGGCTCATACCATTTGCAACCTGTGAGGTGCATCAGGGGTGTTTTAAATATAACTTTGTAAAATAGATACTACAGTATTATTGGGAGAGAAAGTCTTAAGTCCGAATGAGACTATGTATCCTTCTGATCTAGCACCAAGGCAACACGCGACTTGGGAATTCCAGCATTACCACACAACTTTAAGTCCTTGTTCGGCAAAAAAATTGACCTCCCCGACGGGGAATTGAACCCCGGTCTCCCGCGTGACAGGCGGGGATACTGACCACTATACTATCGAGGATTTTTGGTTCCCATACCGGGAATCGAACCCGAGCCTCCTGGGTGAAAGCCAGGTATCCTAGCCACTAGACCATATGGGATGGTTGCCGAAACCCGGGATCGAACCAGGGACCTTTAGATCTTCAGTCTAACGCTCTCCCAACTGAGCTATTTCGGCATATAACTCAATTATTCGTCCCTAAAATGAAATCCGCATTCCCCCAAAATACGCGTGAAGTAACAAGTTTGGATGAAAGTCCTTTGTATACCCTTCCCCTAGGCCCCTTTCTCGTCCACATAGGAAACGTTGTCTTGGGGGTGGGGGCATAAAATCATAACACGTGAAACACCGCCGTAGGCAACTTACAAGCAGCACTGAGCCTCAGCCAATCACAGATTTTCTGCAGAATTTCAATTAATCGAGTTCTGGCCCGCGGGAATTAGGGGAAGGTATAATAGACGTGGCTCATTGGTCTAGTGGTATGATTCTCGCTTAGGGTGCGAGAGGTCCCGGGTTCAATTCCCGGATGAGCCCGGCTCTAAAGGAGCACTTGCTGAAATGGGGATGTAGCTCAGATGGTAGAGCGCTCGCTTAGCATGCGAGAAGTACGGGGATCGATACCCTGCATCTCCAGTAAGCAATTTCTTTTGCGAAACTTCAATTTGTAATTTTAGGCATTTGAATAAGGTTTGAAAATGTGCCTTTCAAGCTGCAAGAAAGTCTACTACCAAGTCTGCATACAAGTTTTCAACAATTCTGACAATAAACTCACAAGAATACACACGCAAGTAGGGAATCCAGTCTTTAACTCAACATAAACGAGGTCTTGGTTGCGGAAGTAATGCGATGTGAAAAGCCTGAAGGAGTAAGGACAAACCACGGGGACTCAGAAACGCCGATCACAGATTTTGAGTTAGAAAAGCGTCGTCCCGCGTTTGGAATCTTAGTGAAGGAACATATATTGTAATGCAAAACCTGTACGTCTCTTATCCCAATACATTAGCTAGGCTCATACCATTTGCAACCTGTGAGGTGCATCAGGGGTGTTTTAAATATAACTTTGTAAAATAGATACTACAGTATTATTGGGAGAGAAAGTCTTAAGTCCGAATGAGACTATGTATCCTTCTGATCTAGCACCAAGGCAACACGCGACTTGGGAATTCCAGCATTACCACACAACTTTAAGTCCTTGTTCGGCAAAAAAATTGACCTCCCCGACGGGGAATTGAACCCCGGTCTCCCGCGTGACAGGCGGGGATACTGACCACTATACTATCGAGGATTTTTGGTTCCCATACCGGGAATCGAACCCGAGCCTCCTGGGTGAAAGCCAGGTATCCTAGCCACTAGACCATATGGGATGGTTGCCGAAACCCGGGATCGAACCAGGGACCTTTAGATCTTCAGTCTAACGCTCTCCCAACTGAGCTATTTCGGCATATAACTCAATTATTCGTCCCTAAAATGAAATCCGCATTCCCCCAAAATACGCGTGAAGTAACAAGTTTGGATGAAAGTCCTTTGTATACCCTTCCCCTAGGCCCCTTTCTCGTCCACATAGGAAACGTTGTCTTGGGGGTGGGGGCATAAAATCATAACACGTGAAACACCGCCGTAGGCAACTTACAAGCAGCACTGAGCCTCAGCCAATCACAGATTTTCTGCAGAATTTCAATTAATCGAGTTCTGGCCCGCGGGAATTAGGGGAAGGTATAATAGACGTGGCTCATTGGTCTAGTGGTATGATTCTCGCTTAGGGTGCGAGAGGTCCCGGGTTCAATTCCCGGATGAGCCCGGCTCTAAAGGAGCACTTGCTGAAATGGGGATGTAGCTCAGATGGTAGAGCGCTCGCTTAGCATGCGAGAAGTACGGGGATCGATACCCTGCATCTCCAGTAAGCAATTTCTTTTGCGAAACTTCAATTTGTAATTTTAGGCATTTGAATAAGGTTTGAAAATGTGCCTTTCAAGCTGCAAGAAAGTCTACTACCAAGTCTGCATACAAGTTTTCAACAATTCTGACAATAAACTCACAAGAATACACACGCAAGTAGGGAATCCAGTCTTTAACTCAACATAAACGAGGTCTTGGTTGCGGAAGTAATGCGATGTGAAAAGCCTGAAGGAGTAAGGACAAACCACGGGGACTCAGAAACGCCGATCACAGATTTTGAGTTAGAAAAGCGTCGTCCCGCGTTTGGAATCTTAGTGAAGGAACATATATTGTAATGCAAAACCTGTACGTCTCTTATCCCAATACATTAGCTAGGCTCATACCATTTGCAACCTGTGAGGTGCATCAGGGGTGTTTTAAATATAACTTTGTAAAATAGATACTACAGTATTATTGGGAGAGAAAGTCTTAAGTCCGAATGAGACTATGTATCCTTCTGATCTAGCACCAAGGCAACACGCGACTTGGGAATTCCAGCATTACCACACAACTTTAAGTCCTTGTTCGGCAAAAAAATTGACCTCCCCGACGGGGAATTGAACCCCGGTCTCCCGCGTGACAGGCGGGGATACTGACCACTATACTATCGAGGATTTTTGGTTCCCATACCGGGAATCGAACCCGAGCCTCCTGGGTGAAAGCCAGGTATCCTAGCCACTAGACCATATGGGATGGTTGCCGAAACCCGGGATCGAACCAGGGACCTTTAGATCTTCAGTCTAACGCTCTCCCAACTGAGCTATTTCGGCATATAACTCAATTATTCGTCCCTAAAATGAAATCCGCATTCCCCCAAAATACGCGTGAAGTAACAAGTTTGGATGAAAGTCCTTTGTATACCCTTCCCCTAGGCCCCTTTCTCGTCCACATAGGAAACGTTGTCTTGGGGGTGGGGGCATAAAATCATAACACGTGAAACACCGCCGTAGGCAACTTACAAGCAGCACTGAGCCTCAGCCAATCACAGATTTTCTGCAGAATTTCAATTAATCGAGTTCTGGCCCGCGGGAATTAGGGGAAGGTATAATAGACGTGGCTCATTGGTCTAGTGGTATGATTCTCGCTTAGGGTGCGAGAGGTCCCGGGTTCAATTCCCGGATGAGCCCGGCTCTAAAGGAGCACTTGCTGAAATGGGGATGTAGCTCAGATGGTAGAGCGCTCGCTTAGCATGCGAGAAGTACGGGGATCGATACCCTGCATCTCCAGTAAGCAATTTCTTTTGCGAAACTTCAATTTGTAATTTTAGGCATTTGAATAAGGTTTGAAAATGTGCCTTTCAAGCTGCAAGAAAGTCTACTACCAAGTCTGCATACAAGTTTTCAACAATTCTGACAATAAACTCACAAGAATACACACGCAAGTAGGGAATCCAGTCTTTAACTCAACATAAACGAGGTCTTGGTTGCGGAAGTAATGCGATGTGAAAAGCCTGAAGGAGTAAGGACAAACCACGGGGACTCAGAAACGCCGATCACAGATTTTGAGTTAGAAAAGCGTCGTCCCGCGTTTGGAATCTTAGTGAAGGAACATATATTGTAATGCAAAACCTGTACGTCTCTTATCCCAATACATTAGCTAGGCTCATACCATTTGCAACCTGTGAGGTGCATCAGGGGTGTTTTAAATATAACTTTGTAAAATAGATACTACAGTATTATTGGGAGAGAAAGTCTTAAGTCCGAATGAGACTATGTATCCTTCTGATCTAGCACCAAGGCAACACGCGACTTGGGAATTCCAGCATTACCACACAACTTTAAGTCCTTGTTCGGCAAAAAAATTGACCTCCCCGACGGGGAATTGAACCCCGGTCTCCCGCGTGACAGGCGGGGATACTGACCACTATACTATCGAGGATTTTTGGTTCCCATACCGGGAATCGAACCCGAGCCTCCTGGGTGAAAGCCAGGTATCCTAGCCACTAGACCATATGGGATGGTTGCCGAAACCCGGGATCGAACCAGGGACCTTTAGATCTTCAGTCTAACGCTCTCCCAACTGAGCTATTTCGGCATATAACTCAATTATTCGTCCCTAAAATGAAATCCGCATTCCCCCAAAATACGCGTGAAGTAACAAGTTTGGATGAAAGTCCTTTGTATACCCTTCCCCTAGGCCCCTTTCTCGTCCACATAGGAAACGTTGTCTTGGGGGTGGGGGCATAAAATCATAACACGTGAAACACCGCCGTAGGCAACTTACAAGCAGCACTGAGCCTCAGCCAATCACAGATTTTCTGCAGAATTTCAATTAATCGAGTTCTGGCCCGCGGGAATTAGGGGAAGGTATAATAGACGTGGCTCATTGGTCTAGTGGTATGATTCTCGCTTAGGGTGCGAGAGGTCCCGGGTTCAATTCCCGGATGAGCCCGGCTCTAAAGGAGCACTTGCTGAAATGGGGATGTAGCTCAGATGGTAGAGCGCTCGCTTAGCATGCGAGAAGTACGGGGATCGATACCCTGCATCTCCAGTAAGCAATTTCTTTTGCGAAACTTCAATTTGTAATTTTAGGCATTTGAATAAGGTTTGAAAATGTGCCTTTCAAGCTGCAAGAAAGTCTACTACCAAGTCTGCATACAAGTTTTCAACAATTCTGACAATAAACTCACAAGAATACACACGCAAGTAGGGAATCCAGTCTTTAACTCAACATAAACGAGGTCTTGGTTGCGGAAGTAATGCGATGTGAAAAGCCTGAAGGAGTAAGGACAAACCACGGGGACTCAGAAACGCCGATCACAGATTTTTGTTAGAAAAGCGTCGTCCCGCGTTTGGAATCTTAGTGAAGGAACATATATTGTAATGCAAAACCTGTACGTCTCTTATCCCAATACATTAGCTAGGCTCATACCATTTGCAACCTGTGAGGTGCATCAGGGGTGTTTTAAATATAACTTTGTAAAATAGATACTACAGTATTATTGGGAGAGAAAGTCTTAAGTCCGAATGAGACTATGTATCCTTCTGATCTAGCACCAAGGCAACACGCGACTTGGGAATTCCAGCATTACCACACAACTTTAAGTCCTTGTTCGGCAAAAAAATTGACCTCCCCGACGGGGAATTGAACCCCGGTCTCCCGCGTGACAGGCGGGGATACTGACCACTATACTATCGAGGATTTTTGGTTCCCATACCGGGAATCGAACCCGAGCCTCCTGGGTGAAAGCCAGGTATCCTAGCCACTAGACCATATGGGATGGTTGCCGAAACCCGGGATCGAACCAGGGACCTTTAGATCTTCAGTCTAACGCTCTCCCAACTGAGCTATTTCGGCATATAACTCAATTATTCGTCCCTAAAATGAAATCCGCATTCCCCCAAAATACGCGTGAAGTAACAAGTTTGGATGAAAGTCCTTTGTATACCCTTCCCCTAGGCCCCTTTCTCGTCCACATAGGAAACGTTGTCTTGGGGGTGGGGGCATAAAATCATAACACGTGAAACACCGCCGTAGGCAACTTACAAGCAGCACTGAGCCTCAGCCAATCACAGATTTTCTGCAGAATTTCAATTAATCGAGTTCTGGCCCGCGGGAATTAGGGGAAGGTATAATAGACGTGGCTCATTGGTCTAGTGGTATGATTCTCGCTTAGGGTGCGAGAGGTCCCGGGTTCAATTCCCGGATGAGCCCGGCTCTAAAGGAGCACTTGCTGAAATGGGGATGTAGCTCAGATGGTAGAGCGCTCGCTTAGCATGCGAGAAGTACGGGGATCGATACCCTGCATCTCCAGTAAGCAATTTCTTTTGCGAAACTTCAATTTGTAATTTTAGGCATTTGAATAAGGTTTGAAAATGTGCCTTTCAAGCTGCAAGAAAGTCTACTACCAAGTCTGCATACAAGTTTTCAACAATTCTGACAATAAACTCACAAGAATACACACGCAAGTAGGGAATCCAGTCTTTAACTCAACATAAACGAGGTCTTGGTTGCGGAAGTAATGCGATGTGAAAAGCCTGAAGGAGTAAGGACAAACCACGGGGACTCAGAAACGCCGATCACAGATTTTGAGTTAGAAAAGCGTCGTCCCGCGTTTGGAATCTTAGTGAAGGAACATATATTGTAATGCAAAACCTGTACGTCTCTTATCCCAATACATTAGCTAGGCTCATACCATTTGCAACCTGTGAGGTGCATCAGGGGTGTTTTAAATATAACTTTGTAAAATAGATACTACAGTATTATTGGGAGAGAAAGTCTTAAGTCCGAATGAGACTATGTATCCTTCTGATCTAGCACCAAGGCAACACGAGACTTGGGAATTCCAGCATTACCACACAACTTTAAGTCCTTGTTCGGCAAAAAAATTGACCTCCCCGACGGGGAATTGAACCCCGGTCTCCCGCGTGACAGGCGGGGATACTGACCACTATACTATCGAGGATTTTTGGTTCCCATACCGGGAATCGAACCCGAGCCTCCTGGGTGAAAGCCAGGTATCCTAGCCACTAGACCATATGGGATGGTTGCCGAAACCCGGGATCGAACCAGGGACCTTTAGATCTTCAGTCTAACGCTCTCCCAACTGAGCTATTTCGGCATATAACTCAATTATTCGTCCCTAAAATGAAATCCGCATTCCCCCAAAATACGCGTGAAGTAACAAGTTTGGATGAAAGTCCTTTGTATACCCTTCCCCTAGGCCCCTTTCTCGTCCACATAGGAAACGTTGTCTTGGGGGTGGGGGCATAAAATCATAACACGTGAAACACCGCCGTAGGCAACTTACAAGCAGCACTGAGCCTCAGCCAATCACAGATTTTCTGCAGAATTTCAATTAATCGAGTTCTGGCCCGCGGGAATTAGGGGAAGGTATAATAGACGTGGCTCATTGGTCTAGTGGTATGATTCTCGCTTAGGGTGCGAGAGGTCCCGGGTTCAATTCCCGGATGAGCCCGGCTCTAAAGGAGCACTTGCTGAAATGGGGATGTAGCTCAGATGGTAGAGCGCTCGCTTAGCATGCGAGAAGTACGGGGATCGATACCCTGCATCTCCAGTAAGCAATTTCTTTTGCGAAACTTCAATTTGTAATTTTAGGCATTTGAATAAGGTTTGAAAATGTGCCTTTCAAGCTGCAAGAAAGTCTACTACCAAGTCTGCATACAAGTTTTCAACAATTCTGACAATAAACTCACAAGAATACACACGCAAGTAGGGAATCCAGTCTTTAACTCAACATAAACGAGGTCTTGGTTGCGGAAGTAATGCGATGTGAAAAGCCTGAAGGAGTAAGGACAAACCACGGGGACTCAGAAACGCCGATCACAGATTTTGAGTTAGAAAAGCGTCGTCCCGCGTTTGGAATCTTAGTGAAGGAACATATATTGTAATGCAAAACCTGTACGTCTCTTATCCCAATACATTAGCTAGGCTCATACCATTTGCAACCTGTGAGGTGCATCAGGGGTGTTTTAAATATAACTTTGTAAAATAGATACTACAGTATTATTGGGAGAGAAAGTCTTAAGTCCGAATGAGACTATGTATCCTTCTGATCTAGCACCAAGGCAACACGCGACTTGGGAATTCCAGCATTACCACACAACTTTAAGTCCTTGTTCGGCAAAAAAATTGACCTCCCCGACGGGGAATTGAACCCCGGTCTCCCGCGTGACAGGCGGGGATACTGACCACTATACTATCGAGGATTTTTGGTTCCCATACCGGGAATCGAACCCGAGCCTCCTGGGTGAAAGCCAGGTATCCTAGCCACTAGACCATATGGGATGGTTGCCGAAACCCGGGATCGAACCAGGGACCTTTAGATCTTCAGTCTAACGCTCTCCCAACTGAGCTATTTCGGCATATAACTCAATTATTCGTCCCTAAAATGAAATCCGCATTCCCCCAAAATACGCGTGAAGTAACAAGTTTGGATGAAAGTCCTTTGTATACCCTTCCCCTAGGCCCCTTTCTCGTCCACATAGGAAACGTTGTCTTGGGGGTGGGGGCATAAAATCATAACACGTGAAACACCGCCGTAGGCAACTTACAAGCAGCACTGAGCCTCAGCCAATCACAGATTTTCTGCAGAATTTCAATTAATCGAGTTCTGGCCCGCGGGAATTAGGGGAAGGTATAATAGACGTGGCTCATTGGTCTAGTGGTATGATTCTCGCTTAGGGTGCGAGAGGTCCCGGGTTCAATTCCCGGATGAGCCCGGCTCTAAAGGAGCACTTGCTGAAATGGGGATGTAGCTCAGATGGTAGAGCGCTCGCTTAGCATGCGAGAAGTACGGGGATCGATACCCTGCATCTCCAGTAAGCAATTTCTTTTGCGAAACTTCAATTTGTAATTTTAGGCATTTGAATAAGGTTTGAAAATGTGCCTTTCAAGCTGCAAGAAAGTCTACTACCAAGTCTGCATACAAGTTTTCAACAATTCTGACAATAAACTCACAAGAATACACACGCAAGTAGGGAATCCAGTCTTTAACTCAACATAAACGAGGTCTTGGTTGCGGAAGTAATGCGATGTGAAAAGCCTGAAGGAGTAAGGACAAACCACGGGGACTCAGAAACGCCGATCACAGATTTTGAGTTAGAAAAGCGTCGTCCCGCGTTTGGAATCTTAGTGAAGGAACATATATTGTAATGCAAAACCTGTACGTCTCTTATCCCAATACATTAGCTAGGCTCATACCATTTGCAACCTGTGAGGTGCATCAGGGGTGTTTTAAATATAACTTTGTAAAATAGATACTACAGTATTATTGGGAGAGAAAGTCTTAAGTCCGAATGAGACTATGTATCCTTCTGATCTAGCACCAAGGCAACACGCGACTTGGGAATTCCAGCATTACCACACAACTTTAAGTCCTTGTTCGGCAAAAAAATTGACCTCCCCGACGGGGAATTGAACCCCGGTCTCCCGCGTGACAGGCGGGGATACTGACCACTATACTATCGAGGATTTTTGGTTCCCATACCGGGAATCGAACCCGAGCCTCCTGGGTGAAAGCCAGGTATCCTAGCCACTAGACCATATGGGATGGTTGCCGAAACCCGGGATCGAACCAGGGACCTTTAGATCTTCAGTCTAACGCTCTCCCAACTGAGCTATTTCGGCATATAACTCAATTATTCGTCCCTAAAATGAAATCCGCATTCCCCCAAAATACGCGTGAAGTAACAAGTTTGGATGAAAGTCCTTTGTATACCCTTCCCCTAGGCCCCTTTCTCGTCCACATAGGAAACGTTGTCTTGGGGGTGGGGGCATAAAATCATAACACGTGAAACACCGCCGTAGGCAACTTACAAGCAGCACTGAGCCTCAGCCAATCACAGATTTTCTGCAGAATTTCAATTAATCGAGTTCTGGCCCGCGGGAATTAGGGGAAGGTATAATAGACGTGGCTCATTGGTCTAGTGGTATGATTCTCGCTTAGGGTGCGAGAGGTCCCGGGTTCAATTCCCGGATGAGCCCGGCTCTAAAGGAGCACTTGCTGAAATGGGGATGTAGCTCAGATGGTAGAGCGCTCGCTTAGCATGCGAGAAGTACGGGGATCGATACCCTGCATCTCCAGTAAGCAATTTCTTTTGCGAAACTTCAATTTGTAATTTTAGGCATTTGAATAAGGTTTGAAAATGTGCCTTTCAAGCTGCAAGAAAGTCTACTACCAAGTCTGCATACAAGTTTTCAACAATTCTGACAATAAACTCACAAGAATACACACGCAAGTAGGGAATCCAGTCTTTAACTCAACATAAACGAGGTCTTGGTTGCGGAAGTAATGCGATGTGAAAAGCCTGAAGGAGTAAGGACAAACCACGGGGACTCAGAAACGCCGATCACAGATTTTGAGTTAGAAAAGCGTCGTCCCGCGTTTGGAATCTTAGTGAAGGAACATATATTGTAATGCAAAACCTGTACGTCTCTTATCCCAATACATTAGCTAGGCTCATACCATTTGCAACCTGTGAGGTGCATCAGGGGTGTTTTAAATATAACTTTGTAAAATAGATACTACAGTATTATTGGGAAAGAAAGTCTTAAGTCCGAATGAGACTATGTATCCTTCTGATCTAGCACCAAGGCAACACGCGACTTGGGAATTCCAGCATTACCACACAACTTTAAGTCCTTGTTCGGCAAAAAAATTGACCTCCCCGACGGGGAATTGAACCCCGGTCTCCCGCGTGACAGGCGGGGATACTGACCACTATACTATCGAGGATTTTTGGTTCCCATACCGGGAATCGAACCCGAGCCTCCTGGGTGAAAGCCAGGTATCCTAGCCACTAGACCATATGGGATGGTTGCCGAAACCCGGGATCGAACCAGGGACCTTTAGATCTTCAGTCTAACGCTCTCCCAACTGAGCTATTTCGGCATATAACTCAATTATTCGTCCCTAAAATGAAATCCGCATTCCCCCAAAATACGCGTGAAGTAACAAGTTTGGATGAAAGTCCTTTGTATACCCTTCCCCTAGGCCCCTTTCTCGTCCACATAGGAAACGTTGTCTTGGGGGTGGGGGCATAAAATCATAACACGTGAAACACCGCCGTAGGCAACTTACAAGCAGCACTGAGCCTCAGCCAATCACAGATTTTCTGCAGAATTTCAATTAATCGAGTTCTGGCCCGCGGGAATTAGGGGAAGGTATAATAGACGTGGCTCATTGGTCTAGTGGTATGATTCTCGCTTAGGGTGCGAGAGGTCCCGGGTTCAATTCCCGGATGAGCCCGGCTCTAAAGGAGCACTTGCTGAAATGGGGATGTAGCTCAGATGGTAGAGCGCTCGCTTAGCATGCGAGAAGTACGGGGATCGATACCCTGCATCTCCAGTAAGCAATTTCTTTTGCGAAACTTCAATTTGTAATTTTAGGCATTTGAATAAGGTTTGAAAATGTGCCTTTCAAGCTGCAAGAAAGTCTACTACCAAGTCTGCATACAAGTTTTCAACAATTCTGACAATAAACTCACAAGAATACACACGCAAGTAGGGAATCCAGTCTTTAACTCAACATAAACGAGGTCTTGGTTGCGGAAGTAATGCGATGTGAAAAGCCTGAAGGAGTAAGGACAAACCACGGGGACTCAGAAACGCCGATCACAGATTTTGAGTTAGAAAAGCGTCGTCCCGCGTTTGGAATCTTAGTGAAGGAACATATATTGTAATGCAAAACCTGTACGTCTCTTATCCCAATACATTAGCTAGGCTCATACCATTTGCAACCTGTGAGGTGCATCAGGGGTGTTTTAAATATAACTTTGTAAAATAGATACTACAGTATTATTGGGAGAGAAAGTCTTAAGTCCGAATGAGACTATGTATCCTTCTGATCTAGCACCAAGGCAACACGCGACTTGGGAATTCCAGCATTACCACACAACTTTAAGTCCTTGTTCGGCAAAAAAATTGACCTCCCCGACGGGGAATTGAACCCCGGTCTCCCGCGTGACAGGCGGGGATACTGACCACTATACTATCGAGGATTTTTGGTTCCCATACCGGGAATCGAACCCGAGCCTCCTGGGTGAAAGCCAGGTATCCTAGCCACTAGACCATATGGGATGGTTGCCGAAACCCGGGATCGAACCAGGGACCTTTAGATCTTCAGTCTAACGCTCTCCCAACTGAGCTATTTCGGCATATAACTCAATTATTCGTCCCTAAAATGAAATCCGCATTCCCCCAAAATACGCGTGAAGTAACAAGTTTGGATGAAAGTCCTTTGTATACCCTTCCCCTAGGCCCCTTTCTCGTCCACATAGGAAACGTTGTCTTGGGGGTGGGGGCATAAAATCATAACACGTGAAACACCGCCGTAGGCAACTTACAAGCAGCACTGAGCCTCAGCCAATCACAGATTTTCTGCAGAATTTCAATTAATCGAGTTCTGGCCCGCGGGAATTAGGGGAAGGTATAATAGACGTGGCTCATTGGTCTAGTGGTATGATTCTCGCTTAGGGTGCGAGAGGTCCCGGGTTCAATTCCCGGATGAGCCCGGCTCTAAAGGAGCACTTGCTGAAATGGGGATGTAGCTCAGATGGTAGAGCGCTCGCTTAGCATGCGAGAAGTACGGGGATCGATACCCTGCATCTCCAGTAAGCAATTTCTTTTGCGAAACTTCAATTTGTAATTTTAGGCATTTGAATAAGGTTTGAAAATGTGCCTTTCAAGCTGCAAGAAAGTCTACTACCAAGTCTGCATACAAGTTTTCAACAATTCTGACAATAAACTCACAAGAATACACACGCAAGTAGGGAATCCAGTCTTTAACTCAACATAAACGAGGTCTTGGTTGCGGAAGTAATGCGATGTGAAAAGCCTGAAGGAGTAAGGACAAACCACGGGGACTCAGAAACGCCGATCACAGATTTTGAGTTAGAAAAGCGTCGTCCCGCGTTTGGAATCTTAGTGAAGGAACATATATTGTAATGCAAAACCTGTACGTCTCTTATCCCAATACATTAGCTAGGCTCATACCATTTGCAACCTGTGAGGTGCATCAGGGGTGTTTTAAATATAACTTTGTAAAATAGATACTACAGTATTATTGGGAGAGAAAGTCTTAAGTCCGAATGAGACTATGTATCCTTCTGATCTAGCACCAAGGCAACACGCGACTTGGGAATTCCAGCATTACCACACAACTTTAAGTCCTTGTTCGGCAAAAAAATTGACCTCCCCGACGGGGAATTGAACCCCGGTCTCCCGCGTGACAGGCGGGGATACTGACCACTATACTATCGAGGATTTTTGGTTCCCATACCGGGAATCGAACCCGAGCCTCCTGGGTGAAAGCCAGGTATCCTAGCCACTAGACCATATGGGATGGTTGCCGAAACCCGGGATCGAACCAGGGACCTTTAGATCTTCAGTCTAACGCTCTCCCAACTGAGCTATTTCGGCATATAACTCAATTATTCGTCCCTAAAATGAAATCCGCATTCCCCCAAAATACGCGTGAAGTAACAAGTTTGGATGAAAGTCCTTTGTATACCCTTCCCCTAGGCCCCTTTCTCGTCCACATAGGAAACGTTGTCTTGGGGGTGGGGGCATAAAATCATAACACGTGAAACACCGCCGTAGGCAACTTACAAGCAGCACTGAGCCTCAGCCAATCACAGATTTTCTGCAGAATTTCAATTAATCGAGTTCTGGCCCGCGGGAATTAGGGGAAGGTATAATAGACGTGGCTCATTGGTCTAGTGGTATGATTCTCGCTTAGGGTGCGAGAGGTCCCGGGTTCAATTCCCGGATGAGCCCGGCTCTAAAGGAGCACTTGCTGAAATGGGGATGTAGCTCAGATGGTAGAGCGCTCGCTTAGCATGCGAGAAGTACGGGGATCGATACCCTGCATCTCCAGTAAGCAATTTCTTTTGCGAAACTTCAATTTGTAATTTTAGGCATTTGAATAAGGTTTGAAAATGTGCCTTTCAAGCTGCAAGAAAGTCTACTACCAAGTCTGCATACAAGTTTTCAACAATTCTGACAATAAACTCACAAGAATACACACGCAAGTAGGGAATCCAGTCTTTAACTCAACATAAACGAGGTCTTGGTTGCGGAAGTAATGCGATGTGAAAAGCCTGAAGGAGTAAGGACAAACCACGGGGACTCAGAAACGCCGATCACAGATTTTGAGTTAGAAAAGCGTCGTCCCGCGTTTGGAATCTTAGTGAAGGAACATATATTGTAATGCAAAACCTGTACGTCTCTTATCCCAATACATTAGCTAGGCTCATACCATTTGCAACCTGTGAGGTGCATCAGGGGTGTTTTAAATATAACTTTGTAAAATAGATACTACAGTATTATTGGGAAAGAAAGTCTTAAGTCCGAATGAGACTATGTATCCTTCTGATCTAGCACCAAGGCAACACGCGACTTGGGAATTCCAGCATTACCACACAACTTTAAGTCCTTGTTCGGCAAAAAAATTGACCTCCCCGACGGGGAATTGAACCCCGGTCTCCCGCGTGACAGGCGGGGATACTGACCACTATACTATCGAGGATTTTTGGTTCCCATACCGGGAATCGAACCCGAGCCTCCTGGGTGAAAGCCAGGTATCCTAGCCACTAGACCATATGGGATGGTTGCCGAAACCCGGGATCGAACCAGGGACCTTTAGATCTTCAGTCTAACGCTCTCCCAACTGAGCTATTTCGGCATATAACTCAATTATTCGTCCCTAAAATGAAATCCGCATTCCCCCAAAATACGCGTGAAGTAACAAGTTTGGATGAAAGTCCTTTGTATACCCTTCCCCTAGGCCCCTTTCTCGTCCACATAGGAAACGTTGTCTTGGGGGTGGGGGCATAAAATCATAACACGTGAAACACCGCCGTAGGCAACTTACAAGCAGCACTGAGCCTCAGCCAATCACAGATTTTCTGCAGAATTTCAATTAATCGAGTTCTGGCCCGCGGGAATTAGGGGAAGGTATAATAGACGTGGCTCATTGGTCTAGTGGTATGATTCTCGCTCAGACGTGTCCAAAGCCAGCTCCAGCCATAGCCTTAAGCCATTATCTCATCAAAACAGAAATCGGAAATTACATACATCAACATATTAATTTCACCTCTTTTGCAATCATCTTCATATTCATTCTATTTGTAAAAAAAAAAAAAAAAAACTTCCTCACTCCTCAATCTCATAAAGCACTTTTCACCCATCACTATATAAAAAAAACAAAAAAAAAAAAAAAAAAATAAAAAACTTGCACTATGGATATTAAAAGAGAGAATACTGTCTTCTTCAATTTTCGAGATTGCCCTTTTGTCCCAAATGATTTTGAAATTCAACAATGGCTCGTATCAAATGACATATTTGATGGAGAATTAAAAGTAATTGATTTTCACTATCATACCAAGCACGCACTAATTAAATTCACCCAAAAAGAAAGATTCGAAAAATTTCTTCAAGATTTTGGCAATTCAATTGATTACAGAAGAAATGAAGAAATTTTCCAAATTCCCATCATTGTTGCTGGTAGTCGACGCAAAACCATTAAAATTAGATATGTCCCATTTGAATTAGAAACTCAAAATATTTACACTGCACTTGAACAATACGGAAAAATTGAAAAGATTTCCAGAGATGAAACAGATATCAGCAAACCAGAACATTTATTTCAAGTAAAAAGAGAAAAATTAACAATTGAAATGACCCTCAGTAAAAACATCCCCTCATATATAACAGTACTAGGATTAAAATTAAATGTCTCATACATAGGACAACCCAAAACATGCGCAAAATGTGACTCCACCAATCATGAAGCCAAAGATTGTAACGCCCCTAAGAGTTACAGTCAAATTGCTAGATCCTCCCGAGCGCAAAAGGAATTAAATGAATCCCTACCTACATCAAATCTTCAAAAAGCCGTCCTTATCCTTCAAGATGTAGTAAAAGAAGGAGAACAATTCAATAAATCCACAGAAAACAAAAGAAGAACACCTCCTCACAATTCGGATTCCGACAAGAACTCAGATCCTGAAAAATGGACAAAAGCTACTAAAAAGGGGAGGAAAGAATCAATAAATGAAATGGAAACCGACATTGATGAGGATACCCCTTCCAACTCAACACAACAAACCATAACCTTATCGAACCAATACACCCTTCTTTCCCAAGAAGACTCAGATTTGTGTAGCACCGATGAAGACGAACCGGTGACCAATCCTAAATCATCCCCAAAGAAAAAACTAACAAAAAAATTAAAAAAACCTAAAACGAAAAAAAATTCAAAAAAATCACAAAAATCGCTAAAAGAAGCAGGAGAAACGCAGGATACAGAACCCAATCGAAAGAATGGGACTAGTGGTTTCCCCTGGAATGATCCTCAAACCCAACACTCAAATGAAGATACCCAAAACACCGAAAAGGAAATCAACCCTCCAGTAGACAACATCCCTCCCCACACTGCTACCGAAACCCGCACCTACCTTTCAACATCACCTCCCTTAAACTCTAAAAAACAAGAAAGACAAAACCTTGCTCTTTTACAAATCATCGATGACGACCCAGTAATACCAGAATTTCTATTAAACGACCCAATCAGTCACCCAAACACTATTCACAATAAAACTCCCCCAAATGCAAAGAATATCCCCGAAGTTCCCTAAATCAAATAACATTTTTCTTATTTTCTCTTTGTTTCAATTCTTTTTTGCATGATTAAAATAATTACATTAAATATAAATGGAATTAAAAATCCTATAAGGCAAGAATATTTACTACAATTTATAAAACAACATAAGCCAGATATCATAAACCTACAAGAAACTAATATCAATGATGTAAGCTTTATTGATTCAGAATATGATGCAATCATCAATAATAATATAGAGAATCAAAAATCAGGAACAATAATTATTTTTAAAAAAACCTTTCAGCTATTATCACAAGAAAAATCTCCTGACGGTAGAATTATTAGAGCTGTTTTTAAAAATTTAACCATCATCAATCTCTATGCACCAACACAAAGAGATGAAGCAGAAAAAAGAAACACATTTTTCATTAATACCTTGCCGACTTATATAAAACCCAGTGATAAAAAATTAATAATAACTGGAGACTTTAATTCTATAATTGAACCGAAAGACAGAACAGGAGAAGAAAAACGAATAAATAATAATTTAAAAAATATTATAGAAAAACTTAAATTAATTGATGCATTCCGTAAATTATATCCAAATAAAATTTCTTTTACGTATATTGGCCAAAACGGAAGTTCTAGAATAGATAGATTTTATATTGATACTTTGATAAGTAAGGAAATAAAATCTGTTTATCAAAAATCCTTTGCTTTCAGTGATCACCAAGCTGTTTTTCTAGAATTAAATGACTCACCCACCCCGATCATCAAAACAACTAATTTTTTCCATTGGAAACTAAACACATCCCTTTTAAAGGAAGATGATTTTAACCATTACCTAGAATTTTTTATAAATAATGCAAAGAATAGAAAACATCTTTATGATAACCTCTTAGATTGGTGGGAAATCGAAATAAAAGCTGAAGGAAAGAAAATGCTCATCAATTTTTCTACCATTATTAAAAAAGAAAGAAACTCCAAAAAAATTTTTATCAAAGATGCTTAGACCAAGTTAAAACTGAAATAGACAGCGGAAAAAATTATTTAAAGGAATATTATTATTTTAAAGACAAACTAAGATCAATTTTTAATGAAGAACTAGAGGGTAGAAAACTTAGAGGAAAACTTAACTTTCCACTTGATCAGGAATTGGTAGGAATTGCAAACCTAGTAAAAGAAAAAAATAAAGGAGAAAACAGATATATTGAAAGTTTAAAAACAAACAACAATGAAATAAAAAGCAAAACAGAAGATATAATAAAAATTGTTGAAGATTTTTATAATTTACTTTACAAACTTGACCCACACGACTCCACACAAAGACACTTTTTAATTGAACAAATAACTCCTGTAATCCCTGAATCCGTTAACTCCTCTCTTGTTGAAGATATAACAGAAACAGAAACATGGAATGCTATCAACTCCTTAAGCGAGCAAAAATCCCCAGGAATCGATGGCCTTCCAATAGAATTTTATAAGAAAATTTGGCCCTTTCTTAAAAAGGAATTTGTAGAAATCCTCAACTTCATTTTATCGGAAAACCGTTTAACAGAAACCCAAAATACAGCACTCATTACACTCATACACAAAGGAGGAGAAAAAGACCTTTTAAAAAACTACAGACCAATCAGCCTTTTATGTAGTGATTATAAAATACTTGCAAAAATTTTAACCAATAGAATTAAGAAAACACTTCCCATAGTTATAAGCCAAGAACAAACAGGAGGCATGACAAACCGTCAAATTACCCAGAATTTAAACTCCTATCGAAACATCATCACCCACTTCACAGAAGAAAGTCCCAATAATGCAGCAATTGTTAGCTTAGATTTTGAAAAAGCATATGACAGAGTGGATAGACAATTTTTATACAAAGTTATGGCAAAATTTGGCTTTGACCAAAAATTTATCAATTTCATTAAGACATTGTATGACAATGCCAAAGCCAAAGCTCTAGTCAATGGATTTCCCAGTGATCCTATACACCTAGAAAGAGGTGTAAGACAAGGATGTCCACTAGCCATGTACTTGTATATAATATTCTTAGAACCATTTCTCTTACTTTTAAAAAATAAAATCTCGCCAACCTACATTAAACAATCCCCATACCTTTTAACAGCATTCGTAGACGATGTGTCAATAACAATTAGCAAACTAAGCCACTTTAAAATTTTAAACGAATGTATAACCACCTTTGAAAAAGGTACAAATTCGAAAGTAAATAAAAGCAAAACGCAAACTCTAACTTTAGGTACGTGGATACACAACAAAACATGGCCAGAATCATGGATACAGCCCCAAGAGCCAATCAAAATCTTGGGGATTCAGTGGTATCAAAACATTGAAAAAACTATTGAATTAAACTGCCAAAGTGTCGTCAATAAAATAAAACAAAGCATAGAAGCTACTTTTAACCGAAACCTAACAATACACCAAAAAACAATTTATTTTAACTGCTTTATTGCCCCCAAACTTGGTTACATATCCAAAGTACTTCCAATACCAAAGAACTATTCAAACATAATAGAACAAATAGCTTACAAATTCATCTGGAGACACCGCTTAGAAAGTCTAGCCAAAAGAGAAATTTATCCCCCATAAAAATGGGCGGTTTGAATCTTCTCAACATTACAAATAAATGCTCTGCATCATTTTTAAATACTTTTTTAAAAGATTTATTTAACCCCAAAGACACCTCCAACAAACAAACAATTATTTATTGGACAGCTATCAAACTTAAAAAGCTCGTAAAAACTAAAAATATCCCTCGAAGTGAAAATCCACCAGAATTCTTTAAAGAACCTTTAAATATCTTGCAAAATTTAATGGACAATATGGAGATCAACGAAACCACTACAGAAAAAATAATTTATACATACTTAAATAAACAATGTTTTAAAACACCAAAGATAATAACAAAAAACCCAAACACAGATTTTAGCAATGCTTTTAATGCTCTTACAAAACCTTTCCTGTCAAGTCAAATAAAGGAACACATTTTCTTTCAAACCCATAATATTTTACCAACCAAAGACAGACAAATAAAATGCAGAAGAATAGTAAATGAAAAATGTGACCTTTGTAACCAAAATGAAGACCTATTGCACATTTTCACCTGCGAAAAAACATTAGCAGCCACCAAATTTATCCAACGAAAAATAGCCAAATTGTACAATTCGACAAACCTACCATCAATAAAAGATATATGCCTATTCCAATTTCCCCCAACACCAAAAGTAACCCAGAATATGGCAATATGGACAGCTGCTAATTTTACGATCCTCTTGTGGAAAACCAGAAAAAAAGCAAATTTTATGCAACATTTTATTAATAAATTTAAGAGTGAGGAAAATGCAATCAAACATCACAAAAATTATAAAAAATGGTTTTCACCAGCACAAAACACACAATAAGGGGAGTTCAGTCCCCGGGGAGTTCAGCCAGGGAGAAGATCAGCCAGAGAGAAGTTTCAGACAGAGAAAAGTTAAAAGGAATCAAGAAAAGTTAAAAGGAATCAAGAAAAGTTAAAAGGAATCAAGAAAAGTTAAAAGGAATCAAGAAAAGTTAAAAGGAATCAAGAAAAGTTAAAAGGAATCAAGAAAAGTTAAAAGGAATCAAGAAAAGTTAAAAGGAATCAAGAAAAGTTAAAAGGAATCAAGAAAAGTTAAAAGGAATCAAGAAAAGTTAAAAGGAATCAAGAAAAGTTAAAAGGAATCAAGAAAAGTTAAAAGGAATCAAGAAAAGAAAAGTTAAAAGGAATCAAGAAAAGTTAAAAGGAATCAAGAAAAGTTAAAAGGAATCAAGAAAAGTTAAAAGGAATCAAGAAAAGTTAAAAGGAATCAAGAAAAGTTAAAAGGAATCAAGAAAAGTTAAAAGGAATCAAGAAAAGTTAAAAGGAATCAAGAAAAGTTAAAAGGAATCAAGAAAAGTTAAAAGGAATAAAAGGAATCAAGAAAAGTTAAAAGGAATCAAGAAAAGTTAAAAGGAATCAAGAAAAGTTAAAAGGAATCAAGAAAAGTTAAAAGGAATCAAGAAAAAAAAAAAAAAAAAAAAAAAAAAAAAAAAAAAAAAAAAAAAAAGGTCCCGGGTTCAATTCCCGGATGAGCCCGGCTCTAAAGGAGCACTTGCTGAAATGGGGATGTAGCTCAGATGGTAGAGCGCTCGCTTAGCATGCGAGAAGTACGGGGATCGATACCCTGCATCTCCAGTAAGCAATTTCTTTTGCGAAACTTCAATTTGTAATTTTAGGCATTTGAATAAGGTTTGAAAATGTGCCTTTCAAGCTGCAAGAAAGTCTACTACAAGTCTGCATACAAGTTTTCAACAATTCTGACAATAAACTCACAAGAATACACACGCAAGTAGGGAATCCAGTCTTTAACTCAACATAAACGAGGTCTTGGTTGCGGAAGTAATGCGATGTGAAAAGCCTGAAGGAGTAAGGACAAACCACGGGGACTCAGAAACGCCGATCACAGATTTTGAGTTAGAAAAGCGTCGTCCCGCGTTTGGAATCTTAGTGAAGGAACATATATTGTAATGCAAAACCTGTACGTCTCTTATCCCAATACATTAGCTAGGCTCATACCATTTGCAACCTGTGAGGTGCATCAGGGGTGTTTTAAATATAACTTTGTAAAATAGATACTACAGTATTATTGGGAAAGAAAGTCTTAAGTCCGAATGAGACTATGTATCCTTCTGATCTAGCACCAAGGCAACACGCGACTTGGGAATTCCAGCATTACCACACAACTTTAAGTCCTTGTTCGGCAAAAAAATTGACCTCCCCGACGGGGAAATGAACCCCGGTCTCCCGCGTGACAGGCGGGGATACTGACCACTATACTATCGAGGATTTTTGGTTCCCATACCGGGAATCGAACCCGAGCCTCCTGGGTGAAAGCCAGGTATCCTAGCCACTAGACCATATGGGATGGTTGCCGAAACCCGGGATCGAACCAGGGACCTTTAGATCTTCAGTCTAACGCTCTCCCAACTGAGCTATTTCGGCATATAACTCAATTATTCGTCCCTAAAATGAAATCCGCATTCCCCCAAAATACGCGTGAAGTAACAAGTTTGGATGAAAGTCCTTTGTATACCCTTCCCCTAGGCCCCTTTCTCGTCCACATAGGAAACGTTGTCTTGGGGGTGGGGGCATAAAATCATAACACGTGAAACACCGCCGTAGGCAACTTACAAGCAGCACTGAGCCTCAGCCAATCACAGATTTTCTGCAGAATTTCAATTAATCGAGTTCTGGCCCGCGGGAATTAGGGGAAGGTATAATAGACGTGGCTCATTGGTCTAGTGGTATGATTCTCGCTTAGGGTGCGAGAGGTCCCGGGTTCAATTCCCGGATGAGCCCGGCTCTAAAGGAGCACTTGCTGAAATGGGGATGTAGCTCAGATGGTAGAGCGCTCGCTTAGCATGCGAGAAGTACGGGGATCGATACCCTGCATCTCCAGTAAGCAATTTCTTTTGCGAAACTTCAATTTGTAATTTTAGGCATTTGAATAAGGTTTGAAAATGTGCCTTTCAAGCTGCAAGAAAGTCTACTACCAAGTCTGCATACAAGTTTTCAACAATTCTGACAATAAACTCACAAGAATACACACGCAAGTAGGGAATCCAGTCTTTAACTCAACATAAACGAGGTCTTGGTTGCGGAAGTAATGCGATGTGAAAAGCCTGAAGGAGTAAGGACAAACCACGGGGACTCACAAACGCCGATCACAGATTTTGAGTTAGAAAAGCGTCGTCCCGCGTTTGGAATCTTAGTGAAGGAACATATATTGTAATGCAAAACCTGTACGTCTCTTATCCCAATACATTAGCTAGGCTCATACCATTTGCAACCTGTGAGGTGCATCAGGGGTGTTTTAAATATAACTTTGTAAAATAGATACTACAGTATTATTGGGAAAGAAAGTCTTAAGTCCGAATGAGACTATGTATCCTTCTGATCTAGCACCAAGGCAACACGCGACTTGGGAATTCCAGCATTACCACACAACTTTAAGTCCTTGTTCGGCAAAAAAATTGACCTCCCCGACGGGGAATTGAACCCCGGTCTCCCGCGTGACAGGCGGGGATACTGACCACTATACTATCGAGGATTTTTGGTTCCCATACCGGGAATCGAACCCGAGCCTCCTGGGTGAAAGCCAGGTATCCTAGCCACTAGACCATATGGGATGGTTGCCGAAACCTGGGATCGAACCAGGGACCTTTAGATCTTCAGTCTAACGCTCTCCCAACTGAGCTATTTCGGCATATAACTCAATTATTCGTCCCTAAAATGAAATCCGCATTCCCCCAAAATACGCGTGAAGTAACAAGTTTGGATGAAAGTCCTTTGTATACCCTTCCCCTAGGCCCCTTTCTCGTCCACATAGGAAACGTTGTCTTGGGGGTGGGGGCATAAAATCATAACACGTGAAACACCGCCGTAGGCAACTTACAAGCAGCACTGAGCCTCAGCCAATCACAGATTTTCTGCAGAATTTCAATTAATCGAGTTCTGGCCCGCGGGAATTAGGGGAAGGTATAATAGACGTGGCTCATTGGTCTAGTGGTATGATTCTCGCTTAGGGTGCGAGAGGTCCCGGGTTCAATTCCCGGATGAGCCCGGCTCTAAAGGAGCACTTGCTGAAATGGGGATGTAGCTCAGATGGTAGAGCGCTCGCTTAGCATGCGAGAAGTACGGGGATCGATACCCTGCATCTCCAGTAAGCAATTTCTTTTGCGAAACTTCAATTTGTAATTTTAGGCATTTGAATAAGGTTTGAAAATGTGCCTTTCAAGCTGCAAGAAAGTCTACTACCAAGTCTGCATACAAGTTTTCAACAATTCTGACAATAAACTCACAAGAATACACACGCAAGTAGGGAATCCAGTCTTTAACTCAACATAAACGAGGTCTTGGTTGCGGAAGTAATGCGATGTGAAAAGCCTGAAGGAGTAAGGACAAACCACGGGGACTCACAAACGCCGATCACAGATTTTGAGTTAGAAAAGCGTCGTCCCGCGTTTGGAATCTTAGTGAAGGAACATATATTGTAATGCAAAACCTGTACGTCTCTTATCCCAATACATTAGCTAGGCTCATACCATTTGCAACCTGTGAGGTGCATCAGGGGTGTTTTAAATATAACTTTGTAAAATAGATACTACAGTATTATTGGGAGAGAAAGTCTTAAGTCCGAATGAGACTATGTATCCTTCTGATCTAGCACCAAGGCAACACGCGACTTGGGAATTCCAGCATTACCACACAACTTTAAGTCCTTGTTCGGCAAAAAAATTGACCTCCCCGACGGGGAATTGAACCCCGGTCTCCCGCGTGACAGGCGGGGATACTGACCACTATACTATCGAGGATTTTTGGTTCCCATACCGGGAATCGAACCCGAGCCTCCTGGGTGAAAGCCAGGTATCCTAGCCACTAGACCATATGGGATGGTTGCCGAAACCCGGGATCGAACCAGGGACCTTTAGATCTTCAGTCTAACGCTCTCCCAACTGAGCTATTTCGGCATATAACTCAATTATTCGTCCCTAAAATGAAATCCGCATTCCCCCAAAATACGCGTGAAGTAACAAGTTTGGATGAAAGTCCTTTGTATACCCTTCCCCTAGGCCCCTTTCTCGTCCACATAGGAAACGTTGTCTTGGGGGTGGGGGCATAAAATCATAACACGTGAAACACCGCCGTAGGCAACTTACAAGCAGCACTGAGCCTCAGCCAATCACAGATTTTCTGCAGAATTTCAATTAATCGAGTTCTGGCCCGCGGGAATTAGGGGAAGGTATAATAGACGTGGCTCATTGGTCTAGTGGTATGATTCTCGCTTAGGGTGCGAGAGGTCCCGGGTTCAATTCCCGGATGAGCCCGGCTCTAAAGGAGCACTTGCTGAAATGGGGATGTAGCTCAGATGGTAGAGCGCTCGCTTAGCATGCGAGAAGTACGGGGATCGATACCCTGCATCTCCAGTAAGCAATTTCTTTTGCGAAACTTCAATTTGTAATTTTAGGCATTTGAATAAGGTTTGAAAATGTGCCTTTCAAGCTGCAAGAAAGTCTACTACCAAGTCTGCATACAAGTTTTCAACAATTCTGACAATAAACTCACAAGAATACACACGCAAGTAGGGAATCCAGTCTTTAACTCAACATAAACGAGGTCTTGGTTGCGGAAGTAATGCGATGTGAAAAGCCTGAAGGAGTAAGGACAAACCACGGGGACTCACAAACGCCGATCACAGATTTTGAGTTAGAAAAGCGTCGTCCCGCGTTTGGAATCTTAGTGAAGGAACATATATTGTAATGCAAAACCTGTACGTCTCTTATCCCAATACATTAGCTAGGCTCATACCATTTGCAACCTGTGAGGTGCATCAGGGGTGTTTTAAATATAACTTTGTAAAATAGATACTACAGTATTATTGGGAGAGAAAGTCTTAAGTCCGAATGAGACTATGTATCCTTCTGATCTAGCACCAAGGCAACACGCGACTTGGGAATTCCAGCATTACCACACAACTTTAAGTCCTTGTTCGGCAAAAAAATTGACCTCCCCGACGGGGAATTGAACCCCGGTCTCCCGCGTGACAGGCGGGGATACTGACCACTATACTATCGAGGATTTTTGGTTCCCATACCGGGAATCGAACCCGAGCCTCCTGGGTGAAAGCCAGGTATCCTAGCCACTAGACCATATGGGATGGTTGCCGAAACCCGGGATCGAACCAGGGACCTTTAGATCTTCAGTCTAACGCTCTCCCAACTGAGCTATTTCGGCATATAACTCAATTATTCGTCCCTAAAATGAAATCCGCATTCCCCCAAAATACGCGTGAAGTAACAAGTTTGGATGAAAGTCCTTTGTATACCCTTCCCCTAGGCCCCTTTCTCGTCCACATAGGAAACGTTGTCTTGGGGGTGGGGGCATAAAATCATAACACGTGAAACACCGCCGTAGGCAACTTACAAGCAGCACTGAGCCTCAGCCAATCACAGATTTTCTGCAGAATTTCAATTAATCGAGTTCTGGCCCGCGGGAATTAGGGGAAGGTATAATAGACGTGGCTCATTGGTCTAGTGGTATGATTCTCGCTTAGGGTGCGAGAGGTCCCGGGTTCAATTCCCGGATGAGCCCGGCTCTAAAGGAGCACTTGCTGAAATGGGGATGTAGCTCAGATGGTAGAGCGCTCGCTTAGCATGCGAGAAGTACGGGGATCGATACCCTGCATCTCCAGTAAGCAATTTCTTTTGCGAAACTTCAATTTGTAATTTTAGGCATTTGAATAAGGTTTGAAAATGTGCCTTTCAAGCTGCAAGAAAGTCTACTACCAAGTCTGCATACAAGTTTTCAACAATTCTGACAATAAACTCACAAGAATACACACGCAAGTAGGGAATCCAGTCTTTAACTCAACATAAACGAGGTCTTGGTTGCGGAAGTAATGCGATGTGAAAAGCCTGAAGGAGTAAGGACAAACCACGGGGACTCAGAAACGCCGATCACAGATTTTGAGTTAGAAAAGCGTCGTCCCGCGTTTGGAATCTTAGTGAAGGAACATATATTGTAATGCAAAACCTGTACGTCTCTTATCCCAATACATTAGCTAGGCTCATACCATTTGCAACCTGTGAGGTGCATCAGGGGTGTTTTAAATATAACTTTGTAAAATAGATACTACAGTATTATTGGGAGAGAAAGTCTTAAGTCCGAATGAGACTATGTATCCTTCTGATCTAGCACCAAGGCAACACGCGACTTGGGAATTCCAGCATTACCACACAACTTTAAGTCCTTGTTCGGCAAAAAAATTGACCTCCCCGACGGGGAATTGAACCCCGGTCTCCCGCGTGACAGGCGGGGATACTGACCACTATACTATCGAGGATTTTTGGTTCCCATACCGGGAATCGAACCCGAGCCTCCTGGGTGAAAGCCAGGTATCCTAGCCACTAGACCATATGGGATGGTTGCCGAAACCCGGGATCGAACCAGGGACCTTTAGATCTTCAGTCTAACGCTCTCCCAACTGAGCTATTTCGGCATATAACTCAATTATTCGTCCCTAAAATGAAATCCGCATTCCCCCAAAATACGCGTGAAGTAACAAGTTTGGATGAAAGTCCTTTGTATACCCTTCCCCTAGGCCCCTTTCTCGTCCACATAGGAAACGTTGTCTTGGGGGTGGGGGCATAAAATCATAACACGTGAAACACCGCCGTAGGCAACTTACAAGCAGCACTGAGCCTCAGCCAATCACAGATTTTCTGCAGAATTTCAATTAATCGAGTTCTGGCCCGCGGGAATTAGGGGAAGGTATAATAGACGTGGCTCATTGGTCTAGTGGTATGATTCTCGCTTAGGGTGCGAGAGGTCCCGGGTTCAATTCCCGGATGAGCCCGGCTCTAAAGGAGCACTTGCTGAAATGGGGATGTAGCTCAGATGGTAGAGCGCTCGCTTAGCATGCGAGAAGTACGGGGATCGATACCCTGCATCTCCAGTAAGCAATTTCTTTTGCGAAACTTCAATTTGTAATTTTAGGCATTTGAATAAGGTTTGAAAATGTGCCTTTCAAGCTGCAAGAAAGTCTACTACCAAGTCTGCATACAAGTTTTCAACAATTCTGACAATAAACTCACAAGAATACACACGCAAGTAGGGAATCCAGTCTTTAACTCAACATAAACGAGGTCTTGGTTGCGGAAGTAATGCGATGTGAAAAGCCTGAAGGAGTAAGGACAAACCACGGGGACTCAGAAACGCCGATCACAGATTTTGAGTTAGAAAAGCGTCGTCCCGCGTTTGCAATCTTAGTGAAGGAACATATATTGTAATGCAAAACCTGTACGTCTCTTATCCCAATACATTAGCTAGGCTCACACCATTTGCAACCTGTGAGGTGCATCAGGGGTGTTTTAAATATAACTTTGTAAAATAGATACTACAGTATTATTGGGAAAGAAAGTCTTAAGTCCGAATGAGACTATGTATCCTTCTGATCTAGCACCAAGGCAACACGCGACTTGGGAATTCCAGCATTACCACACAACTTTAAGTCCTTGTTCGGCAAAAAAATTGACCTCCCCGACGGGGAATTGAACCCCGGTCTCCCGCGTGACAGGCGGGGATACTGACCACTATACTATCGAGGATTTTTGGTTCCCATACCGGGAATCGAACCCGAGCCTCCTGGGTGAAAGCCAGGTATCCTAGCCACTAGACCATATGGGATGGTTGCCGAAACCCGGGATCGAACCAGGGACCTTTAGATCTTCAGTCTAACGCTCTCCCAACTGAGCTATTTCGGCATATAACTCAACTATTCGTCCCTAAAATGAAATCCGCATTCCCCCAAAATACGCGTGAAGTAACAAGTTTGGATGAAAGTCCTTTGTATACCCTTCCCCTAGGCCCCTTTCTCGTCCACATAGGAAACGTTGTCTTGGGGGTGGGGGCATAAAATCATAACACGTGAAACACCGCCGTAGGCAACTTACAAGCAGCACTGAGCCTCAGCCAATCACAGATTTTCTGCAGAATTTCAATTAATCGAGTTCTGGCCCGCGGGAATTAGGGGAAGGTATAATAGACGTGGCTCATTGGTCTAGTGGTATGATTCTCGCTTAGGGTGCGAGAGTGCGTCAAAGTTCGATCCGGATTGAGTTGAAAGGGGTCACGTGATCCATTTCAACCAATAAAAAAACCAGAATTGACGATTGAAAACAACCCTACTACAAGATTGAGTTGTTGTTAAAAAAACGTTGCCAGTAAACTAAACTTTGTTATATGGCAACACCGAAAAAAAATATTTGTCTCTCGTTCAAAGTCAATTGCTGTCTGCTGGAGTGCTGGCCACATTTTTTGAAATGGCGTCCCAGAATTTTGCTGGTAAAATTGTAGTTAGCGTGGGAAACAAAAAACTTCTTATTGATCGAGCAGCTTACGAGAAAATTACAGGTAATTTCATTCAACAACACTAATCTACTTGTGTGAAAACTATAAATTTTCTTTATAAAGGTATCAAATTAACACATGGACTGCAATCTGGAACACCAATCGTTAGTGCTCAGGTAAAGTATAGTTATTTTACTGTGCATCCTCTTATTAATTTATGTTTACGAATAGGCTACTCAGCCACATCAAGGAGAAAATAGGGTTTTAGTGCCCCATGGACCTGTTCAGTCTAGTACGTGTCCTGTAGCGTCACAGCCCACTGTTATAAGTGCTCAGGTATAGTGTATTTTGTTTCTAACTTGCAATTCTTATCACTTATACATTTCCTTATAGGCCAAACAAGCGCAGCAAGAAATTATGATCACAAGTCGACAAATACCTGCTGGTCAGCCGAGCACATGTCCAGCTCCAGCAGTGATTTCATTCTCCACTAACAGTAGTGCTGAAGTATGTGTATTACTGTGTTATAGTTACAAATTACTTAAATTCATACTTTCTATTAGAGTACTCATCCATCACGAGGTATTACAGTGTTAAATGGACAAACAACTGCTGTTAAGTCTAGTAGATGCCAAGTGGTTTCCCCACCTACTAGTGCTGGTACTGCTCAGGTATAGAGTATGTTATGTATGATTTAATTTCAATTTACTTTATTTTTAAATGCAGGTTTCTCAGGCAAAGGTGATGATGCCCCAAACATCTTCGGCACAGTCCAACGCCGGCCTTATGGTTCCACTTAGTACTCAGGTATAGTTTATTCCGTGATATACTCTATTGAAATTTTATTAATTTTTTCTATTAGGCTACTCAACCACATCAAGAGGGGTTGGGGCCCAAAATATCTGCGAGTCAGCCCAGCACAGGCTCCACGGCATCTCTATCCAGCTGCGATAGTACTAAGGTATTGTGTAGTCGACGAGATTCAAGCCGTATCTAAAATGGCATATTATTTTAGGCTATTCAATCACAGAAAAGAATCTACGTACTGAAAGCTCAAACACAAGTTTTGCCCTCTAGTACTCAACAGTCAATTGCGAGCGTGGTGTCATCAGATGACATTAGTATACAAGTATTGGGTTTTTTCTTGGCTATCTGCCTATCTTGTCGAACTGAACTAAATTTGTAGAAGGTTACTCAGCCATTGGCCAACCAGGAATCATTTGGTGGGTTGAAACCCCAGACATCGTTTTTGCAGCCTAGTATGCAGCAATCAACAACAAGCCACGTAGTCTCACCATCAGTATTTGTTCATCAGGTACACTTGTTATTTTTTTTATTTGTATTTTTTATCGTAATCTACATGTAATTAGATCCTAGGTAACTGAATCACGCCAACCAGGTATCACCGTTTTGAAGCCACAGACATGTAGCCTAGCTTTTCAAAGTACAGACAACATGGGAAAACCTTCATGTTCGCAAAACAATAATTACCAGCCCAGGCCCGATGGTAGTGATTCACAAGCAAAACGTGTTCAAGGAAGGCCAACAACAGGTGTGGATACTCCCATTTTTATAAAAATTGACAGTTATTAGATCTTTCTTTATTTCCAGGGAAGGCAAATGCTCCGAAGGAGAAAGGAAAGAGACTTATGTGGGGTGAACATGACACTCTGTTGATGTTGTCCCAGTACAGAAAGCTATCGAAGAAAAAACAGTTTCAGATACCTGGTTCTCAAGTAGCGCTATGGAAAGCTGTAAGTGTTTCTATTGACAAGAATTGTAAGCAAGAGAATGTTAATTGCATAATAATATTTCTGTCCCTTAGATTGCAGATGAAATCTACAACATAACTGGCAGAGAATATTCTGGTAAGAGTTGTCAAGAAAAATGGAAGAATATGAAACAGCAATACAGGCAGAGACTAGATGAAGAAAATAGGTCTGGTGCTGGGTCCTTGTCAGATTGGATATTTCATAAGCCGATGGAGGAGATGTGTGGAAATAATCCAGAAGTCACGTTACGCCACGTTCACGAAGCTGGCATTGGTGGTATTGTCGACAAACGCAACTTTCATGAGGTACTATATTGTTCGTGAATGTGATGCGAGTGCTAGATTGAATTTTAATTTCAGGGCACTGATGACCAGCCCCTTCCTGCATCATTGATTGGCGATCAATGGGATGCTCTCAATGACGACAACAACAACTTAACAGCAAAAGCTGCGAAGAAGCCAAAGAAAATTGGCGATTACTTGGCTCTAATGGTTGAGAGAGAAACTCGTAAAGGTACGTTTCCCTTCTTATTGCATTGTCAATTAACTAGCCATGATTGACTAACTTTATTTTAATTTTTAGACGAAGAAGAGAAGGCAATGGATGCAGAATTCTTTGATTGCATTAAAAGCATCAAATCATCTAGTGAAAGGAAGGCTGCTCAGTCAGAGAAAAACGGAGAATCCATCCAAAAAATTGCAGAGGCATTTATCGCTAGTCTCAACAAATAAGATCAAGAAGCCAGATCTTATCATCTTTCAGTGCAAACTTTAAACCTAAGTACCCTTTATTCTTGATTACGAAATTGATCTCATTTTAAGTTCTTAGAAGGTACCATTCCTCGTTTAACTTTACTTATTTTGTTTCATTTGATTTTTGGACCAAAAATGTAAGAAAATAAAACAAATTTTATGTTATTTTTCAATTTATTCAAACTTGCGTCAGTCAGAATCTGGGATACCTAAGAAAGCAGCAATTCCATCCCTTTTTCTAACCCCCTCATGATCCTCATCTTCGTCCGACTCATCTTCTGAGCTTTCGTCGTCGTCTACCTCGTCGTTTTCATCTTCAGAGCGGGGTAGGAAAAAGGGAATATCTAGGGTAAAGTTATGGAGACAACAAGCTGCAATAATGATGTCCGTGAGGTAGTTGAGGTTAGTAATATCGATTCCTTTAAGTCGCCTCCATTTTCCTTTCAGTAAAGCAAAACACCGCTCTACTACTTGTCGATCACTGGACAAGTAATAATTGAAAGTCCTTTGGAGCTAAAAACGGAAAACTGGAAACATGAGCATTTGGACCCTTTGTTTTTAAGTTTTTAACTTACGTTATTTAATGGGCGATCTGCTCTGTATGGAATCATCAAGTGTTTGGATAGTTTATATCCACCGTCTCCAATCAAATGATATGGAGTGTTATTTAAAAAAGCTGGTAGACTTCCAGATAGTGAGCTAAGTCTGAATATGCGCTTGTCATTCATCGAGGATGGCCAACCAGTACTAGCATCGATTATGTACCGATCAGCCAAGCAAACAACTTGAAGACTGACAGCAGAATACTTTTTTCGGTTGAAGTAGCTCCTGCCTGAGTTTTTCGGTGGCTTCATTGGAATGTAACTGGCGTCAATTGAGCCTACCAAATAAACTAAACAACATGGGGTGCTTGAATAACATTTAATAAAAATTACCAATAGCATCAGGAAACGTAAAGTCCTCAGCTAGGCCACCCAAAGCGTCCCTCGAAGGCCATTTTATAAAATAAAGAGCCTTTTTCGAAATTATTCGACAAACTTTATTAAAGATGAAATGAGAACTTCCTAATGAAAGTACCCCTATAAAAGTAAATAGTGTGTTCGTATAGGTTTTGAAGTATCGACCAACCTTTGTTTTTAAACCCAAAACGATGGGAAACTTCTCGAAAAGTTTCTCGTGTCGCCAAAGTCCATATTGTTAACAACAATTTGTGAATGCGTTGCTGGTGAGATGCATAAAATTTTTTCGTCAGCGCTCTGCCAAGTACCACGTAAAGTTCCTATAAAATCATTCAAGATAGAAAGAAAAGTTTGTTTATGTCTGAACGTCAAGTCTGAAAAGCGATATATTTACTTCGAAACGTCCTCGAGTCATTCTAAAGTCTTCAGAAAACTGTACGTCTGAATAACGCCAAACTAACTCTGAAAAACCAGTCATTGCCAGTCGATTATCGCCACGGTTTCCCCCGTAGAAAAGTTTTATCAAGTTGGGTAGAAGCTTAGAGCGGCGAGCTCTATTTCTCTTTCTCATTCGAATAAAGTTCATCACCATTATTAGCTCTTCTTCATCGTCGTCATCCTCTTCTCGATTGGCTACCATAAGAGTCATTAAAACCCTTCGAATATCCATTCCCAAATTCAATTTTTGATAAAATATTTCTTTTCAAACAACGATAAAAATTCGTCTGCTCTAACTTGCAATTTTTTCATTTGGTTGTGGCAACATTGCAATTCAACTCAATCCGTCGCGTCACAAGAAAAAAACAAAAGCTGCACGCTTTTCAACTCAATCCGGATCGAACTTTGACGCACTCCGAGAGGTCCCGGGTTCAATTCCCGGATGAGCCCGGCTCTAAAGGAGCACTTGCTGAAATGGGGATGTAGCTCAGATGGTAGAGCGCTCGCTTAGCATGCGAGAAGTACGGGGATCGATACCCTGCATCTCCAGTAAGCAATTTATTTTGCGAAACTTCAATTTGTAATTTTAGGCATTTGAATAAGGTTTGAAAATGTGCCTTTCAAGCTGCAAGAAAGTCTACTACCAAGTCTGCATACAAGTTTTCAACAATTCTGACAATAAACTCACAAGAATACACACGCAAGTAGGGAATCCAGTCTTTAACTCAACATAAACGAGGTCTTGGTTGCGGAAGTAATGCGATGTGAAAAGCCTGAAGGAGTAAGGACAAACCACGGGGACTCAGAAACGCCGATCACAGATTTTGAGTTAGAAAAGCGTCGTCCCGCGTTTGGAATCTTAGTGAAGGAACATATATTGTAATGCAAAACCTGTACGTCTCTTATCCCAATACATTAGCTAGGCTCATACCATTTGCAACCTGTGAGGTGCATCAGGGGTTTTTTAAATATAACTTTGTAAAATAGATACTACAGTATTATTGGGAAAGAAAGTCTTAAGTCCGAATGAGACTATGTATCCTTCTGATCTAGCACCAAGGCAACACGCGACTTGGGAATTCCAGCATTACCACACAACTTTAAGTCCTTGTTCGGCAAAAAAATTGACCTCCCCGACGGGGAATTGAACCCCGGTCTCCCGCGTGACAGGCGGGGATACTGACCACTATACTATCGAGGATTTTTGGTTCCCATACCGGGAATCGAACCCGAGCCTCCTGGGTGAAAGCCAGGTATCCTAGCCACTAGACCATATGGGATGGTTGCCGAAACCCGGGATCGAACCAGGGACCTTTAGATCTTCAGTCTAACGCTCTCCCAACTGAGCTATTTCGGCATATAACTCAATTATTCGTCCCTAAAATGAAATCCGCATTCCCCCAAAATACGCGTGAAGTAACAAGTTTGGATGAAAGTCCTTTGTATACCCTTCCCCTAGGCCCCTTTCTCGTCCACATAGGAAACGTTGTCTTGGGGGTGGGGGCATAAAATCATAACACGTGAAACACCGCCGTAGGCAACTTACAAGCAGCACTGAGCCTCAGCCAATCACAGATTTTCTGCAGAATTTCAATTAATCGAGTTCTGGCCCGCGGGAATTAGAGGAAGGTATAATAGACGTGGCTCATTGGTCTAGTGGTATGATTCTCGCTTAGGGTGCGAGAGGTCCCGGGTTCAATTCCCGGATGAGCCCGGCTCTAAAGGAGCACTTGCTGAAATGGGGATGTAGCTCAGATGGTAGAGCGCTCGCTTAGCATGCGAGAAGTACGGGGATCGATACCCTGCATCTCCAGTAAGCAATTTCTTTTGCGAAACTTCAATTTGTAATTTTAGGCATTTGAATAAGGTTTGAAAATGTGCCTTTCAAGCTGCAAGAAAGTCTACTACCAAGTCTGCATACAAGTTTTCAACAATTCTGACAATAAACTCACAAGAATACACACGCAAGTAGGGAATCCAGTCTTTAACTCAACATCAACAAGGTCAATAACAGAGTTAATTATTCGTCCCTAAAAATGAAATCAGCATTCCTCCAAAATACGCGGGAAGTAACAAGTTTGGATAAAAGTCCTTTGTATACCCTTCCCCTAGGCTCCTTTCTTTTCCAAATAGGAAACATTGCCTCGTGGGTGGGTGCATAAAATCACAACACGTGAAAGTTCAGCCATAAAATTCGCGAAAAAACCATTTCATTTAACATAATTTTATTGAAATTTGGCAAGAAAGAATATTCAGTGTCAAAGGTAGTTTAAACTAAATAAGATATATTATTACTGACAGTTTAATGACAGGATAATTGATGGGCTTTATATTTGGAAATGACAGAGAGCAAAAGAGGTAGTTTTTTACAGTAACTTCAGTAGAGAACAATGTCTCTTCTCTCTAAAAAAACAGTTAATAGTGAATGGAGCTCGCGCGCTTTAGACCTTTGTATCATTAGACATTAGTGCTGTATACTTACACAAAGGACCAAAAGCGCGTGAGCTCAATTCACCATACATTATTTTTTGAAGCCTCTAAATCTTAATGTAATAACAGGCGAATTGTCTTGCAAAAATTTATATTCATTTATCTGCTGATCCAAAATGGTCATTTACTGCCTGGATTATCCACAACTGATAGTAGATTCCTTTTAGTTTAATAAGATCATCATGTTTTCCTCGCTCTTTGATTTCCCCCTTTTCAAATACTAAGATTTCATCAGCGTCTTTAATAGTACTCATCCGATGAGCTACGACAATACTCGTTCGACCAAGACTAGCTCGAAATAAAGCATCTTGCACTAACTTCTCGCTCTCTGAATCTAATGCCGATGTTGCTTCGTCAAGTAAAAGGATCCGTGGGTTTCTTATAAGGGCTCGGGCGATAGCAACCCGCTGTTTCTGTCCACCACTTAATTGGGTACCTTTCTGACCTACTAGGGTATCGTAGCCTAGGGGCAATGAAAGAATAAAGTTATGAATATTTGCATTTATAGCCGCCTGGGTGATTTCTTCGGTAGTGATCGTTTTGGTCTGATCACCGTAGGCGATGTTTTCTGCAATGGTTCGGTTAAAGAGGACTGGCTCTTGAGAAACGATACCCAAATTCGATCGAATCAAATCGATTGACATCTCAGAAAAAAAAGTGTCATCTATTAATATATTTCCGGAATCAGGCTCGTAAAAGCGCTGGATAAGTTGTATGAATGTTGATTTTCCACATCCGCTGTGACCAACAAGAGCCACTGTCTGACCTGGATAGATTATAGTAGATAAACCCTTTAATACAGACATATCCGCCCTTGTCGGATAACAGAAACTGACGTTATCGAATTCAACTTTGCCATCAAGGGTTGGTTTGATTTTTTCAGGAGAAAAAGTAGCCAATTTGGGAGTTTTGTTGGTTTTAATGAGCTCGAAAATCCGCTTAGCTGATGCTTTTGCTTGACTGTAGTTAGGTGTGAAAGCCATAATCTGACCCACCATCTCCATCCCATAAATGAGCGCTTCACTAATTATTAACATGTTTTTGTAAGTCAATTCCTTATTTTTTATGAGATACGTACCATAAACTATGCAAACAACGTATGCAAATGTTGAGATGTTATCAGCTAGTCCCAATATGAGAGCACGAACAGGTATTAGTTTTTTTACTGAAATGTAGGAGTTATCATGAGACGTCATGTAGCTAGAATGAAATGTTTCTTCACGCCCTAGACTAGCTACTGTTCGGATATTGCAAATGGCTTCCGTCGCTACTCTAGTCGACTCCTCTATTGCTCTCGTCTTTTTTAAGTTTTGCCCCGCATTCATTTTGACTCCCAGTTCAGCCGATAGTAAAATGACTGGTACAAAAGTGCTACTAGCTAATGCGAGTTTCCAATTATAAAACATTGAAAGAATAAGCGCAAAGAAAATGTTAACTGACACCAGTATGACGAGCCCAATTCGGACGCCAGTAATTCCTTGGATGGCTAAAGCGTCAGAAGACAGCCGAGCACATAATGCCCCGACGGAGTGGTCTAGTTGATCAAAGAATTCCATCTTTTGCCCAAGGATCGATCGGAAAGTTAGTATTCTCAACCGGAGAGTTAATTTCTCTCCAGCAACTGTCAACATGAATGTCTGCAAAAATGAGCCAATGCCTGTTCCAGCAGCAACTCCAACGAAAATCTGAATATAATGTGGGATCAAGTTAAGAAAGTTATTTCGTATTTCCTCTCAGGTTACCAGTGCAATCATGTTGTTTAAATGTGTTGCATCTTGCTGAAGTGTTAGATCCAACAGACCCATTACTTCCCCGTAAAATATTGCATACACTGGAGTACTCAACCCGAGAATGATAGATCCAACTACGCCCAATACTAGATATTTCCATTCTGGTTTGTTCAGGAGCAAAATTTTCCAAAAGGAAATATCAGCTTCATTTTTGTTGAATTGGTTTTGAGACTGATTCTGTATGCTTTCTGTTCTTGGACACTGATGAGCATCAACTTTTAACGGACAAAAACTATGAGAACCCGCCGACGGTGATTCGTCATTCTGAAGAAGATCCACAGGGTTCATGTCGTCTGATGTATTCGTTGGAGTCAGACTTTGTTGTTGTGATTTTACTAGATTGTAATAAAGTCCTCTCTTACTCATAAGATTGCCGTGAGTACCTTTTTCCTGAGAACCGACAGAGATGGAATTTAAATTAAATGCAGTACTTCTACAGATTGAATACAATACTCAATACGTTACTATTTACCTCTATTTTTCGATCGTTGAAAACGAATATCAAGTCGGCTTCGCGGATAGTTGTTAGTCGATGAGTGACAATCAAAGTAGTTCGCCCCTCGCGAGCTTTATCCAATGCTTGCTGGACGACAGCTTCACTTTTCGTGTCAAGAGCTGATGTGGCTTCATCTAGAAGCAAAATTTTGGGATTTCGAATTAAAGCACGGGCTATTGCGATACGTTGTTTCTGTCCACCGCTGAGATGGGCACCACTCTCTCCTACTAGAGTGTCATACCCATTTGGTAGTGATACAATGAAGTCGTGTATGTTGGCTTGTTTTGCAACATGTTCAATATCTTTTTGTGAAATTTCAGCCAAACGAGGATGCCCATACATGATGTTTTCTCGTATCGTCAAGCTGAAAAGGGCTGGCTCTTGTCCGACAACGCCAATGTTTTCACGCCACCAGCGGACGTTAAGTGTTTTCAAGTCGTGTCCGTCGATTGAAATTTTGCCTCTAACCGGATCGTAAAAGCGTTCAAGTAGTTGAATACAAGTAGATTTGCCGCAACCACTTGGCCCGACAAGAGCTACCGTCTGACCGGATTTCACTTCGACACTGACTCCACGAAGAACGTTTACATCTGGTCTAGAAGGATAATTGAAATCTACATTATCGATTAGGATGTGACCATGAACTTGTTCCAATCGAATTCCAGTGGATGATAAGCTGTCGATCTCTGGATTTTGATCTAATAACTTGTAGACATTCGCAGCCGATACTCGGGCTATAGAAAAAACTTCGAAAAACGGAAGAAGCTGACCAAGTTTTATTGCGGCGATGTACATGTTGAAGAAAACGATGTTCAGTGTTCCAGCGTCGTACTTTGTTGGAGTTTGACTGCACATTGATTCGAGAACAAGTTTAATACCATACCAAAATGAAAGAGCGTAACTTGCGAATGTAAGAATCCAGACAAAACCATTTCCAATGGCGATGACCAGTCCTCGTTTTATTCCAGCTTTCTGTGCTAGCGTAAGTGAGGCTTCAAAACGAGCAATTTCCATTTCTTGGGCCCCAAACATAGTAACTGTTTTTATGGCTCTGATGGTTTCCTCGGCTATGCTTCCAGCCGAAGCGTAAGCCGCTGTTTCCAGACTTGCATTTGATGTTTGAATTTTTTCTAGTACTCCAGCCGCAATACCCAAAGCAGGTAAAATTATCAGCGTTACTGATGCCAACTCCCAACCATAGTAAAAGGCACTGACAAGACTGCATAATATTATGGAGCTATACGATATAAATAGCCCTACTTTTTCACCAATTCCATCCTGAATTTTTGTTAAGTCTCTGTATAAAGTTGAGATCGACTATTTTAAATTATCTGACCGGCGTATTTATATATAGTTCCTTTTGTTGCTTACTCTGTAATCCAAACGGACAGTCCATCAGTTGTCATTGTGTCGTGCCAACTCATTTCCTGGGTTAAAATAACTTTCATTAAAGCACTTCGAAGTAGGTGAACCTGCAAAGAAATATGTAAGTAGCCTATAAGGCATGTTGGCTAATAATAAATGTTGAATCCTTAGTTCACCTGATTCTCAGCAGCAATATTCAGGCAAGTGATGAAAGTAAATTGCAAGAATACGGAAAGGAATGCCATAGCAGTTGTCCCGATTGCAAAGACAGTTGCAGCTTGCATTATTCCGTCCGTCTCGTTTTTCATGAAACTGAGTAATTCAGAAATTTTTGTACGCTGCTTGAATTTTATTCAAAATAGTGAGTTCTTTGGTACTTGATAATAATTGTAGTGCTATGCAAGCTCGATGAATAGTTTTGACACTGTGTTCTTTTGGCCACATCCAAACTATCGTGTCCTTGATTATTTGAGTCAACAAAAACTTGGGCTAAATCTCCAAATAATATCATCATAATTGGATAGCAGACTCCAGTAATCAAACAAGCCGAAACAGAAACGACCAACAGAATGGTGTCGGTATTTGAAATGAAACGGAAGAGCTTTAAAAAGGGAACCGGCTCATTTGCCATTTCTCTGGACTTATTTACATTTTTCCTCGAACAGCATTTGACTTTAAGCGCTTTCATTCTATATTCAGTATGCAGTACAAATGCAGTAGGCTAAAGTTAACCGCTAGATTTAATCCCCAGAAATAAATATTTAATTGTCTGCATGGATTCAGTTATAATTAGTTGAAAATACTTACATATTACAATTAAGGATGAGAGACTGCATAAGAAACAACGTTTTCCTCCGACGGTATTTAGAACATTCAGAACCGTACAACATAGTCTAGTTTTTCAGCAACAAACAAGGGATAAGTTGGATTCTAATGGATATCAATTCTACGGGATCTTTTTTGATGACGTTACTGCACCTTTTTTCGAAAGCAGCTGTATTTATTGAACAATGCGTACGTTCTTGACACCTCGTTTGAGAGGTGTGATTGATTGCATCCAAAGTAAAAAAGAGCGAGGCTAAATGAAACAGCTTTGGCTTGTCAATTGAATCATTCTTAATAAAATAATGTTTTTTTTTTAATTTATTTCAGTGTTGTTGTGAGCTAGGTGACTTAACAATTTTCATACTATTATAGGATAGTTACTAGGTTCTGACCAAAAATTAAAGTTTCCACTTTTTTACTAGTTTCTTAAAAATTGATGGGTATACCCATCAACCCATGGGTATAATAAAGTGGGACCGAGCGAGGAACTAGCCTACACTCAGCTTATTGTAATTCTAGGCCGGAAAGTTGGGGCCGGATGGGCTTATTTTGCGAGCCGTTCCGGCCACATATTTTTTGGGGCCGGAATGGCTGGGGCCGGATTGACTACATACCCCCTCCAGGCCTCCATCCCCACTCGTGCACGATAGCACGAGTTCGAAACCGCCATTTTCCAATACGCGCAATACAGAGATTTGACTTTCGGATTACTTGGACTCGGCCATAGCTCACGTCGAGTTCATCGAATTTGTTGTTTCCTCGTCATTGCATATCCGTAAACTCGGGTACGGTACTCGACGTGTCAGAATAATAAAAGGGACCACCAGAATTTGTGTTGTAATAAGGGATTGAGCCTGACTCCTGGTAATAAAAGGACCGGTAGTTGTGATGAGTCGGGATAGAGCGTATGCAAGTCCCGCGGCATTGACGCACCAAAAGAACAGTCATCAAGGTTAGCATAAGGTGCCCCAGCCGCTGGGTCCAGAGGGACAACGAATAACTACTATGAATAAGCTCTGGCCAGGTGTAGTGGTGGTATCTAATGATAAGCCGTGACAATGATATATACATGATTAAAAGATTGGACTCAGATGATTGAATAAGGCGTAATACAAGTAGTATAAGTAAGCATATCCCAGTTTAACTATGTGACGCAGAATTGTTCACGGTCAACAATTTCTGGACATGAGCCGCATACATTTTCTAAAAATTTCTGGTTTTCTGCAACATCCAAGTAAAAAAAAAATAATAATACTTTGCATATGCATTGTCCTGAATTTATCTTGATTTATCAGTCGCGAGCACGGAGAAATTAGATGATGGGGGAGAAGCTGAAAGGAGGAGTAAGGTTAAGAAAAGTGCGGCCAATCCGGCCATTTTGGATAATTCGTTTGTCTGCTGCTGCTTGTCTGCTACGCGGTACGGCCGGTACGCGCTCGCTAAGCCTAAGACCCTAATTCGCAATTTTTCTTCCTTGTTCCCTCGACGCCTCGAAGGTTCTTAGCCTCGATGCTACTTGCCATTCAAGTAGCTTGATTTCTCAAGTATCGAGAGTTAAGTAAGGAAATTTAGCCTTTAAGTAGCATGACAATTACAAGGGCTTATAATTAGGGGGCCGTTCATAAACTACGTACGTAATCATTTTGGGAAATTTTGGACCTCTCCCAACTTCGTAACGCATTCACCCCATACCTAAAGGTGGTAACAGTAACACATTTGAACGCCCCCCCTCCTCCCTTCCATTTATCGTGAACGTTACGTATTTACGAACGGCCCCTATTTCCTACACCATACACATGTGTACACTTTAACAGAGAACCAAAAGCGCGCGAGAGCTCCATCCACTGTACACTATTTTTTAGAGAGTAGAGAAAATATTTCTCGTTCAATATTCAAAACGCCACTTTGTGGTAGTGAACCCTATATAGCTAGCGGTTTAAAAAACACTCAAATGAGTCGTTTTTCTAAAGTGACGGGGCCCATCCCTCTAGTCAAGTCTAAATTCCATACAAACTACCTTTTAATTCTACGTAATATAAACCTGGGGCTCTTGTTCTATCTGTTCTATCTTATTTTTACCGGAACGAAATCGCTTAATTGCCCCATCGCGATGCCATCGCCGAACCCGAATACTATAATCACAAGTTGGACCCTAATAACCTTTGTTGCTTTAGATATCCAAATTTTTATCTATAAACCCAATTTATCATCGTTGCGATTTGCGTGTTGTTGCTAGTTTTCCTTCTTGCCTTCTTGAGACTGACGAACCGAGTAATTGTCAAGTGTCAAGATACTACAAGTTATCAGCATCAAATTATTGGCATGTGTTGAGTCTTTTTTATTCGCCTATCATAGGGACTAAATAAGATCTCGATATTAAGATCCAGGCATCAATCACGATACAGTGTTTTACGTAACCTACAGGCTCAGCAACAAAAACACGTAGAATCAGGTTCTTCGTGTTTTTGTGTAAGTTCTGATTCAATTCAGCACTTTAATTGGAGTCAGGTTTTGTGACGTGTTGCGCTTGATGAATTATTTCCAATGTACACCAAAACGGTTGATAAGCCAAGAAACAGAAAAATAAAGGTCCTTAATTTCTTTATTATAATTGTTACTTACGCAAATCAAAGAACAAAAAAAAACAATAAACAAAACAAGCATCGTGTGCAAGGAATGTTAACTCACCAAACAAAACCAAAACGATTTGCAAAACGCAGCGCATTATTACTTCTTACTTGGTTGTTTTTAAAAGAAACGTGCATTTAATAAAACAAACTAGACACGATTGGGATTTCCACGTACCCCATTTGGAAAGCTGGGATAAAATTTATTTAACATCAAGCATCATTAGAGTTTCTTCTTTCTTGATCTTACTGATGACAACTGACTTTAGCCGACGCTGCTCTAGCCTTTTGACTCGTTCTTCGAAACCTGGCAGTTTCTCTTCTTGCTCGGATTTGATCATCAGATCGATGGAGTAGGATCTCATCCAGAACGGATTTGAAACCAGAGCAATTTCCTCTAGACGCAGGATAGAACGTGATACGGCATTCTTGAGTTCCAGCAAAGCGCTTCGGATCTGGCTGAATTCTTTTTGCAGTCTCTCCAACTCGTCCTTTGCTGTCTGCCGGTTCTTCAACTCGAACAAGTATTTTTCTTTGCCGTTCGACGAAGAGGTCTGAGTGACATACTCACACCACTTGAACTTTGAACCGGTTGAGTGAACATTCCAGCTGCATTTCTGAGGGCAGTATAAGCACATTGGGCTGTTGTTTCTTTTTGGGAAGAGAGGAAGCACGTCACGTTACATCTGAGGCAATTGGTTGCAAACTGTCCGGGCGGAAGCTCCTCTTCTCGCACTACTCTTCCATTTTTGTCGGTATTCTGAATCGTTTCTATTCGTGCCTGACAGGCCGACAGGTATCGCCGAGCCTGTTTTAAGTCTTCCAGTTGTTTCAGTCCGTTTTTGACAAACGGCCGGAGATTGTCCACTCGCGCTTCCAACAATTTCCGCTCTTCAAGCACTTGTTTGCTCAGCGACACCGATTTTGTGGCCGTCTTGGATAAGATGGCGAAAAAGCCCTGGAAATTTGTGAGACCCATCGACCAGTGAGACTCGCTGATGTGGTCGTCCTGGACTCGCCCAAAGCAATCGGAACTGTTGAATTTGAAATAGATCGGATGTTTAGTCTTGGAAAATTTCAGGCATGACAAGCCGGATGTGGCAATAGTTTTCATCAAAAACGGCTCTTGGTCGGTGGCAAAGGTGAACAAAAAAGTGATGTTCTCCACGAGGTCTTTGCCTAAATTTGACAAAACCAGGTCGTACACGTAAGTTTCAGTGGAAGTTGTTTGTGGAAGCGAATTCCTACTGACAATGGCGACCTGATCCAATTCCTGAATGCCGTTTTCATTTTCAAACAATTGACGAATCATTTCCATAATGGACACGTCACTGTTAGACTCGTTTTTATCGTAGCCAGGTGTGTCGACTATAGTCAAGGAGTATGGAACACGGAATCCTTCCATATGTTGGATCTTGTAAATGGCGATGCGACCCGTCTTGTTGTACATTTTCGGATCGCTGGCCACTTGATTTTCAACGAGCTGGAAGCGGAAAGGATCTTCCCATTCGACGCCAAGGACGTAGTTGATCAGTTCGTTGATGAGAGATGTCTTGCCGGAACCAGTATTTCCCACATACAGGATCGTCTTGTGCGCCTTCTGTTTACTTGGGACAAATCCTTCAATCCTGACATTGTTTTCGTCGAAAAAGAAGCGATCAAAAGTTGTCGCTTCGGGTAAGGTCGATTTTGTCAACGGAACAGCGTAGATATCCTTATTGTTCCGTCTGCCGATCTTCTCCAAATGTTCCACCAACCGTTCGGCAAAATGAATCTTCCCTGTCTCCATTGGAGTCGGGTAGACATTAGAGGGAGGGATTGTCTTTGGTTCATCCCGGGTTTGGACTTGAGGTGAATGACCTACAACACGATTAAAACAAGATTAGTTTAATTCTCAATTTACGACGTGTAAAATTCGAAGGAAAGGCTGACCTTCTGCCCCGACTGCGATAGGAGACGACCAGTACGGTTGAGGCTCCAAAATCAACTGGCGGAAACATGCAAGTCGGTCTTCGCCGTGTCGGTTCAAAAAGTTACGGATGGTAACATTTCCTTTGCTGAATTCTTTTCTATATCTCTTTAAAGTATCCAAGAACTTTGCATAAAAGCGAGACATAGCGATAGGGAGTTCGTGAGGCCAGGAGCCTACGGTGAATTCGACGGATTCCAAAACGGTTTCCTCGACGTTCTGAAGTACTCTCAAAATACAGGCCCAGCGGAGCATAGCGAGCTCGACCAATTCGCGAGGAACGACTTGGTGATGGTGTCGTCCTCCCGGTTTCACTTGGCAGCCCATCGCCTCGTTCGGATGGTCGTCTTTTTCGGCCGATTCGCGAAGCCAGAAAAACTGAGAATCGACGCATCTCATGTCACGATAAAAGTGCCCTTCGTTCGTTTCGAAATACAGAGTGGCTCCTCTTAAACCAGGAAACTTGAGAAAGTTTAAGCCATTCAGTTTCGGTTCCTAGAGAATACAATTTTAAAAATTTATGTCCAAACGACCAAAGTATTTATGAGGGTTTTACCTGATTTACAGAAAGGCGGGCAGCATCTTCATTTTCTATCGGAGCGATCCCGAGATCCGACTCGGATGCAACGCTGCTGGCTCGTTCTTCAAAGTCCATATTGATATCGGTGCACAACTTTTTGACCTTATTCAACGGCTCTTCATTTGCCTCGGACTCCGAGTCGGATAACGTGATACACTCGAAGGAACGCTTTTTATCTTCTTTGCTGATTTGGCACAACACAATTGGCGACGAGTCGGGTGAAGAAACGGGTTTAGCCACTTTATCCGGAGTTCTTGGCTCAATATCCATAGGTAGTTGTGGTCGTTTAGGCGACACAACTCCGGGTGCAACAAGATTAGATGGTCCAGTTGATCGGTTTGAAACGTTGGTCATGGCAGACCCAGTGCAATCCATGTTTAGGTTTTTCTTTACGCCCGACTGTTGATTTTGTTTCTGAAAGATGTTTCCTGGAATATTTTGCGACCCAGTTGAGTCACTCCCAGGAGTCAAAGTCTTTAAGTAACGCCGATAAATTTATGAATGATTAACTGTTTAGGAAAATGGAAAAGCCCAAAAAAAAGGAGCAGAGTTACCTTCGGGTGAGAAACGACAACGTTTCGACCAGTCACTGTATTTTGTAGTTGAAAGTATTTGAACAACTCGTTGATAACAATTGGAGGCCCGTCAGAGCGATCCTCCATTAAAATAGTTGGGTATTTCGGAGGTCCAGCAACATCGCGCTTTATTAACGTAAATATTGCAGTGAGCCGTTTGTTCTTGGTGACGTTTTCGAAATACATTTTCTCGTCCGAAGTCCACGCATCTCCAGTTACACCATCCAGAGTACAAAAATGAGCCTGGGGTGGCATGTGGAGAAACTGTGGATCCATAGGTTTCACGAAGCTGCGGGGAACGCGCTCTATCTTTCCAACATCCAGAAATTGTACTTCACATTCGGTTTTATAAGCGTTGATAATACGTCCTCGGTACCAACGACCGTCAACACTGCACCTGACGATGCACGCCACATTTTTTGTTGGGACCCAATCTTCATCAGAACTATCTAAATAAAATAGATAGCTTGCATCAATTATCACAATATGGTGTTTAAACCTTTACAAAATTAGCACACCTGCATAAGTTGATAGTCCTGCCATTAGTTGTTGAAACATTGATGCATTTTCAATTAGCCGACATGTGAAAAGGTTGCTGAGGCTGTTAACAAACACCACTTCCACTTCTTTTGTTTTCCCTACTAAGATTCGTTGGTTAGAGAATTTGGGGTAATGGTATCTGGGGGACTTTTTCTTTTTTACAACTGGTGGCATAGCTAAAACAACTCTCGGCTCTTCTAAAAATAACAAGAAATGAAAGGGAGAGTAATTTCCATTAGCTGAATGTTTTTACAAATAATAAAACTAATGAATGCTATGATTTAGATGATAGGCTACATACGTTTCAACTTGTGTTCCATCATCTGTTGCTTCCTTGTTCACTGTTTTCTATATGTAAAGAGTCCCGAAGCTCCTCTGCTGAAAAACACAAATGAATAATCTAATAGGCAATAAGTTGGGATTAGTTAAATAGTGAACAGTTGTAATAATTATTGCAAAACAATATAAACAAGAATGGGTAAAACAACAAAACAAAAGAGATAGGTAAGTAACTGAGAACTTGAAGTAGTGACCCAATTGACCACTGATCTTGTTCAAGTCACATTAATAAACTATAGAAACATATGGGGTGTGTGTGTGTTTGAGTTCATTCACTTGACACTCTCGCAAGCATTTTGAATTCAAATCCACATACACCTACTTTCATGGATACTTTCATAACCATCTGTATTCTCTTCCATTCGTTTCCTAGGGAAATCTGTTTCAAAAGAATTTGATGACATACCACACTTCAAACAAGAACCTTTTAATAGGCGTGAGCCAACTTAAGAAATATTTGCCGATTGAAGTAGCTAATTTGCCTGGTGCCAATTTTAGACTAACTAATTTTCATTCATATACACGTATACATATGTGATTCCTTTTTACATTTTCACTGCCAAATGTCTACTACGCTACGTATCCACTCATCCACTGTCCAGCAATAATCACAATCACGCACGTGAATTGCAGACGACGAATAAATTGCCAAATGCCAATGTTATCGACTTATCGAATTCGAATGTCGATTTCTCGATCTATAGGGGACTAAGGCAAAATAAAACAAACAAAAAAAACAAAAAACAATAAATACAAGGACTCGGACTCTGATACAATCAGCCAGTCTTTGTGTCGGGATTGAACAAATAAACAAACTCAATTTTTCTAAATTCCGGCAGTTGCCCCGGGCTCCGTCCATGACACTCTTGCGCTCTACTTGCGCAAATTGACGCAACACGTGAAGCCAGGAAATGGCCCATATCCATCGTTCAGAACAGCTGTGTGTGCATTGTGTGCTGTTTTCATAATTTTGTTTTTCCAGTGTTCTCTTTTTGATTGACTTCAGTAGCAGTAGCCTATTACGAACCAATAGTTAGCGTCTAGCTGGTCTTCGACTTCGTTGAGTGTTGCAATGTGAAGAACAGTACGAGCGACGCATGTGGTCGACGGCATCCGAATTAACTTTCTATACTAATTAACAGACTGTTAACGATGTCCAGGCGGATTTGGCCAAAAGGCGGTGGAAAGAGTGCGGCCAAATGTACGGTCAGTAACAAAAAGCTAGGCAAAAGCCTTGATCAAATTGGGGCACTGGGGCAGGGACTAGCATCAATCGGCAAGTTATTGCCATTTCCAACGAAGCAGCTACTTATCGAGATGTACGCCATTATCGATATCTTTTTGGCGTTCGAGATTTGAAAAAAACCTCTCTATTCTTCGCCGTGTTCAGTAGGCCTAATTTAGCGATAGGAAAGTGAATATGCTGTTAAACGCATTGCTTCACATTGCAGTCACCAAATATTATATTATAAAATAGCGGAATTCCTCTTGAAATGGGATCAAATCACGTAGATCAAGAAGAGAACAGTCTTTACAGAGATTTTCTACGTACTGTATCATTCGACCGATGCTAATATAGAAACCTCGATGGATAAACCAGAAAGGTTCGCTCCATCTTGCCCGTAGCTAACAATGAAGCCCTTGACATGGTTGAACTACTGCTAAGAAAGGCGCAGATGACAGATTCCAATAAAATAGGCTTTCAAGGACAAACTGTATCCACTTCTTCCAGTCATCACTTCTCTCCGCGACCGGGCCCTTGTTGGAAAGGGGGTCGCCGAGTGGTCGAAAGGACGACATGCAAGGTTCTTATATATTTAGTATACTACTAATTATATATAATGCTACTAATGCAAATTAATTTAGTTTAGTTAGACTCGAAGGCAGTTGGAGACCACTCTAGGGTGACGTCATTTCGCTAGTCACGTCAATTAATTACTATATCAATCAATATTTGAAGATGTAAAATTTAGTGCGATATGTATATTTCCGGTCCAATTTTCAAGTGTTGCATATGCTGTTGCGCAAGTTGTGGGAATTGACGCAAACAAGCAACACAACAGCAGGAGCATGGAGATCCAACAATCCCTCGATCATTCCGTTCAATTTTGTGTCTACTCACTGTGCTATAATAATCGCTCTCAAATAAGAGTGGGTTACATTTAAATACTTTCAGCTTCGCGTGTAGCGACCACTTCCACTCTTCCAGAACGTGGCCGGATGTGTTCGTGACCAAACGAGGAAAGGTTTTTTCATTAGTTTTTCGTTTTTGCACAAAATGAACTCGTGGTAATTCCTCATAATACCGGCCGTAACAATAATATATGGGGTACGAGTATTTTCTGTTGCAATTTTCCGATCGTTGCGAGGATACGTTCGAGAAATTTGGTCAAGATGCTGCCCAAGTTCCGCATTCTTGGAACTTGGGGCAACAATTTTCTATCTTTCAGCAGTTGATCAGATATATTAACAGGGGTAGCACTTGTCTGTCGCGCGCGATGCTTCATCCTTGTAACGTTCCAGGCGAACTAACGCGATTTCTTCTTTCCATTTAAATTGCCAGGATTTGCGTTGAAAGACAAATACAATTGAAGATGGGGCAGGATCAAAAAGGGAACAAATTTCTCTGGTTTGCTCGATATCATAAAGTCGTTGCCCAGTATTTAGTAACCCCAATTAAAGGTCCTGTGAGACAAGTGAGACTAGTTGGGCTCACGGGTGGGTCAAAATGTCATTATTATGGCTAGCTTTCAAGGCCCATTCCATACACGTTCGGTATGAACAGCTGGGCATTTTTCTTGTGAGTTATTGATGGCGAAAGTGACTACTCGGGCGGCAGTCCTTTAATATTTAATTTGAAAGCCGGCCTTTCGCTGGAACTCATCTGCGTATTCGTTCAAAGTTTGCTGTAATAATTCCACTCACTCACTGAAATCATTTTTTTGGGGGCTTGATCGACGTGGCCATGGCTCGATACAACTGGCCGGCGACAAGAACTCTAGCCAAGCCTCCATCGCCGCGATAAAAAAAACAACCTAGCGAATTTATGGCGCGTTGAGTCAACGGAGCCCAAAGCAGCAACCCGTCGAATGTTTGTAGAGGAGTGGATGTTTGGTCCGTTTGGTCATCTTTGTTGACTACGGTACCTCAGCGACGTCAGCGTACACGTACACGGTGTGATAGGGATCGCCCATCGGCCCATGTAATTGTAGATAGTAGGGTTGACGTCTTTTGGGAAAAATTTTGGTCTCATCCTCTCTAAAGATGAATCTCAAAGTTTGGGGCGGTTGTTTTCTTCCTTCTGACTCTTTCAGTTCCTTTTTCTCGTACAGGCTATTTCGCCAACCAGTCTCTTTTACAAATAATTTCTCACTCGCTTGGTCGCTTCTATAGAAGCGCTGTGAATTCGTCCACTTAATTCCCAACTAATAAGCCTAAAAGACCTTCTCGTCAGCATTCGTGTCTTGGGCCTGCTGATCAGCGACCTCTTGAGCTTGCTGAGTCTGTGTTCCTTATCCCTTTTTACCGTCCAGGCTGTTTATGCAGAAAATGCAGTTAGACAACGTGTCATCGTCAATGCGAAGGACAGTAACGGATCGCTCGCCCTCCATTTTTTGTGTAGAAATTACCAGAATGAAAATATAATCGACGTCGTGCGAGTTTTTATTGAAAATGGAGCTCAATTAAGTCTACGTAAAGGACGACTTCGACGAGACAGCACGAGATTACATAAGTTGCCAACTTGCCAATATGACAAGAACGAGAACTTGAATGAAATCCTGAAAATCCTCGGGCGGGGAGTGACTGACGACACTGTGGGAATGATAAAGGCTATAAGGCATCGTGTGCAGCGCATGTATACTATTAACACGATGTATACTACTTAACATAGCTAGCATAGCGCAATACTCTTATTGCTCCCTCAATCCCTTTCCTTAGGAAAATCATATATGTAAGATCATATTAGATCTTATATATATATTTTCGAAAAGGGTTTTTTTTTATTTTGTTCAGCTTGAACTGATTCCCAGCTGATTCCACGTCCGATAATAGAATATAATAGGCCTACCTTGAATGGATATCTGATTGGATTACAGCGCTTTCGTTTTACCCATGCATGAATCAAGCGGCAACTTGTGTAGACTCCAGAAAGACCTGTTTGAAATGGCAAAGCCAAGATGCAATAGCACAATGACCTCCTCCTCTTGTGAATGCACCATTCCGTCCGTTTTTTAAAGAACCGCATAGAGCTAGATGTATTAATTAGAAAAGCGGCACTAGCTGATCCGCAGTGCGATTGAACTAGTAGTGAGAGTAATTCCAAATGAATGAATCGAATAAACGCTCCATTTCTTAAATAACAATAAAATGTTTGTCAATAAAATGATTCAGCCTACTACATGTATCAACATTTGAAGGAGTGAACTAAAATATAATATTTCCCCAGTAGGCCCACTAGGTAACTTTTTACTGTTCTTATGGAAATACCGGTATTAAAGGTAGGACTGACGTGATTGGGACAAAACTCGGTTTTTTAATACATGCTGTCGCCTCAGTCGGCTTCAGCTATTGCGCATCGTCGAGAATTGACGCAAGACACGTACTGGCACCAGGAAATAACATGCCTATCCGATGTCTCTCAGTTAAGCTCAGTTTTAGGTGCTGTTTTGGTCTCAATTAATTTCAAGCTAACATTTAGTTTCGACCGAAGTCCAGCATGGCCACTCTGAAGGGCCTGCAGTTCCACCAGGAATCAGTTGGTCTTCCTGGGAATCTTCTACCGGTACTTCATAGGGAAATCTCCGGGACTTGAACTTTTTGAAAAATAAATAAAAATAACCTTAAGACCAAAACGGAAGCCACATAGTCTTGGACTGGCTAGTGAACTTTATTCGGATTACATCTTATCTGCTTATACATAGATAAAGTTGTCGAAATTTCAGTCACTTCCAAAATTACAAGGAATAATAAGTATGTGTGGATTAGTCGTACCCAAAATGTCTGCCGTTTCAAAGTGAACAATATAAAGTAACAAATAATGGTTCCAATCAATTAACTGTGAATATTTCCATTTCTGAATGTAAAAATTGGAAATTAAACTTTGAAGCCAAAAAATCACACATTTGAAATGGGTCAGAATAACACACAAAACACACACTTGTTCCGTGAATGGTGTTCTCTTTTGAAAATCACTTCTTCAAGTCAGAGACGAGTGTTTCTAACAGCATTTCTTTGATGGCCACAACCCACACGGGATTTTCCTTAGCAGCCTTCTTCCAGCTGTCCGTTGCCATCACCTCGGCGGGAAATCGGCGAATAAAATCCACGGCTTTTTCCTTCAGCGGGCAGGATGGATCCTTTTCTGTCAGTGAAATGAGTTCAACGCAATTTTCAGGATAAATTCTCTTCTCCAAATGGTTTAGACAAGCTTGTTTCAGTTTCTCTAGAAGGTACTTGTCCGCGGCAACTATAAGCCTAGATGCTACTACATCCATTCGTTTTAAAGGCACTTGATTGGTGTAGATGTAGCGGAGCAGTTCCTGAAATACTTCCGGCTCGATGTCGATAATATCCACAATGCCCGTCTGTTTTTCTTGAGTTGGTTGCTGGAACATGGCCGCAAACACGGGACTTCTAGTGGCCAAAACGACCCTGTGGGCTTTCATCTGATGGCCGCGTACATTGAAAGTGACGTCGCTCAAATTCATGGTTTCAAAAAGCTTTTTAAAATCGTCAACCAATTCATTTGGATCGTTGAACAGTTCTTCAGGAAAATTTTCAGTCCGGTCGGTACGGCCTGACAACTCTCGCACCTTGCTGCATACTTCAATTTTGCAATAGATGGTGAGATTACCATTCACAATCAAATTGTTTGATTTTAGAAGTAAAGTTGATCTGGGTGTCCTATTAGCATGTACCGGCATTTCCTGATTACGGTTTACGGCGCAATGCTGCGAGAAAACTTTTTGACGACTCGAGTTTACAAATGCAGTCGTCACTCGAAAACTTCGTTCGCATGCCCCATAATAAGTCACAAGTAATTCGTGTGGATTGAACACTTCGTGGGCGATCTTGATACCGTCTCTATCGATAAACAGTTTCCACGTCAAAGTTTCTGCTTCAGTCTTGCCCGTTACAAAAGTAGCCGAGTCTAAGGAATTTGGTAGAGAAGCGAAATGGTGAATCGTCCATTCGAAATCTGCTTCGTTGAGATCATAAACCGAGTGCATCCAATTTGAAGCGATGGGCAGAGAGGCGCCAGGTGGCAACTTGTCACAGAATTTAGCGGCCATTATATCTACTCTTTACCCTAAGAAACACCAGAGTGGAAACACGATCACATATTTTCCTATCAGTTAATCAATTAGGAATAAATGAAATCTCTTTTTACCTTAATCACTCGACAAAAGATGAAACTGTCTCCACGGGGAGCTTAAATAATAATTGTAATGTTTCAGCTGCAATTAACAAGGACGACTGTCGACTAATAACAATTACCAATAAGCTCCAACCGCTCCAACCACGCTACGACGGTACGACACAGACTCAGTCTGAGACTGACGAAGACGCAGTGAACGCACAGAGATCAGAGATGTGAAAGCTGAAAGGAGGAGTAAGGGTAAGAAAAACTAAGAGCGGCCATTTTGGTTAATTCGTTAGCGTCCGCTGCTTCTCTGCTCGCAATTTTTCTTCTTTGTTCCCTCTTCCCTCGACGCCTTGGGGGTTTCTCTTTCTCACTCTTCTAATAATGACTCAAAAACGTTATTCGAAACGAATTCCATACATAAAATAACATAACATAAAATAACAGCTTTCAAATTAAAAACTTGTCGACGAAAGTTGAAAAGAGACATTTAATTTATTCTGATGTCGGCTTTTGCCTTTCGTCATGCGCATTTCCTGTCTGCAAATAAACAAACAAGTTGCTAGCAACTTGTTTGTTACCTATAGGTAACACGGGTTTAGTTTAACAAGGGTTTAGTTTACAGAGAACGACAGCTGTCGTTCTCTGTTAACTAAAGACTAACTAACATCTCAAAGTAACTAACAGTAAAAGTTTTTGCAGAAAACTAGTTTTCTTTACAAAAAAAAAATTATCCCTCAACCTCATCGTCGACAGTAAACCGCCGCGCGGTTCGTGTCGAAATAAAAATGTCGAAAATAAAAATACGACTGACATGTTTGAGACATTAGATGACATAGTTTGTATTGTTTCCCTTTCAGCAACGTACAAATTCCGTAAAATAAAAATGAAAGGTCGTTAAAGGTATTCCGCTTAAATACTTCATCCGACTCCCCACAATAAAACAACTGAAGAAAAACACAATTTAAAAAAGGGTTTTGGGTAGGAAATCGATTGATGCTAATACAATTAAAATTTCTTGGCCACATCCATCCATAACAGTAAAAAAGGCACATATAATTGTGACAGCATTCGAAAGAGCGCATTCGAGTTCAATGTAAACTCATGCAACGTAAATAGGATGGCTAAATCACAATTAAATTGGATGACTCATGTGTGAATCAGACATCAAAAGCAAATTTCCCCCCCATATTCAATGTTTTTTACTGTCCGATATGACGGGATTAGGTTTGGCGCCCAGTTTACGAGAATTATCTTATTCTCATTGAAAGCCAAGTTATAGAGTCCTTTAATGTTGTTCATCGACGCCATTTCTTCGCTGTACTTGCTGAGTGTGTATGGTCCAATTAAATCGTTTTTGCTAATCCTGTAGACTCCAGGGAGGAAACCTTAAAATTTGAAAGTCAATAAAACACCAGAACAATTAAAACGTATTTTTCTCTCTCTCTTCTTCTTTCCCCTCTTATTCTCTTAATGCAGGCAAATTCTTTTCGTGTACCAATTTTACAATTGCCGATGATGGTCTCAAGTATGAGCTTGGGGGCATTGAGGTTTTTTTCCTTATATATCACTTTGCAGATTTCGCCGTAAAGCTCCGGCATCCGCTCACACTCGAAACACGCCCAGTCGCCTACCGTCCTCCACGGCGTCATGAAATTATTAGCTTTAGCTTCAGCTGTTGGTACATGTATACACCACAGCACGCTTAACGAAGTCTTGTTCGCCTTTAGTGTATAATACAGCGCCACTTTGAGTTGTTCGAGTTCTTCGACAGTGAATATTATGTTTGGCTGATGTGTGACCACCTAATAAACATAGCACATCAACAACAATTATTCGTCTGCAATATCATATAAATCGAAACTGAAAATAAATAATGTACGTTGGTTCCGGTCGGGATGTCATCGTGATTTTCTTCAGACTCTCCTGGTTTGTGACGAGACTGAGCCTGTTTGGTTTGATCCTTTGTCAAATTCTGTTGGCATTCTGTTATCGACATTTGAACGGGTGCATCATTCACCATCTATATTTAAAAAAAAAGTGTAATGCTTGGGTAAATAAAAACTAATAAATCTAATTCGTTCAAGTGTGTCGACCAAGGAGACCCTGGCCCTATGGGAAACAACATTAACACTGTGCATATAATACTCTCATAGACATTTTCCCGAAAATATAAAAGAAAAAAAAATCATTCAGACCTCCACGTCAATAACTGTCACATTATTGGTCGTTAGACTTTTATCAAAGACAAAGTTCATGACGTCGTCGTTGTCAGTCGCATTACTCGCATGTTTCGGTGGGCCGTCGTTCGCGATGGATGCCTCCGTATCTAACGATTTCATGCCAGGGTTCCCGCGAGGTATGGAAGGTATGGAAGTCTTGGAAATAGTATGGAATTTTTTTTGTATTTTGGGTATGGAAATCTTATAATTGGTATGGAATTTATGTCCGAGCCTGGAATTTTTTTTTTTTGCAACCCTTTTTAAGGGTTGAGGTTCATCATTTTTGTCCACATTGTTTGCAGAAGGGACGCCGTCTTGTACGGAGAAACCTTCCTTACCGGCGTGCGGATTGCGTTTTTTCAGATGCCTATGCGCACTGGCACCGATCGTTTGGATCGAATGCAATTTTTGGTTTTGGACGGAAAATAAAATCCGCCTGGAGTTGGCCGATCCATCGTAATCATCGTCTGTGTCGTCTGTGCCACGCTTTCGTTTAAACTGGAAGGTTTCTTTTCCTGTCGCCGTCGCCGAAGAAGCAGCCTCGGCCAATTTACAGCAAAAAACATCACTCGGCCATAATTCCCAGCTTTTCTGTTCAGCCACTATATAACATTATAACAAGGATAGTAATAATCAATACAATAAGTAAACAATGAATAAATAAAACGCAATAAAACTATTTCTTAACTTAATTTGTTTGATGTTCAAAACTAGGACGATTTAGTAACTATAGTGCATGCCTAGACCATCTGATACGTACCTAATTGTGGTGGTTCCCAATACTTGATCTGCTTTTGACGGTCCTTCAATAGCTCAATTATTCTGAAGCACTGTTCTCTGGCCTGCTTACCGAATAATTTTGAATACTTAGAATCGCCCAATTTCCGTCTCAGAGTTTTCAGAGACCGCCTCTGGTGTAGGACCACGAAGCGCGGATTCACGCTCAAAACAAAAGGCCAATTACTGATGGCCCAAGCACCGACCCTTTCGTCCTTCCAGGTAGGGTGTATCGTTCCTGCAATTCGCACCAACCAACTGAAAATGATGGCCTCAAAACGTTTTCTTGTCACTTTGTCGTGATGATTTTTGTGTTCGTCCATCCGTCCGCAAGAACATTTAGTCTCCTTCTTAATCTCCTCCTCCTTCTCTTTTTTTTCCTTTTCTCCCTTTGGACAGATTTTGTTGTGGGTAGGGACGTTAGGGTATTCCAATTTCAAATATGCGCATCTCAGTAATGGTGGAACATTGTCTTGGTAGAACTGACCAGTTGAAACATCCCAGTAATTCTTTCCATGTGACGGTCCGATAAACCATTCCATTCGATCAGATATTGCTCGTTTAATCTAATGGTGCAAATAACCACGCCACAGTAGGCACAGCAATAAAAAGAATAAAGCAGAATTAACAGAAAAAGACGATGAAAACCCCATCGATTATTTCACATTTGAGATTGGCAACTTTCCTCAAACCACCACGTCACATTTAACCAACGTTTAGACAAGCAGACAATATTTAATGATACACATATCGCCATGATAATAATACGATTTCACACATATGATAGACAATTGTTATTCACCTTTTGTTTCAACAATTGTACGTCTTCGTACTCATCATTGTCCTCCGATTCATCTTCTTCATCTGATTCCTCGTCCAACCGTTTCCGTTTCGCTTCGCAAAGTTTCTCCTTTGTAACATAGTCACGACGCAACGTTTTCCCCCGTACTGAATCCTGCTTAGTCACTTCCGTAGGCTGCAAATTCTCCTTAAGAATACCCGACATGGCGAAATCCGCTGGTGTAACATAAAATGAAGAAGGCAGTTATTTTCACTGATGATATCGGAGATATTCCTATCTTTTGGTGACGAACAATAGGAATAGATGAATCTCTTTTACCTTAATTACTCGACGAACGATGAAATTTTCTCCACGGAGAGCTTAAATAATAATTGTATCAGCTGCAAAGAACAAGGACGACTGTCGACTAGTACCAAGCAGTCCAAGCTTCCTTACGGTACAATACAACGACAGTACGACGCTACGACAGACTGACGATTTAGGGCTGCCGAGTCATTGAGGGTCTAAGGGCAGTAAAGCTGACGACGAACGTTGTTCGCCGTTTAACAAAAATGATTCAACCTCTAGTCAACCTCTAGTCCTCAACTTTTAAAGTCTCAAGGGAGAAAAGTCCAACCACTAACCTAGACTCTCCTCGTCTAGACCTAGTAGTCTTGAACCGATCCAAAACAACGATTGTCATTCCAGCACGTGATTCCAGATTGGTATGCTATTTCAAACTGTATTGTTAGCCTAAACCAAATAACAACAGTTATTCCCCATCAGTTCAATTAGCTACTCTTATAGATCTTATAGATCGTAATGGTAGGGCGGTATATAGTTACCGGTACGGGATGTGTGCAGATGAGCCGCATACATTTTTCTTTTATTTTTGGTTTCCTCCACATATAATTTTCTTGCGAACCATCGAATTCTTAAGCGTTGAAACGAACAGTTAGAATTTTTCTGAAGTAAACAAGGCAACAGCAAAAGATATGGTTTCGACGACTTTTTATTCTGATGCCGACTCTTGCCTATGCCCTCCTTCCATCCCCTGAAAATTTGATTTTGATCCCGACGAGTCGTTGCTGTTGGTGGATTTGCAGGATTTCTCTTTCGGGTTGGTACTGCATGGAGTTGATCGCGCGCTATGCTTCATCCCTAATTGTAACGTTCCAAGCGAACCAACGCGATTTCGTCTTTAAATTTATTAATTAAAATTTAAATTTAAATTGTGATGGATGCATGGCTTCAATTTAAACATCACTTCTTATCTGTCTATCGCAGGTCTATCGTTGACCACATTGCCGCACACCGGCACACGTAATATTTCCATGGACTCTGCCATAATAGGCTGACAGCATCTAGGAAGTCGAGCCCGTTGAATCGGCACTGATATACACGCCCCATCAGTTGGGCGAGACACCCGGTCACTAACCGAATCGTCCCGATAAGCCCCATATGACTAAAAAGTCTTTTCATATACTCTCCCCTGTTAGTTTATTGGTGCTTGTCTTCGTCTGTAACAACATCTGAGTTCAATAATACAATCTTCTTAAACCATAGAAAAGCAGGAGAAGACGTCTAAGCCGGGCGAAACCCAGTTGACAATCAATTTGAGATGTCAAGTTTCCGTCATCGAAATCCGAGTGGCTGCGGAGACTTGTATCGGTCGCAGTGCGTTCAGCGAAATAATCGACACGGACTTCTCGCTGCTGGACGATACTCGGTCGATCGATGAAGCCAAGTTGGACGTTTTAGCCAACGACAGTTTACGGAGACCAAAACAACTCAGCAACCCATTTCCAAAGGCTGATGAAGCTGGACTGACTCATCCATCCATCAGTATCGAAGACGACGTCGATGAGTTTAGCACACAGCAGCAGCGTGACGAAGTATCGATTCCCGGATCGCTTGCATTCCAGCTACAAATACGGTCACGCACCGTGTGAATGATAATAATAAATGAATAATAATGGGCTTAGGCACCGTGCGCAGCGCTATGTAAATACTTGACATGGCTAGGGAGCAAATATAGGGATACTCTTAAATATTGCTCCCTCAATCGTCAATCCCTTCTCTTACGAAAATCATATTTGTATATATCATATATATCATATGAGATCTTATATATAGTTTTCGAAAAGGTTTATTTTTATTTTTTTCAGCTTGAATTCCACGTCCAATAATAGTATATAGTAGGCCTACCGAATGGATATATGTGATTGGATTACAGCGCTTCCGTTTTACCTCTTTCTACCCCTTCCCCGTTCTACCCCTTCTTGCAGGGGAATAAATGCAGCGCGTGTCTGATGACTCGATTTCTACTGCTGGTTTTTATGACCTAAAACTGTCAAAGGAACATACACAGTATAACACTTAGAAGAAATGCAATTGTGGAGCTACACACCGAGCCAACATAACGAGGTTTATAGTCTGTAATACTAATTTCGAATAGACAATTGGATATTACAAACATTTACATTGGCGAAAGGATTATTAAATTGTAGTTAAATTTCCCTATGTTGAATCACTAATAAATGATTGTGCGTCATGTTAAAAAGGTATTGGCGACTGTAAGCTATTGGAAAACTCACTTGATGAACTAGAATGGAATTGGACCAAACGGGAGGGTAATAACTGCAGCTCTTGATTGACTGTTATTTTGACGTCAGAAAACTTTTTGAAGCTGTTCGTCAACTGAGGAATCAATGCCAAATCGTCTGGAGTGAGTTTCTCGCTCAAAGGCGAATTTGCCGTGGTTCTACCTTGCTCAACAGATTTTTGGAGAAGCTGGACAAACTCCTTTTGGTTGCAATATTTGGCATAATGAAGCGGAGTAAGGTCCAACTCGTCAGTGGCATTAATATCTGCTCCTTTCGATATCAGCAGTTGTCCGACATCCTTTGCTCCGTGTGCAGCTGCAATGTGAAGTGGGGAACGAGACCTCCATCGTTTGGATTTGGCTTTGGCACCTGCCTCCAGTAGCCGTTTGGCAACACGCGCCGCATTTGCTGAAGCGGCGTACTCCAATGGGGTTTCGAGGTTGATATCCTTGGCATCTATTTTGGCTTTGCTGTCAATCAATAACTGGGCAATGTTGTCATAGTCATACCAGGCAGCCAAGTGTAATGGCGTTATTTTTCTCGTGCTCTCTTTTGGATCCACTTCAATATTAGGAACTGATAATAAGTGCCTAACTATTTCTTCGGCTTGATTGAATGTTGCAACATGAAGAACAGAGCGATGCAATTTGTCAACGGCATCCGGTTTGGCTTTGTGTTGAAGTAATAGATTAACGATGTCCAGGCGGATTTGGCCAAAAGTCGGTGCTGGAAGAAGGGCGGCCAAATGTAACGCAGTTTGTCCTTGGACGTTTTTTGAATTGGGATCTGCGCCTTTTCTTAGCAATAAATCTATCACGTCAACAGTGTTGTCATTATTGACTACGGCAAGATGCAATGGACTGTTCTGGTTTCCAAGATTAATATTTGCCTCGAATGATAACAAGAGCTGAGTCATTTCAATCGAATTCATCGCCACAGCTATGCATAGCGGACTATTTCCATCCAGATCCAGTAAGTTCACTTCAACGTAACCACCTTTCAAGAGAAATTTAGCTATTTCAATTGAATTTCTGGCGACTGCAATGTGTAGCGCTGAGCGTCCGAGAGCATCTACTTTGCTAGCGCTAGCATTACTTTTCAACAACATCTCGGTCATCATGATTGAATTGCTGGACACGGCCAAGAATAGAGGCGTTTTCAAATCTTTCATGTCACAGATGTCGATGATGGCCTGGTTTTCGATCAGTAACTGAGCAATCTTTACACAGTTATTCCACGCAGCGATGTGCAATGGAGCAAAACCGGATCTGTCTTGTGCGTTAATGTCAACACCAAAATCAAGCAATTTGGATGCAGCTTCAAAAAAGCTGTCCGAATGGCAAGCAAGATGCATGACTGTTCTTCCGGAAGTTTGATCAATTGAAAGTGCCGATGAATGCATGACTGAGCCGTTATTAAGACTCACAATACCACTCTTTTTTAATACGGTCAATCTTTGCACGCAGTGATCTAGGTATTCTCGAATTGACAAATTATTATCAAGCGGCGGATATCGCTTTTGTAGGAAATTTTGCAACGGTTCGATGAGGGTACCGTAGTGGGAACCTGCAAATCAGAGGAAAATGTTGAGATGAAATTTCCCTTTTGCCCCCCCCCCCCTTCTCTCTCTTCCCACTACAGATAGCCTAATGTAAAGATTTCATGAAATGACATTTTCAAAATAATGGTTTACCTTCAAGTTCATATTTGATGATATTTGAAGTGGTACCTAAAAGATCATTTTGGTTATATGATGATCCCTCTTTTATGGAGCTGATAACATTCAAGTCCTCGGAGCTTTCACTATTTGATCGAGTCATCTTAAGCTAAAGATATATAGTAAGGCTAATATTACATATACTGTTATCATATAAATACTGAATTACGTTATACATATTTAGAGCAAAATATAATATTGCTTGAATGTGTAGTATAGTATGTATAGTGTTAAAAGTTCAACAACATCGCATACGGTATAAAAGATTAGTTACCTTATCGTAATTTTGGAAATCGTAATCCGGGGAGAAGAAGGCATCGATATCCAGCACAGAGTCATCATCTGTGTTCCTGAACTTCTGTAGACTGAGCCAAGTTAGGAGCACTACTGTGGTAAAGTGCTCCGTCCAGAGCACTGCGAGTTCCGTTTGTTTCTCAGGAGTTTCTTTCGTGGCCTAGCCAAACAGAATTTGACGCGTTCGTTACAATTATAAGTACCAGCATGAAATAAGTATAGCCTAAACTATTATTTCGAGACTAAGCATTTAGTATTTAACTCCATAGTCCATACTTTTTAAGTTCTCTTTGTCAGTACAGTATAAAGCGGAAAAAGAAACGTCATTTGAACTTACAACAGCCAAGAAACCTGCGATAGCTTCTCTGTTGGTTTTCGGAATGGGAATGTTGAAGGATTTCGGTAAACTTTCTAATGGTGGCGACCCGCTCTCAATTATTAAAGAACTGTTCTGATCGATTGCTAAATAATTCGCATAGAATTCACCAGCCATCAAAAGAAAATCCCTCGTTTCGTCAGGAGACCAGAAGAACGGATGGTAAAGAATCGCTTCACATGATGGAGGTAAAAATTTGTCACTCTTCATAGTTCGCCTGAGATGGCGAGTGCTGTAAGATAATTTCCCTTCCATTTGACTCAACATCTTGACGTAGATTTTACCCAAACTTTGAATGTCATCGGATACTGTGCAAGAATTTTCTTCTACAAAATTTCCGCAAAAAATTCGCAAAAATGTATAAAAAGAAGCACTAACTTTAGTACGGTACATCTTTCAAAAGCAGAATGCACTTACCATTGACTATAAATTTTGAAACTTTGACGGTAACCGACTCGTCGTCTTTTTCAAATAGGATAATTTGGTCTGTTGTGATGCTTCCGTGTACTAGTTTACTCGTGTGATAGTGTGCGAGACCTTTTGTGACTTGCCATAAAATCTCCTTGGTTGTTCGAAAGTCCAACTGGTTTATTCTTTCATTCAGCCACATCTGTAGGGTTTTTTTAAAGGGCTCAAAAGCCATACATCTAAAGTATGCACAAAATTGTTAATATTTCTTTTTAAAATTTATTATAGAAGAATGAACATTATTAAATAGACCGAGTTTTACATTTTGGAAGAGTGTTCGGACACGTAGAAGCATTGCAGTAAATTCGGATGACTCAAGCTACGTATTCTGCGTAGATGCTTAATAATGAAATCAGCAGAACTACCGGAAGTCTGTAAGTGCATCACATGGACGTGTTGCGATCCAAACCGTCCATTACGCATAGAGATTGGTCCCACTTGCACTTCCCCGAAACGCTCATTAGCTATCATTAGGTTGTTTAACGTTTCTGGGCAAAAACCATCGTCATCGTCAATTTTATCTTTCCTTTCACTGACGGTAAAGTACACGGTAGATAATAGTTCCGGGTAAGTCTTGCATAATGCCACTGCATCTTCTTTTTTTTCCTGTATGTTGCAACGGACAAGGTTGTTACTTGTTAGGGTATTAATAGGTATGACTTATTATGATTGACGGGATCGACGCTAGCTATCCATGGGGGCGACACTGGCTAATACCTTCATAAATAGCTATTCCTAATAAGAAATATAAGTCAAATGTAAAACACTATGTACGGTACATCTTGTTATTGGCCATTGGGTGATAGCGTGTTATATATAGTTATTACATTAGCAGTTAATGTCGCCCTAAATGGGAACATGGCATGTGTCGCGCGCCCCATGAATCATGCATATTCTGTACAAGGTATAGCCCGAGTCCCGGCCCATGCAACACGAAAAAATAAAGGAACAAGAAAAAAATAAAAAACAACAAAAACAAAAACTTACTTGAATATTGATTAGAATGTCCGACACACTTCGACAACATGCTTTACTTGGTGAGTTCTGCTCTGAATCCTTTGATGGAAAAAGAATTGTATTTGTTGACCATTCCTTATAACAGTCATCGCTGAGGCTCAACCCAATAAAATAATGTTCAATTTGTTCTCGTTTCCAAAAGAGAGGATGCTTTTTCAGGTCAGTGCAAAGTGGTCTTCTTTCCAAGTTCGGACTGATCATTCGCTCAATGAGCTTTTGAAGCTGTACATCTCGACAGTCAGTTAAATCATAAAGATTGTGGGCGATGAGTGCAGCTCGCTGACCTGTTCTACCGAAAGGGTGCTTTCCACGTGTGTGAACATATTCAAAAAGACAGCCTAGAGAGAATACATCCATTTTTTCGGATGGCTTTTCGTTAGCAGGAAGCCATTCTTCCAGCAATTCTTCTGAGATTGATGGTGAATTCAGCTGAAGGGAAATACCGGCGGTTTCATCAGTGCTGTACTCAAGGAGTACATGCCATGGTGTAAGGCATCCATGTACCTGTCCTCGCGAATGCATGTCATCCAAACGGTCGAGGATTTGACCGAGGATTTGAAGCGTAGTATTCCATAAAATTTCTGTTGCTGTAATGGAACTTCTGTTGTTTTCAATCCAGTTTTCCAGCGAATAACCCATCATAGAGCTAGGTCCAGTTTACTGGCAAATATGTGTGTTTGTGCTTTCTCTTGTTCCTAATTTGGTATTAGTGTATTATAAGTTAAGTAGATGTATTATCATGTTTATATATATATATATTTATATGTAGAGACATTTATAGGACAATAGGAGCGCGCGCATTTAAATAACTGATGAACTAACAATTTAACAACTTGGAACTGCATGAAATAGATATAAAGGTGCAGTACGGTATATATTGAGTGTTAAAATCATGGAAGAAATATTTCATTTTCTTGCATTTTCTAGTTTCAATAGAGCTGATTAACTAGCTATGTTAAGCACTTCATAAGTAGATCAAAATTATTTAAAAAAACAAGGCTTATTGCCCTTCTATACAGCACCTTATGATCTTTCTAGATGCTGATATTTAAGATATCCCATAATATACAGTAATATCGACTTCGTGATTTGTGGACTGATATACGTGATATACCTGATAAAATAGATGTTTACGAGTCCTCTCTCACTTTCTTTTATCCAAGACACAACATACATCAATCGACAAATAGAAAACGTAGGCTATATGTAAGCTAATATAAGTGTTTTCATCTCGTTTTTTTTCGCCCTTACGAAAACCTTGGGAGTACTTTCCCTTAATGACCAAAATCCATATCCCTTAAAACTCCGGCGTTCCTTAACGTCTCAGACGTTCAGGACGTTCCTCAACGTCTGTAGACCGATGCAACTTATGCAAGGCCACTGATAATAGGCGCAAAAGGCATACGTGGCGGCGGCCTTGATGCGTACGTATCGTGCTACATTACGTACTATATCCTAATATACTGCGTACGTCCACGTAACGTGCAATCGAAACTATGTACGGTACGCTTAGAGCGGAAGAAATTTTAGCGATTTGATTTACCTTTCTTGAAGATCTTCCAGAGTGAAAGAGCCTGAAGAAATCCCGTGAAAAACAGATTTCTCCAACACTCCAATAATTAATTAGGTAATTAATTCAGAACGGGGGTAGTGCCGTTGGGTCTTGAAGTCGCCAACGCCGGCTTTTGAATGTGATAATAACGTTCAATGTTCGTCCGTCCAACATTATGTTAAAAAAAAAAATACGACTTGGGCTTTGGACAGTTGGGCAATATACCCATTGCTACGTTGGGCGCAAGACTTAGAAAAGCATTAACAGCCAATGAACGTTCAGAGCTTCAGATTATATGAAACAGCTAGTGTCCCCAATAAAGTTAAGAAATAAAAACGTTTCTGAAGCTTGGAAATGCGAACGTCCACGCACGACGTTCACTACCGTATCTTTTGTGTACTTTTTTACATGGATAAGAAAAGTTTGGGTCGCATTGCTACTGTGTTGCGAACGTCCACGACGTTCACTATCTATTTTACGTATTTTTTTTAAAATTTGTATAAAGAACGTTTGGTCGCATTGGCTGCTGTGTATGAGACGTTCGGTTACCAGAGTGGCGAGTTGTTGAAATGAGATGAGAATGATAAAAAAAGTACGTTGGACGAGATGTGGTCTATCAATGCATGTGAGGCTACAAAGTCCGAAACGTACGAACGTAAATTCATAAGTCCTAAGACCGCACGTGCCTGTGCGGCTGTGCCATGCAGTCATATCAACCCGGCCCCAAACTTTCCGGCCAAAAATTAAAACTTATGTAATATAACTTCTGTTACTCCACGACATATACTGAACGTCACTAGCTTGTAAAACTCAATCATTCTATCAAGTAAAACCCAAAATACAATAACCATGTTAAAGTAGAAAAAAAAATCGGTAATATACAACACAACAGCAACAGTCTACTTTCTGGGCTCTACCACGAAAAATTATCGGAAAAATTTTAGTGTACATGGCCCATGTTTCTGGTATTTTTGGTGTATAATAAAATTACCGCATTGACTTTTTATAAGCTAGCGTCATTCAATCTTTTAATGAAGTAGCAGTTATTACACAAGTTTTAATTTGGGGCCGGATTGGCTGTCATTCTAACTGAAGTGATGTTGAGAAACTGATAAAGCGAGTGAATAAGCGAGTAGGCTAAACGTAAAACGTACTAACAAGTGAAATAGACGTTTCATCATTCATGTTTCAAGTTGTCTAAGCTTTTTTTGTATTAATTTCTGTCTATAACTTGAAATATATTGTTTACTACTTGATGATATACATGTATATAAAATAAAATAAAACGATTTCATTATTAGTGAAGTAATGGCGGAACAGCGTCTCTCAGTTCTTTCCACGTATAGAGGAGAAGGGTTGGGAAATGGATCATCCAGAACAAGCAGTGCTTGATTAAGGTATTCATTTCCCCGATGGGCTGGTCATTCGGCCGAGGTTCTACAACGAACCTCATATTTTCAAGTTCCCTCTCGACTTGTTCTTTATATTGAGAGTGAGACCCATCATTCCAGTGACAGCTCTGAAATAAATAAAAAATCCATGAGAATACCATCGGTAGTCAGAATCGTACGGTACTATGTGACTGCGCTCTAATGAACCTTATTTCGAATCTGTATGAGAAGCCAGTAAAAATTCTGAATGGTATCCATCTTTGATAAAACGAATCTCCCGTCATTATAGCATCCGGTTTCGTGCAAATAGTTGACTATATTTGGGTGGCGCGTTTTCAGTTTCGACAAAATGTCCTCTTCAATTTGCCATACGGGGGGTCCAGAAATTCGATTTTTGGGACCTATAGTAGTATTAGTGCTGCCAGTATTTTGTGGCCGAACCCAGCCAAATTTCCTTCTTCTCGTACGATCACTCCCTTCTTTTAAATAATTGGAAGACCTTTCGATGAAGTTCATAACGTCTGAAACCTTCCAGAAAAAGGGGTGATCCTTTCGTTGTCCAAGCGTTTGGTTGTTGTAAGTGTTTTGCTCCTTGAAGAGTTCGTCCAACAACTGGCTTGAAAAATCTTTGGCTAACTTATTTAGCCATACCCGGTATTTGCAACCAATATTTTCGCAACTTTCTCCAATCTGCCTGTTAATAGGCCTACGCATTCTGTCGGGACAAAAACATTGCTTGTCCAAGGCATCGTCCGTGTTGTCAATTTCCCAATGGTTTTGTTGGATATTCTTCTGTATGGTTTCGTATTTGTCTCGATTATCAGGATCCACTTGAAACGGATGGCTACCAGATGACTGAATGAAATACACCAGAATAGCGATGGATGCTATGTCCTTCCGGAAGGGTGCGTCTTCTACATTTCTTTCCAAACTCACGGTCCACGATCTAGCGTACACGGAATCCAGGCTGTTAAAAGGATTCAACTTGTCAGGAACTAGTAGTTTGATTTTATCACGAAAGTTATCATCGGTTTTCAGTAAAATATTTCGAGGATGTAATTTGCCATTAAAATTAATCCCATTTTGATGCAGCCACGTGACAGCATTGATCAACTCGCTGCACAGCTGGGGAAGAACCGTCCATTGGAATTCTTCCATTAGCGCATCCTCGTGAATATATGTATCCAAATCACCAATGCAGACCTCCAAATGTAAAAATCTACATCAAGAAAATGTCGAAAACGCACTTATATTGCAGAACGCAGAACATTCAGTTTGCGAGTAGGCCTAGTGCGATTTACCTATAACACATACCATCCACATGGTCAAAGAAGTATCCCCGGCAATCTGTTTGGTCCAAAATTTTTCTAATTTTTCCGTTTTTCTCTTCGGAAGTCATGCTTTTCTCGTTATTAGTTCCATTGATTTCGGAGATGGCCTTATCAGGCAAAGCTATTGACATACACTGCAAACGGCCGTCGGCTACCAATTCAAAATCTGTATTTCTCTTTTCAAATTTGAAAAGTTTATATCTTGTCTGCTTCTAGATTTTCAATGCGGTATACACACATGTGTTAGGAAAAAGGAAATTGTAATTGAACCAATAGTGAAGTTTATTTTTTAAAGTATTAACTAATATTCGGACACAGTATAGAGACCAAAAACTACTCCCCAATATCCCTTTTATATACGGTAATTATAGCGCTGTATGTTGTCATATTCTTGCTTAGTGTTGCCATATTCCTGACAAGCCTCCGCCAAATAAAAGTAAGAAGATGTGCTTCTCTACTAAACATTATTGAAACCATGCAGAAATTAACAGTTCACTACCACTGAAAATGGCGAATAATATATAAATAACAAAGTTCATTCTGTATTCAATTTTTCTAAATAATTTTATATGCGTGTTTAAGTATAGAAGGTAAATCTGATTTTATCTAGTTCAGACATGTTACTGATTTGATTACGGTAGGCTACTTTTTGAATGCACGATAACAGAAAGTGGAAAGCAACAGCGCTGTTGCTTTTTACTATACGCAACGTTTTTTTTAACAGTAAAAAAAACGTTGCGTAGTTCTAAAATTTGATTTCTTACCCCAGACACCGCCGACATTTCTTCTTCCCTATTCATTATTTCCGAAATATTCCGAAATATCGGAGATGGGGAGATAAGCCAAGTAGAAAACGTATTGGGTTTCACTTATTTGCGAGTAAGCTACCGTATGTTCCATACACGAGGAAAACACTGGCGCACTAGTTTCGTGATAAGGACAAATTTAATGCTGTAGAAATAGTGAGTTAATCGTCCGTCGGCACAATTTGTTATCACTCGTACGTATTTTATCAGGCTAGCTTACGTACTGTGGTTAATTGGAACCTTACATTCTAAAAGAAAAGATTGACGCTCTATGAAACTAGCTACAAATTCAAAAGCGGACAAACAGTATCCTGTAGAGAAAACCGAGACACCCTCACAGACAGGCCTCACACCAGTTAATTAAACATACGTAGGCTACAAGAAAATACGTTTTCTGTAATACGTACAAAGAATTTGAAGTCTAACGTTCTTCTGTCGGCACGCTCGCTAGCGTCGTGGAGACAATTCATCTTTCGTCTGAGAGAGTAATTATAAAGGTAAAGAACTCATTTATTCTTACATGCATGGTTTATCGCCAAATTCTTTCCAGTGTTTCCTATTTGATGAACAACTGAAAATGCCATCGATTCCTAGGGTGAAAAAGCACTGTAATGGCGGCTAAATTCGGTGACGAATTGTGCCACTTGGAGATCCTCCGCGCAGTGCTTTAAATTGGTTGCACTCGGTGTGCAAAGTCGACAAAGTTGATTTTGAATGGACGATTCACCATTTCGCGTTACAACGAGGACTATATTGAGAACAACGAGGACTTCAGAGAAGTTGCATCATCCGCTTTGATATGGGAGCTAAGTATCGATGATAACAACATCACGATCGCCGATGGTACTCGGACTCATAAGACGTCGTCTTCGATACTGATGGATGGATGAGTCAGTCCAGCTTCATCAGCCTTTGGAAATGGGTTGCTGAGTTGTTTTGGTCTCCGTAAACTGTCGTTGGCTAAAACGTCCAACTTGGCTTCATCGATCGACCGAGTATCGTCCAGCAGCGAGAAGTCCGTGTCGATTATTTCGCTGAACGCACTGCGACCGATACAAGTCTCCGCAGCCACTCGGATTTCGATGACGGAAACTTGACATCTCAAATTGATTGTCAACTGGGTTTCGCCCGGCTTAGACGTCTTCTCCTGCTTTTCTATGGTTTAAGAAGATTGTATTATTGAACTCAGATGTTGTTACAGACGAAGACAAGCACCAATAAACTAACAGGGGAGAGTATATGAAAAGACTTTTTAGTCATATGGGGCTTATCGGGACGATTCGGTTAGTGACCGGGTGTCTCGCCCAACTGATGGGGCGTGTATATCAGTGCCGATTCAACGGGCTCGACTTCCTAGATGCTGTCAGCCTATTATGGCAGAGTCCATGGAAATATTACGTGTGCCGGTGTGCGGCAACGTGGTCAACGATAGACCTGCGATAGACCGATAAGAAGTGATGTTTAAATTGAAGCCATGCATCCACCGGGGACTATATACTCCGCCTGGTGGGTTTTTGCGATGCATATCATTCGCCAACAGTTTACGGGTAATTCTAACAAATCACATCGATCCTTGATAAAGTTTTTATTGCTTTATTCGTATATTAGTTGTGTACGAGTTGCTGATGTGGGCTGTGTTGACTCGACGTAATAAATTCGCTAGTTAGTTTTTTGATGGCGCCGATGGAGGCTTGGCTAGAGTTCTTGTCGCCGGCAAGTCGTATCAAGCCATGGCCACGTCGATCAAGCCCAAAAAGATGATATCAGTGGGTAGGTGGAATTACAACAAACTTTGAACGATGAATACGCAGATGAGTTCCACCGAAAGGCCGGCTTCGAGGACGGTTTTATAATTATTAGAGGACTGCCGCCCGAGTAGTCACTTTCGCCATCGGTTACTCACCAGATACATGCCCAGCTGGCCATACCGAACGTTGTATGGAATTGGCCTTGAAAGCTAGGCCATAATAAATTAATGATTACATTTTGATCCATCCGTGCGCCCAACTTGTCTCACTTGTCTCACAGGACCTTTGATTGGGGGTACTGAACACTGGACAACGACTTGATCATACAGATCAAAGGAAATGTGCTCCCTTTTTGATCCTGCTCTTTCTTCAATTATTTGTCTTTCAACGTAAATCCTGGCAATTTAAATGGAAAGAAGAAATCGCGTTAGTTCGCCTGGAACATTTATACAAGGATGAAGCAAGAATGAAGCGCGCGATCAACTCCCGTACAAACACGAAAGAGAAATCCTGCAAATCCAACAACAGTAACGACTCGTTGGGATCAAAATCAAATTTTCAGGGAATGGAAGGAGGGCATAGGCATTAGGCAAGAGCCGGTATCAGAATAAAAAGTCGTCGTATCGAAACCATGTCTTTTGCTGCTGCCTTGTTTATTACAGACAAATTCTAACTTATCGTTTCAACGCATAAGAATTCGATGGTTCGCAAGAAAATTATATCACGATATAACATGTTATAACGTGAGCAGACGCTGCGAATCGAGCGAATTATCCAAAATGGCAGCTTTTTCTTAGGCCCTTACTCCTCCTTTCAGCTTCTCCCCCATTATATATCTAATTTCTTCCGTACTCGTGACTGAACTTCGCTGGTCGCCTTCGCCGCTGATCCTTGTTGAGTTGTCGACACCAAAAACGAAACAATAATAAGTACGCTACGAGGCACGCTATAGTACCTGTACACGTCTGATAATATAGTATTTAGCTAAGTACTATTACCGGACTTGTAATCAGTCCAAGAACAAAATAATAAAAGAGAATGAGGGAGTAATAAGAGTATTGCGCCCAATATCGCTACTTTATGTACGTATGTATTGCGCTGCGCTCGGTGCCTTTTCTCGTGCCTTTTAGTCTTTAATAGTCTTTAATATCATTCACACGGTGCATAACCGTCAGTCACTCCCCGCCGAGGATTTTCAGGATTTCATTCGAGTTCTCCTTCCTCTCATTTTGGCATTGTTTTGCTCGAATCGATTGAATAACTGTATTTCATTAACCATCATATATTTATTACTTCGCAGAAAAATCTCAGTACTACAAGCATTAACAGGATGATCATATTATTCAGCGTTGATGTGTTTTTACTCCAACAAGCACTACCTAAGTCAAATTCAGGTGTAGACGTGTATAGTGCACATATATGATATATATGTGATACTGCATAGGATAGCTTCTCAGTGCGTCAAGACGATGTCATTTATGTTGCACAAAGTCAATTTTTTTTTTTAAAGTTGCTATCTTATTTAAGGTATGCAATTGCAACTTGATATATACGATTTCGTTTTAAATTAATAATGGCGGAACAACTTCTTTGAGTTCTCCCACGTATAGAGGAGAAGTGGTGGGAATTAAATCATCCAGAACAAGCAGTGTTTAATCAAGGTATCCATTTCAACGACCATGTGTCCATTATTTTGAGGATCCACGAAATTAATATTTCTCAATTCCAGTTTGACTTGCGTTCCGAGTGGAGACCTCTCGTCATTCCAGTGACAGCTCTTGAATAATACAAATAATATGTGAAAAAACACACAATTATGTGGTAATAGTGTTTGTGATGCGCTACTAAGAAACCTTATTTCGGATCTGACTGAGAAGCAAGTAAAAGGTATCAATATATCTTCCCTTAAAACGAAATTGATCCCATCATTAGGGTCGGGAGTTTCGTGCAAATAATCGACGATATTTCTGTAACTGTTTCTCAGTCCCAATAAGACACCTTCTTCAAGTAGCCAGATGTTGGGTACACGAGCTGACTGTCCGGCATTATTAGTCCGCCTGGGTCGTCTTGGTTGTTGGTTTGTTAAACTTTCTGGGACCCAGCCGAATAATCTTTTCCTGCAGGTATATCTCTTTGAGAAAAACATGGAGAAAACATAAACCCATGTATAGTAATCACGTCCGGGACATTTGTGTTTAGTTATGTGTTTCACAATTACAAAGTAATGAAACAATTAAAAGTTTTTATTCTTACACAATATTAAGACAGTTAATTAAGCTACAAAGTTCCATTAACCAAAATATCGTTTTTTGCTTGTCAACCATTGTATAGCAAGTTTTCACTGTGCGCCATTCGCGCAACGTTTTCGCGTTGTATGCGGAATGGTGTCACGTGACTGAGTCCGCTGATTACATGTAGCCTTATTATGGAGACTCGATTATTTTTTGACTTTTTGAACCTTTAAATTAAAATTTTTTCGTGAAATTTTTTCAGGGCTCCATTCCGATATTTTTTAAAATATTAATAAATTAGAAAAAATGTAATTTCTAATTTTTAAAATATTTTGTGATTTTAAAATATCCGGCTCATTGTCACAGATGAAAACTTGCTATTGTCAAATACAGAACTAAACCAAATGTTCCGGGCGGGATTGCTATACATGGGTTTACTTTTAGTAAACATGTTTTTCTAAGAGCTCTTCCCTCTAACCCTCTTTTAAATAAGTGGAAGACCTTTTGATAAAGTTCAGAACGTCTACGATCTTCCAAAAAGGATGCCCTTTTAGTTGGCTAAGTGATTGCATACCCTTAGGTTGAATAAAACTTCCTCTAACAACTTGCCAGAAAAATCTTTGTCTAGCATACTAACCCACACTCGGTATTTGCACCCAATCATTTGGCAATTAGGCATTTTACTGAATCAAAAACATTGTTTGTCCAGGGCTTCCGTGTTCCATTGCTCTTCTTGAATATAACGTTGAAAGCTCTCTACGAAATTTGTCCATTTTTTTGTGGACATAATGTTGAACGGCCGTTACGGACATTATTTGTCCACGATTATTGGGCATATTAACCAAAAAAGAGAAATATTGTCCATAAACTGGTCAGATTTAGACAATATGTCTTATTTTTTTCGACATTTAATGTCCGTAACGGCCGTTTAACTTATATGTCCACAAAAAAATGGAAAAATTTCGTAGAGAGTGGTTTCGTACTCGCCTCGTTTTTCAGGATGTACCTGAAAAGGATGACTACCAGTTGACTGAATGAAATACACCAAAATGGCAATCGATGCTATGTCTTTCCGAATTGGCGCGTCTGCTGCATTCGGATTTTCCAAGTTCACGGTCCACAATATCAAGTAGACTGAATCTGGGCTGTTGAACGGATTTAACTTGTCAGTTGTCAGGAACTAACATTTTTACTTCCATTCTACCGTGAGGTCCAGCGGCAACAGCTTTCAGTAAAACACAACGCGGATGGATTTTGCCATGGAAATAAACTTAATTTTGATGCAGCCACGCAACAGAATTAACCAACTCAAAACAGAGCTGGGGGAGAACCATCCATTGGAAGTCTTTCCTGAACGCATCATCGTGAATATATGTAGGGGAGGGTGGGGTTGGTTGGGACATGGGGTTGAGTGGGACAGGGGGATAAAAAATAGCAAATAACTTAAAAAAAATATGTTTTATTATTTACAACGACGTTTATTTGGGGCAAAAATTTTGATGATTTTTGGTAATTATTTTTCAAGTTATAGGGAAAAGTTGTTTTGGGGCAGAATTTTTGTAAAAAAAAAGCCGCGGTGGATCGAATAGCGCTTTAACCGTTCAACACAGTAACATGAGATTATTACTGATTGTTGCGCGTTCAATTAACTACAGTTTGGTGAAAAGAAAAAAATTTTAGAAGCAAAATTGCGGCTTCAGTTGCGATTTTTGCAAAATAGGTTTTTACGGGTTGAATGGACACGGTCTGTGGGGTTGATTGGGACTGCAAAACCATTGGCGCGTCAAGCCCCGCCTACTTTTTGCGCCCTCTATTGGAAAAAAGTCTGATTTTCTTTTCGTTGGTATCCCACTGTTAATTCCCATCAGAATAATTTGGGGTTTCATACCCCAAAAAAATCGTTGCCCATACGAGAATTTCGGGTATCTACAACTTTTTGGGGCATATCCCCGAGTTTTTCGGGCACGGCCACGAATTCTTTGTATAAAGCTACAAAATTGTCATCATTGATAAGAAAAGTCGGGTTAGCATAGTAAACTTGGAGTACTTAACCGTAAACTACTTTTGTATGTTCAAAATGTGGATATGAAGACCTCTGAATCGTATAAATGCTGGTTGAAAATAGCCTACATTGTTTCGTTTGAAAAAATATGACAGTGAGAAATATAAGTTGCATATCATGTTTTGGTGGCCAATGTTAGAAAAAATTAATGATATTTCAAACTTAATTATTCATCATCAAGCAAACATAATTCAACTTTTGATGTGACGAAAATATCAGTTGATTTAGGCCTATGAAACCCTGGCTTGTGCCCACAATAAACATGAAAATCAAGTGAGCTTGAAACAGGCACAAATATATGGAAGTTGTCTTTTCTCTCTCTCAATCGATACGCTTGTAGATGACGATAAAACATGACAGTCGTGTGCAGTTTGCAAATGTAAAAGAATTGTCCTCGTATCATTACAATGTCTACAATGAGTCCAAACTCTCTTTTACAATTTAGAGAACATAAAATGATGGTTTTATTTATTTTAAACATCGTTGAACCAACTGTTATCCACTTCAACCGTTCTACAGGGGATGGCAAGTTTTCAAGATTGAGAAACTGTGCTATTTGGCCAGCACACTTTACGGTTGACAAAAGGGAGATGGACTTATTAGATTGCGATTGAATGGGAATTTTAAGAAACTCAGCCCCAGAAGACAAAAAGTTATGGCATTGCCACTGTTGATGACGGTAAGAAAGCGTAAAGGGAATGATTTTGTAATTTTTTGATTTTCCTTTGTAGCTGCTTAAAATAGGTATGCTTACCTTCGTAACGCATGCACCAATACGCACTCAGTGGGCCTATCTGACGTATAATACGAGGGTAGTGGATTAAATGATGCATTTTAGGAATTGTAGTCCGCAGATTTGAACTCTCTCAAATATTCGTCGATCAAAAATTCCAACTGTCGAAGCTGGTAAGATGTTATTGAAAAAAGAAAAATTAATCTACAAATTTCTAAAAGTGAAGTGAGGCAAAACCACTGAGAATTATCTCGACCAACTAACGTTCCTACCATCAGGGGAAGGTTAATCGCAAGCAACCAAATTTGTGACGCCGATTGCCTTTTTTGTTATATGCTTCCAGTCGATAGGGGAGGGCTTGTTTTTAGATTCGTTACACCCGTAGTCAAACGTAGAAATTATGTGATTCAGCTGATCAAGTTTGAAATACTTCTTGATTGCTATACATTATACAATAATAAAGTACTTCGCAAATCGTAAGTGGAAGTGAACCTTCGAGAACATCATGCATAACGTCTGGGACAAGCCCTCCAATTACATGAAAAAACTGCAACTCGTTCAAAACCGAATCTTCTCTGATTCCATAAAGCCTGGAACAGTGTTTTCTGATTCGTTCAATTCTAAGTCCAGCAATATGCAAATCGTGTGATTCTCTGGTACGGGGGACATGCTGATAATTAAAAAACTTCGTTTGGATATCAGCTGGAGTTGCCATGCAAAATCTACATTTTCTAAAACCACCTCCAAATCCAATCTTAAAGCCACCAATTTGATGACTAGCAAGGTTATCGGCCGAAACAGCTGCAAGAGTTCCAACCACCCTTATTCTCTCACAATTGATTGTTAACTCAACCCCATTTTCTAATCTTTTTAAGTCCTCTACGATTGGTTTCAAAATTACATTGGCCCCATAACGAACGAAAATTGTGTTGTACACAATCGCGAGAACATTGATAGCCTTAAATGTAGACCGAAACTTGAGAGGGAGATTACCAACTGAGAAATAAACAAACACCAACTTGTTTCGTTTCGTGTGATTCCCAATTTCACTGCTTATCTGCACTTCATCAAAGTAGAGATGGATTTGGATGGCTCGGGGATGCAGTTGGTAAATTGGAATCTTCTGATAGTTTTCCCCATCCTCGTATGCTGACCAAACTCCAGGAACATGTGGTTTTTCTCTTCTTATTTCGGTCATAACATCGGGAAAACTCAGAATTCTTTCAAGTTGTTGGAACAAGGTCCCTTCGGTGATGCCTTCGGGTATTTTTTTTAACAATAATGATTATAAACAATAAATATGGTATGGTTACAAACCAATCACTATGTAAAATAAATAATATTTGTGCACAATAATAAGTGATCTAGGTTAAAGGCTACATAACACATAAAAGGGGCAAATTAGCACTAAATTCAAATGCTCTAAAAGCAGATGCAATTTCTGCGCCTCACAAAATCTCGAAAAATCGTGAAGTTTTGGTTTTACTCTTTCCGAACGTTATTTAAAACAATAGTTATAAAGGTATCTAAGATCATCTCAGATCAGTTAAAAAAACTAGTTCTGTTTATTATGTATTTGATTTGAAGAGGAGTAAAGACTCACGTTACACGTCTATTCGAATTTGACCAAAATTCTATTGGTTACTACGGGCATAATGTAGTCCTCCTAACCACAATGTAATTTTGCCCAGGTCTTACGCATAATTCAAACTAAAGTCTATTTAAATGGGAAAATAAGTCGACGTAATTTATGGGAAGAGAAGTTTAGTCCTCTCTCCTCTTGACCCTGGCTTTTGCATATTGTTTTCCCAAAAGATTACGAATCATTGGCCCTTTAAAATGTTCATCAGAAAGCAATATACATTCTTCTTCTACATTCGGTTTTACAACCAAGGCTCTATCATGTTTACTGAGGCGCTTTACAATTTGCTGCAAAGGCTTTGCACTTTTTCGGACCAAATTTTTAATAATTTGTAAATTGTTTTCAAAAGGGTAAGCGCTGAAGGAATCAAGGCATCCCAAGTTTCTAACATCCTCACTTAAATGGATCAAGTTATGAACATTTGGGGACACAAACTGCTGGCCATACAAATCAATAGAGTCTTGAACAAAACGTTTTAACAGGTCAGAACAGTATTGAATAACATCTGGCTTACAGCATTGGTGTTCATTGGAAAGAAGTACCATTGCTACGTGAAACAGTAAAAAATGCTCGTACAGATTGTCAGGCAAAAGGTCTTTAAACAGTACTGGGCCTAATCGTAATTTAATTAATCTGAAGCAGGTGCTTTTCCATTTATGTGATAGATCTAGAGGGCCCAACTTTCTAGGAAAATCATTTGGTATAAAGGGACGAATTTCTTCTATTCTTCTTGCTAATATACTTTTTTGCACTTTGGACAGTCTTACGTTCATGTATTTACCCTTAATCCAGCTAAAAAACAGTTTGCGAGTTATTCCAAGGTCTGTCAAATGCATCGGGTCAAGCGGTACACCAGCAATAATATCAAGATCGAGTTGTTCGATAATTGAAGTCCCATGATGGTGTTCTGGCTGCGATTGAACCCGAAAAGATTTGTCAGTCCTCAAGAGTGCGTTTAGTTGGGGGAATGTAACACGGATAGATTTTGGATTATTCACATTGGGATTGTATGGGGATGACCTTCTGTTTCGCATTTTCCGCACCCAAAGTAACCCATATGCCCTTTAGTGCATAAAACAAATGTCCTTGCTGGAAAATCGCATATGAAAGCGCGAAATGACACAATGATTTTAGTATTACGAAACACGATACCGTTACTTTCCAAATCAACCGCTTCCTTAATGAAATCGCTCAAATAATCGTTTGCACTTTCCGGCTTTGTACTTCCATGGTAAATTCCTACAACGAATGGTTTTGAATCATTAAACCCCCTAATCATTGCCAAAATGGGCCAAAACTGACTGTTACTGCTCTTAGTAAGCGGAATCCCGTCAACGCTTACAAAAATATCAATCTTGCCAGGAATGGTCTTTAGATTAATACGGGAAAGACTTTTGAGGATTCCCAAAGACAATCCGAAGTGATAATAAGTACCGGGATGGACATTTTTTGCAACAACATTACGGACAGTCTTTAAAAGAGTACGGTAGTTATTTGGCAGAAACGATAATTCGTCACGCTTTTTTAAAATACTTAGTAATTGGTTTACATGTGTTCTCGGGATACCACATTCAATAGCCCATTTGGACAAATCTGTTTCTAACTCAGGAATCAACTGTTCATTCTTGTTGATATTGTTTTCGTCCTCGTCATTAAACCACCCAGAGTTAGAATCGTCATCTATATTGCTTTGTACCATTCCTTCGTCATTGCTGCTACTGCTACTGTGATTATCGAATGATTCAGAATCCCAGTTACTCACATCCTCGCCTGAAGTTATTTCTTCCGCATCTACAACTTCTATGACAGGTACATGAAGGACGGCTTCCTGAAGGACGCCTTCCGTTTCTGGATTAACGGGTTGGTTAGCTTCGATAACATTGTCTTCTTCCTCCTTTGAAATGAAATATTTAATTTAATGAAACATTATACCACAATTCTTTGTATATCATACAGCAAGGCCATCGTTGTGGGTATCACGACGAAGTGGATAATAAGCTTCTTTTGCTTTCTTAAATCTTCTCTGTTGCTGCCTCACTCCAATAAAAGCATCCAGTTTCCTTTTGTAAGGCATGACTAAAAATGCTGAGCCAATAAGCTATCAGCTCTTCTTAAGATTTATTTTATGCTCTGTTAATAGCAATTTTCAGCTTTAAAAAAAGTGGAAGGGCGTGAACAAAGGTTAATATGGTTTGCCATACAAAATAAATCATGATCTTTTCAATCACTATACCTTAAATACTGTTGTGATAATAAATATCATCGATGAGTCACCTTTAGCTGAATGTAACTTTACAATATTGTAGTCATCGATAGCAGAACCTAATAGCAGAAATAAAGAATAACTTAAAATCACTTATATGAAATTATTAGTACATGAATATTACCTCCTGGGAAGACTTAAAGCTGTTTTGTTCAAATATCAAATTGCTGTGTCTGTAGTACGTTAGAACAGAAAACCTAGAGTACCAATAAATTTTTATTTTTATTTGCATGAAGTGGCTGTATCTAGCAACGTACTTTAAATCAATCTCTAAGCTGGTAATATATGAAGTTAAGATTGAGACAGCACTGTAAGCAAGCTAAGGTCGGTTCGATGAAAGGATCGGCATCAAATATCCTTCAAACGACGAGTAACGTTGTGGTCAACCTTAACAATAGCACACTCGAAACCACACAAGTACAACCCGACGTAAAATATGTTCAGAATAAAAGATTACAGTTTAATTCCTTTACGTTTTTCACAGAACAACCGGTACACACGTGAACACAAAATGCCGTTGACGAATGAAGCAGACGAAGCGATCACCAATACTAAACAGTATCCGAAGGACCACATGACAATTCATTAAGATTTTTCAAAAACTATTTTTTAACCAAATATTTTTGCTCTACAAATTTATTATTTGCATTTATTACTATATTCAATTAAATTTGCTTATTTGAAATTTATATTAAACAGTTTTGTTAGGCCTCAAATGACTGCAACGCTGTTCAAAAAAGCAGACGACTTTTGTTTCCGTGAACAGATCGTGTAAAGTTCTTGACCACGCTGCTGGATGGACACGTGAATAATCTCTTTCTTTAATCCCTGAGGGTAATATAATATATTACCGAAGGACTTAAAGTTTTGTGGGCTAGATGTCGTTGTTCCCTAGCTTTCTAGACTTGGAGCCCAGCATCTTTATTAGGGCTTTAGTTTTTTGGGGTTGCACTCCAAACTACGAAACTAATATTAACCAAATTTTGTCAATAATTCTGAACTTCCCTTCTCATAAATTACGTCGACTTATTTTCCCATTTAAATATACTTTAATTTTTAATTATGCGTAAGACCTGGGCAAAATTACATTGTTGTTAGGAGAACTACATTATGCCCGTAGTAGCCAATATAATTTTAGTCAAATTCAAATAGACGTGTAACGTGAGTTTTTACTCCTCTTCAAATCAAATAAATAAACAGAACTAGTTTTTAAAATTGATCTGAGATACCTTTATAACTATTGATTTAAATAACGAGAGAAAGAGTAAACCTAAAGTTCACGATTTTTCGAGATTTTTTGAGGCTCAGAAATCGCGTCTGCTTTTAGAGCACTTAAATCTAGCGCAAATTCCCTCCTTTTATGTGTTATATATAACCTAGATCACTTATTATTGTGCACAATTTTTATTTATTTTACATAGTTATTGGTTTGTGGCCATACCATATTTATTGTTCATTATCATTATCGTCAAAAAAATTACCCGAAGGCATCACCGAAGGGACCTTGTACGGAATTGCAATCTTTTTTACGCTTGGTGCCTTCAATATCAAGTAAGTATTGTTGAATGCAATTGTGGTCATATGTATTTATAGATTTTTCTATGCGTTGTAGGAGTGTAGTCCAGCATCATGGATGTCATCAAGAAAGAATTTCATATTGTAGATTGCTGGCTTGAAGAAGACTAGTCAGACGTCCATCGGGCAGTAATTTCCAGCGTATGGTGCACAAACAACAATCAGTTTTGTTACTGGCCTTCTCATTTGAGTAAACTAGATAAGGTTGGTCTCTACAAGCTCCTTAAAAGACACGAAACTCCAGATGAGGAAAAATGGGGGTTGTTTAATATCAACATCAAGAAGTCCTACGGTATTTAATCTATTTTATTCTATCGTTTTATTTTCATTTGTTATTATTTTTAATTTTATTTATCTAGATCAGGTAGACAGAGCAAATGCTGCGTTGACTCTTTACATTAAAACTGCAAAACTTGTTGAGGATGGAACACTGCCTCCTCGAGACAACTCAGATATTCCTTCAGAGAAGGAAATGGGAAAGAGAGTCCGCAAGCAAAAGACTCCATTCAGTCCTGGCTCAACGAGTAATAAAAAGAAAAGTACTCAACAGAAAAAAGTGATCGAGAGTGAAGATGATTTTTCAGAGACTGAGGAACAAGAAAGACTCCCACCGAAGAAGCGAATCTTTACCGCAAGTGCTAAAAATAAAGTAATATCAGAACATTTGTCCAATCCTGTGCCACCAAAGGGCTTAAGCATACTGCCAGGTATGGTGTGAAAAGATTTGGTTGTGTTTCTGAATTTCCATTAGATTTTGATGGACTTTGAATCTTATATTTCAGGAATCATATCAAACAATGCTGTGGATTATGGTGGTCGTAATAACTTGATAGAAGGTGATGGATGGATCAATGAGGATGACCATCATTATCCAAATGATTCTGACACCTCGCTTACTGAACATCACTCAACATCACGCAACTTAAGCGCGCCTATACAAAACGCAGGTGATGTATTTCCTTAAGATTATACCTCGTTTCTGGTAATGTTAATTATATCTTCGTTTGCAGTCGATCCCTATCTTCCCAACCAAAAAATTACTGCTCCAAAGAAAAATCAGCCCTTGGCCTCAACAGTTTCTCTTTCTTGTCCGTCGACGTTACAGTCAAGTGACATGGATACTCCTACACCACAAACACGTGATACATTTTTGAACGTAGTATTTTTTATGGTTTAAAAAATTTGAATAATTATTATTTGCAGGTGATGTAGTTGAACGGCTGCCAAAAAAGGACGCTGGTCCCAACAAAAGTCGGCCTGTAAATTCGATAATCCCTCCTGCTCGCCTGTCGACTTCACAGTCAAGTGACATGGAAGCTCCTACACCACAAGCAGGTGATACATTTTTGAACATGGTTTTTTTATAGTTTATAAAAATTTGAATAATTATCATTTGCAGATGATGATGAACGGCGGCAAAAAAAGGACTCTGGTCCCAACAAAAATCGGCCTGTGAATTCAATAATCCCTCCTACTCGCCCGTCGTCTTCACAGTCAAGTGACATGGAAGCTCCTACACCACAAGCAGGTGATACATTTTTGAACATGGTTTTTTATAGTTTATAAAAATTTGAATAATTATCATTTGCAGATGATGATGAACGGCGGCAAAAAAAGGACTCTGGTCCCAACAAAAATCGGCCTGGTAATTCAATAAAACCTGCTCGCCCGTCGATGACGCTTTCGAGTAACTTGGGTAAAACAAAGGGCGGTGTACCCCAATCTGAAAGAGCATTAGCTGTGATTAGAAATTCATCAAGCAGTATGCTATTTTAAAAAATTGTCTTATATGCAATTTATTGGGATTTGTTTCTGTCGTAGCAGGAAGGGAATACGAATTTGAATGTGATGATGAAGAACTGAGGAATTCAGAAATGACGAAGCAAGACTTTGTAAAGATACTGAAGATGCAGCAGAAACAAATCAATGTTTTAATAGCTGGCAGCTATCATGCCGACACTGACGACGAAAACAATGATGAGTTTTTTGATAAAATTCTTCCATTAGGTACTCTTAGAAATTACTTTGAATTTCAAGAGTCATTAAAAAAAAAGATATTGAAACACAATTTGTAAGCGATTTCCTCTCATAACACTTCCTCTTAGACCATTAGATTCCTATTGTATATTTTTTTCGGGAATTCCGTTTATAAAGGAGCATTTTGTTAGACGCGTCGGTGGCGCTGACATGAAAGGGACTGTTACAAACTGTTTGCGAAAAATCCTGAGCTACGAAGTGGCAAAAGAACTTAATTGGAAGGGTGAAGTTAAAAAAAATCGCCCCGTAAAGAACAAGTTTGGGGGAACAATATTGCAGCTTTCTCTTTTCAGTAACTCGAAATCTCTCAGATGTCTTCAGTTAGGTTCGTCTCTAATGTATTTTTTTGCAGGAGCCATAAGAAAGGGAAAAAACATGGAGAATTGCAGTGACTTTGACATGAAAAATGTTGTCACTAAATGGTTGAGTAAAGCACCAGAGAATTTTGCAAATGCACAAGCACAGGAGGAAAAAAAGCGCGCTCGTGAATAGCTTTCGAATAACTTACAATATTTTTTTTTAAATAGAACTGCCGGAAAGCGGTCCCGATTTGCTGGCCAAAAGAAGTTTTAATCAACCTTTTTATTTAATTTTTTCATTGGAAGACTGTGTCGGAAAGACACTGCTCAAATTAATTCCGTGATTTTTAAGTTTATAGTCTCTTATTTATTTGAATCTTGTCAATGTTGTGTTGTCTCATTTGTGAAAAGAAATAAAACAAATTTTTTTTTCAATATATTGTTTCGAGTTCTTATGAATGAGGGTTACTTTCAATGGAAGTATTCGCGAGGAAGGTGAGTCTTAACCAAAAAGTGCAGACATATGATACGCTAGCGATATCCTAACCAGTATATCCTTGTAATATTCCAGTACGGCTATTTACGGTAGCGACTTATGGATATCCAAGGGATGTTCCTTGGATATTCTTTGGGATGAAAAACGTATATCCGGTCTAATTTTTGGGATATTCTACGGATATCCCATAGGATATACCAGTGCTGCCTGGGAGGTAAATTTACAACTGAGTTATTAAATAATCTATCTACAGGACTGATTTCAGTAATTTCATCATCTTTGATCAACATGATTGCTTTAGACTTTGCTGGTGGACATTCTGTGTGTGGTATGACTCAACAACAACAAGGTCAGTATTGTATTCGTGACAAAATTTTTTAGCCTAGTGATATTAAACATTATTTTTTCAATCCATAGATTCAGGATCAGCATTTCGTGCTTCGCCAGTTTCGACATCTACGCCATTTGACAGTGGTTGTCAGTCTTCTTTGGAATCTCAGCCTCTTACAAGTGAGTTTTTGTTCTTTTTCTTTGTTTACACGTTTTTCAATTTATCCCTCAGTGAGACTGGTTAGATGAATTTTCTGTTTTTCTAGTTTGTTTTGCATAAATTTTTTTTCCTATCTAGGACAAATGGTATAATTGTTGAGCATTAGTCGAGGAAAGTTAGAAGATTTAGGGGGGTAACCAAGACAAAAGTGCTTCCTAAGAATCTTTAAATGAACTTTGTTAATTAATAAGTTGTTGTCGTTGCTGTGTAGAAGGTTTTAAGGATGGAATTAAAAAATTAAAATTTTACACTTTTTAAAACAGCCGAAAAACGTATTTAGAGATTTTTATTTTAAATTCTGTACAATGAACTTTGTCAAAAAAGCAAAAAGAAGGAAATACGGGAAATTTGAAACTTATATCTTTTAAAATAGGACGTCGAAACCAAATAAAGCCATCCGCAAAACCCGCGATCGGCGACTTGCGACTTGCCGGTTTTAACACGGGCCTTATGGGATTTCGAATTTTTTAGTTTTTCGTTTAATAAGAAAAGTATTTAAGGCATATCCATGAAAATAAGGCTACTTATACATTCGCACATGGCAAATAATTTGAAAATATTTTTACGAGGGGGGGGGGGTTTGGTTCTTTCCGTTTTTATCCTCTAAAAGTACCTCATTTGTCGAATCGGACAATTCGCCCTGCTGCGTCACTGTCGACGTCTTACCACACACCCGCTTGGTGGCGGGATCGTCTAAGGGACTTCAATTTTCATGACTAGAGCAGCACCATAACAAAACCATTTTCGTTTTCTCGAATACAAACAGAAACAGTTCCGCCGAGTTTTTCGTATGGTTCCAAATCCTACTTGGATTTTACCTTACATTAACTGTGAAAGTGTTGCTTTCTAGAGGACCTTAGAAATGTCGAAATGTGTGTTGTGTGATCGTCACTACTTATTAGCTTCGTTAGACATGTTGACATTTCCTTAAAAGTGAAGTTAATCTGAGCTTGAATGACTAAGGCAGATTCCAAAAGGCAGTTTATTTTGATTCAGGTAACTGGATATAGAGTGAGAACAAATGTTTTGTTTTAATTAATCTTCAACACATTGTTCATCTATTTCTTCCTCCTCAGTCACAACTTTAGGCGAATTCAAGCAACTTGTTCCTTTGCAGTTTTTGCATGAAATCGAGCATTCTAATCCGTTTTTGCGACAGCCACATCTTAATGTATTACAACCCCCTTTGCAACTGCATTTTATAATCTTAAGTAAATCATCAGGCGCTGGAGGTAAGTCCGTCATCTTTGGTAACATGATATCATCTCTCAACTCCCAGCCCCAATTTAAAGGATCAACTGTTTGGCCAAGCCATATTTGGATCTAAATCAGATACATAAAACTCTTTATTGTTAACTGCAATAAGGCTTAAATGTAAATATAGATAAATATAGTCCTGCCTGACAAAAGGTCCTGAAGCTGTGGTATTTAGTTGCGGCTGAGGTAGCTGGAATATCTTGAGGGCTGACAAAAACTGTAGCTGCTGCCACTTTCTTCTGAAATAGTTTGTATCTGTAAGAGTCTAAATCATCCGTTACTTTGCCTCCGTATATCATTATCATCGCCTTTTCTCCGGCATCTTGAATGTCCTGGCTTGTTGAATTCGGTCCATAGAAAGTTTTTGCCAGGCCCTTGAAGGCAACATTTTCACAGATCAACTTTAGTGATGCACTTTTTCCGATTCCAAAAGGTTTTGAGGTTGTATCACAACCTAGAAACGCATGTGCGAAAAGTAGGCTACTACAGGTTTCAAACCCAATTACGTCTCGTATTTCCAAAATATCCCAAATTTTGCCACCTTTTCCTTTCTTGGGTTCAGATTTGAGTAGAATAGGCCACTTTATTTGGTAGGCATAATGGAGAAGTAAGATCAATAAATCTGTATCGTCTCCTACTAGTATAGTTCTTGACGTTTGGGAGGATTCAATTGCTGTCCTCACTATTGTGAGGTCAGCATCTCCTTCAGCATTTATGACTTTGAACCCATTTTCTTGCATTCTTGCGCCCAAACCTTTGATCAGACGAGATTTATTTGTTGAACGGGAAAGAAAATCTTCTTTGCTAGTTGACAATTTCATTTGAGATGTGAAGTCGACGTCACAGCCGATGGATCTGCATCTTTTTGCATGAGCTAGATCTTTCGTAGAAGCCCCTCCATCGTACCCATCGAAAACAATCGTCGCTGCCCCGTACTTTTTTCTTATGTAGTCACAATATCGGTCGTAAATTTCCGAATACGTGTCAGTTTTCAGCCATGGGATCTTGTGCAACAAAGAACCACCGTCTATGACGTATTTGAACTGAATATGTTCAACGTCACGTTTTGTTGGGTCGTACTTCGCAAGAATTGCAATAGCATTTGCTAGTTCAGGTTTGTCGGGACTTCTAAATGATCGATTTACATCAAATAGAGAGAGAGGGTGCGAACACAGTTCATATTTAAAGTAACTACCTTCTTCTTTTGCCGACCTTCTTGCTACTGTTACTAGTCTTTGAAACAGAAGAGCAGGATCTACATGGACGTTCTTTTCTGAGGATGACGAGCCTTTTGTTGTCATAAGCACGCACTGGTCTGCTCGTCGGTAGACAAAGTTTAGCACGGATTGGTCTTCCATTTTTCCAATTATGTTTTCACCAATAAATTTGGCATTATCCACATTAACATCAACTTTTGCCGACAATCCAGTTGCGATATTTCGTAATATCTTGCCATCTCCTTGAAATGGAGATGCCTTTTTTAGGTAGTCGATTATCAATTGAGTATCCGAGGAATCTCTCTTCTGTCGGGTGATGCCCATGTCTTTATGCTGGTCACTTGTAGCTTGATTTACTTCACTGAAGTTCAACATCAATCGATTGACATCGGAACAAGTTGCAAACGACATCACCCAAACAAGTCGCTGAACCTCAGTTATACCAGTCCTCCTTGTGAAACCTCCTAAAAAGCAGTAATGCTGATAAGTAATATACGAATTTTTTTCTAGGCCTATATACTGTAGGATAATATCTGACATCAAACCAGTCGACTTCATCGTCCGCATGAACTCTTGTTCGATTACACGATCCGTTGGCATTCCACACCAGAATTTGTTTGTTGTTTGTACTACATGAAATCCTGATTGGAACATTTCTTCGATTAAAGGATGGTTTTTTTTCAGGCAAGTCATTTTTTGCAAATAAAGATGAGTCGACTCAAATAATTGTGATGACCGGCCGCGGCATAATATGGCAGCATATTGAGGGCTGTTTGTAAGTGTAAGTTCCAGTCACCCGTTCTTTCAGCTCTTAATGCAATTTCTTACAAGAGCCACCATGTCCATATACTGGATCCAAAGTCGTCCAGTCCTGGTTTCTTTTTGAACATCAATGTTCTTGGATACCAACTGCTTTAATTTTAAAAGAGCTTCCGATGAAGATACTTCGCTGTGATCATTAGAAAGGGATCCATCCACCATCAAGTTAAAGAGTTTCGTTAATTCGGTGGTATGTTCCCTGGTTAGAGATGGATTATTTTCATCCTCAGTCTTGAAAAAAAAGTAGGCTAGCTAAGTATGAAAGAAACTTAATATTGAGAGCGGGAATCGTACCTCAGAATTGAAAGCAATATTTTCATTTAGCACGACATGAAGCGCAGATTCCACCATTAAATGTCCTCTAACTGCGCGGGAGTACGCCTTTCCGGATAACAAATGTGGAGTAGTATTGGCAGCATATACTATTTCAAACAATTCCCTTAATCCCAGGCGGCACTGTATATCCATGGGATATCCCATGGATATCCACTTATCCTTTGACTATCCGTATCCCGCGCGATATACCTAGTATATCCAAGGTATATCCTTATCATAACTTCGAAAGGATATACATTTTAGGATATTCCTGGAATATCCCTGACGTATACCAACAAGGACATCATTAACTCGTGTGCTTCTAATATGTTGTCATGAGTCTTTTGTAGCGTATTTAAGCGAAATAATAGGCCAGTGATCGTTTCCACTTCAGTGCAAAGTTCTAGAAATGCTTCACGGCAAAGAAAAATATTATTTTGGCGCTTTCATATTGGTTCCAACAGCATTTTCATTGGGCTTGAACAAAGTATTCTCTGTTCATCTTCTTCGTTGGACAAATGAGTGTCTTCTTTTACTGTTTTGTTAACCAAGTATCAGAATAAAGAGTCCCCCTTTGTCAAGCCCAAAGAAATGACATCTGCTTGCTTCTCTCTGGCGTGTAGAAACGCCACTATATTCTTCTCAAAATCCCACCACGTGCTCTGAATACGATCTTTTGTAAAGTACTATTGTTTGAAATGAGTACTTGGTCAAAGAAGAATGATTATTTAAAATTTGGTTTTTTAATTTAAAAAAATCATAGATATGGAAGTCGACTATTATTTTCGTATTCCGCCAACCTCAACGTTATTCGTAAGTTGACTGCCTTTGCACATTGTTATTTACACTCAAATAGTAAAGATTTATTAGTAACAAATGCCATGTGAGTAGCACGTCCGACTGCAAACTTCAAGAACTTCAGAGTCTCGGGTTCGATCCCAGGGACATAGGGACATTTTTACTCTTCAATAAATTGCTGGCAGGGCTGGATATCCATAGGATAACTCTGGTGCGGACATATGCGTATCCCAGGGATATCCTATGGGTGAAAAATTGGAAATCCTCTTCTAATTTGGGAATATTCCAGGAATATCCAAGGGATGTACCTGTGCTGCCTGGGAACCCAAGGTTATCCATCAAATGGCCAATGCAACCTAAAAAACTCATCAACGAATGAAATCCGCCAAGGAGTAGAACAATTTTTGAAATAGGATCACTGGGGTTACAGTTTTCTACAATCATCATTGATTTCCACCAAAGAGGCTGGTCAAATGTCAATATAGGTGAAAAATTGTATCGCGCCCCTTGCGAGGCGACAAAATCAAGAGTAGAAAAAATGCAGCTGTCGTCACTTGCTGACAAGTCAATCATGGGCAAAAAATGAATATCCGACTGGCCTGGATGTTCTGTTTTCACCAAAGCGGCATGCATTGTGGCATTCCAACTCGGCCTTGTTTCTTTCAAATTCCATGACGACAGCCATAGGAAATCTAAGTTGGAAGTTTTATCTTCGACTATATTCCAAATAATCTTTTCGTACTTAATTTTGCTTAAGATATTCTTATCAATTGAATGCGCCTTTATAGCTATCTGGCCAACTTGTCTCAATTGACTGTCAGTAACCTAGAACAGATTGAGTATCAGCAATAAGGTTCAACAAGCTCAAATTAGAAAAGGAAATATAGAAAGCACTTGTTACATTATTTCGCGGAATCGCCTTTCTTTTTCTCAGTAGTTTGGGAGTAACTGTTGCAATGATGGCCATACCGTGTAACGTACCATTTCCATCGAGTGTGCACGTATTATGGTCCGCGTTATCGGCAATGTGTTGAACAACCGAATCGAGGCTCACGTCAAGATCAACGTTTTGAAAAGCTGCTGCATTTCTTTCAAATCTAGTTACTTCAAGATATGATGAACAAAAACCCATTGCGTGAAGCTCGTCAATTAATAAACGCGAGGAAAACTGGTGATGGAGCTGTGCAGCAAGGCCAATCTATAATAAAATTAAAAGCCAACCGGTAAAAAATTGTTGTAAAGGAAACTTTTATTTTTTGCACACCTGCAATGGCGCAATAAATAGTCTTGGTCGACAACTTTGCATAACAGCGTGTCCAATACTGCAAATTTTCTTAAACTGGTCTTTCATTCTAAAAAGTTTTTCAAGAAATATTTTTAACGAACTTGGAAGAAACCCGATGACATCTTCTTTATTTTGAAGAAAATCGCGAAAATTATACTGGTTGGTAGGCGTTTTTACTTCCATTATATCTTGTCTTATAATAGAAGCTGCAGCCTCGATAATTCGAATTTTTTCCGCTTCGATGTTATCAGATTTTGGTGCTGCATGGAAATCGCGAATTATCGATTCTGCCATTACTCTCAATGTGATTATATCTGAGAGTCCTTTGTTTGAACTGATGATGACCTTGTTTGAATATAACTGAATCAACTTTCTTTTCATATGTTTGTTAGAATAAGGTTTACAACCATTTTCGGCCATATATTCACACAAAGTTTTAATTGATATGGTCTTATCAGGGTGTGATTCGAGACGACTCGTAGCGTATACAAAGCCAGCAATTTGTTTGTCGTCTGGTCTTCTGCCGCATTTTTTTACAGCAATTTCCGAATTTTTCTTCTTCTTAGGTCGAAAACAAATTGGTTTCAGTTTCCAGGTTCTGAAATTAGAGGAGCATAAGTGGTGGTATGCAATACTGTTCGAAACTAAATCTCCAACAGCATTAATTCTTCCGAGAACTTCGGCTGCCCAATCGTCCTTTCTCAATTTAGAAATGTTTCTAATTGATGCTTCAAATTGTTTGGTCTTTATCACTTTAACGGCCAATTGTTTCTTCTTAGATTTGAGACTGCTGCCACACAAAATACAAACGTTACACATTTGTTTACCGTTGCGTAAATCTCTATTGTTAGTAGTCTGAGAAGAACTGACGGAGGACAAAAGTTTCTTCTTCTTCTTAATTTCTTGGTCGATTTTACGTTTCGTAACGTAGTTTCTTCTACAAACTTCATGAACTAAAACACCATCACAAAAAAGAGCTTCTCGGTGAAAATCACTTCTGGCAGTCGCAGCTGTTCTCAATGAATCAAGACCCTTTTTCGTAACTTTGACTAAATTTCCATCACGTTCTTGGGAATGACGATCACACAACACACATTTCGACATTTCTAAGGTCCTCCAGAAAGCAACACTTTCACAGATAATATGTAAGGTAAAATCCAAGTAGGATTTGGAACCATACGAAAAACTCAGCGGAACTGTTTCTGTTTGTATTTGAGAAAACGAAAATGGTTTTGTTATGGTGCTGCTCTAGTCATGAAAATTGAAGTCCCTTAGACGATCCCGCCACCAAGCGGGTGTGTGGTAAGACGTCGACAGTGACGCAGCAGGGCGAATTGTCCGATTCGACAAATGAGGTACTTTTAGAGGATAAAAACGGAAAGAACCAACCCCCCCCCCCTCGTAAAAATATTTTCAAATTGTTTGCCATGTGCGAATGTATAAGTAGCCATATTTTCATGGATGTGCCTTAAATACTTTTCTTATTGAACGAAAAAGTAAAAAATTCGAAATCCCATAAGGCCCGTGTTAAAACCGGCAAGTCGCAAGTCACCGATCGCGGGTTTTGCGGATGGCTTAATTTGGTTTCGACGTCCTATTTTAAAAGATATGAGTTTCAAATTTCCCGTATTTCCTTCTTTTTGCTTTTTCGACAAAGTTCATAGTACAGAATTTAAAAGAAAAATCTCTAAATACGTTTTTCGGCTGTTTTAAAAAGTGTAAAATTTTAATTTTTAAATTCCATCCTTAAAACCCAAAGTTTTCAGGGGGGGTTTCTACACAGCAACGACAACAACTTAATTAACAAAGTTCATTTAAAGATTCTTAGGAAGCACTTTTGTCTTGGTAAAAACCTAACTTGCCTCGACTACATTTGGAATCCTTTAGCAATGTTTCAAGGTCATCTTTAAATTTTTTTCCTTTTTTTTGTAACGTAGGTAGTGATAGTTCCTTAGACATTATGGACAGCGATATCGGCGAGGAAGAGGATATCGCCGGCCCATCTCGTGCTGTTCCTCGTATAAAACAAGGTAATAACAGTTTATTTAGTGAGTTATCCTTATGTTTTTCAACTACCACGATTCATCCCTACACCGTATAGGGACCGCTGACAGGAGAGGTGGGAAACCAAGCAACGAAAATAACAATCGAAACAAAACACCAACAAAAAAGGATTTAGAGAAGCCAGTGTCAGACACTCTTCAAATGTCCAAGTACCAAGTCCCGTCGTCTTTTGGTTCGGCCTTGAACAAAATAATGAAGAAAGGCGAGCCATTGACTAACGACCAGTATAACGAACTCGTTAGTTTGATTGCGGCTCCAATTGCTCTTCAGACTTTAAAACCTCACAGTGACTATTTGAAATTTGTAGCGAGGAAAGTTGTTACTAAGAACTCCAATATGTCACTTAGTGACAAAGAACAAATTGATTCTTGTGTAAGTGTACCTTTATGAATATGTTTGTAGTTAAATACGGCACCTCTGATTCTTTTTCAGAAATTTCTCCACAATCAGCTCAAAAGACATTTTGAATACAAACGAAGAAAGTAGCTGCAACAATATTCAAAAAAAGGTGGCCGACCTAAGAGTACACCTAAGGCTCTATTAGGTCCCCGTGCCAGATACGATTCTGAGGAGGATTTTCCAACGTGTACAGTTTTGAAAAAACAATTTTTTATTGTATAGAATAGTAACAATTTCTTTGTATCTTATTAGATGACGAAGAGTCTTACGAACAAAATGTTAAACAAATGTACGAATCCGTCAACAAATACAGGTCAATGGAGGAGATAAAATTTTTTCAGAAAGCGACTTTTCCGGGCCGCCGAGCGATTATTTTGAAAGACACCCCTGATGTACGATGCATTTTGAAAACGCTGTGCCCAGTCCTACATCAGGAATCATTCGTATGAATTCTTAAATTATATTGCCAGACATATGGGTTATTTTTTCTTTTTTTAAGATTCAAGACGAAATGGACTTAATACACGGGAAAGGCTTCTGTAAGGAATTTAAAAGAAATTGGACGGCCTTAGTTCCACTGATTTTGAAATACAAATACCCAAAACCAAACTCGGAGAAAGTGTTAGAGTATTATCCTGATTTAAGCACTTGTGAAGGTAAAGGAGGATATTAGGCTATTATTCTCAATATATACTTCTTCACAAATTTCGGGCTATTTTTGCGTTGTAGATCTCCAGTCCTGTGCTGCAATGCAGCTTATCCCGGTTCTAGTTCCTGGTAAAATGAAAAATATGGAGGCATCCCAACACTTTCTGGATGTTAGAGAAGATACCGCCAGTATGGCTGAAGCCATAAAAAAACCGAAGAGGACTTTTCTGTTCATACTCCAAATTGGGGAGTCCTTCACTATAATTGTTTCAGGAAAACCCTTGATATCAGCATCGAGCAGCACTGATGCCCTCTTAGATCTGTTTTGCTTTCATTATGTTTTTCATATGGATTACAGTACGGAAGTCAAACCGTCATTTCTTCTGATTAAAAGGGAAGTGGTGGGGAAACAAGATTCGGATCGGAAAATTGCAACTCCAAAATATTTTGTAGTTTTGTTTATAAACACTCAAGTTATTAGGGAAAAACCAAAAGTGTCCTATTCAACCCCACCCTCCCCTATCCAAGTTACCGATGCACACTTCTAAATGCAAGTTCCTGCATGAAATTGTTCAAAAACCTCGTTAACAATAATCAGAGTAGAGCCATACCTATACTTCATACCAGGCACCTGATCAAAGAAGAATCCCCGGCAGTCTGTTTTGTCCATCATTTCGTAAATTTTGAGGTTTTTCTTTTCACGAGATTTGCTGCCCTCATTTACTTTACTGATTGCCAATATTGTCTCACCCGGTAAAGCAACAGACATGCACTGAAAGCGACCATTATGGGTTCCCAATTCAAAATGTGGATCCATTTTGAAAAGTGTATATGCTGTCTGATCCTAATTTTAATAGGAATATAGAAGTGCAATTGATAAAACTACTGAAATTCCAGACAGACACAGCAACACAAATCGTTCATTATATAAATCTTTCACCGTCAACCAGGGGGTAAGCTTTAGATAGAATTTCTCTCTGTACATGTAATGAGTAATTTTTTAATTTAAGGCGACAAGCAACTATACCTATAGCTCTGCTGGCTAGTAAAGTTCATTTTATATTTTTAAATAATTTGTTTTGGTTGCTGGTGTTTTTACGTTTTATTTTACGTATAAAGTGTTTTCTTGGCATCTATTTATTATTTACCCCGTGGATGACGGTTACTGTATGTCACACTACATATTTTTACCTTATTACAGAAAAGCAATAACTTTAAAAGATCAGTTGCTGTTGAATGTAAATCTTACCCCAGAAACAACCGACATTTCTTCCTCGTTTTCGTCTTCTTTAGTCATTATTACGGAAATACTTGGAAATGACTTGAAAAACTTTCACAAGAATAGAAACGTGAAATTGCTGAGCTTATTGTAGCAGATGTTGTATGTAGCCTATGTGCTGAAAAATTTTTTTGGCGCGCACTTATAGGCCTACGTTCTTCTGATAACAACAGGCCTGTAGTTATAGAAACAATCAGCTACGGCTACGGTACTTGTCAGTTACTTAGGGAGCGTTCACATAATACGTCACGCGTCAAGGGGGGGGGGGGAGGGGGTTGACAAAATTGTGACGCTGTGTGACATGGGGGGAGGGGGGGTCTACTAAAATAACACGTCACATGGCCGCCGCCACTGCCCTCTACCGGTTGAATTTTTTTGTTTACTAAAGACAAGCTCAAGCACGTTGCTGGTCTTCAAATTCTTAGATAGGCAGTTTAGACTTGGGATCTTTTAGGTCGATTTCAATCAAATATGGACAAAAACAAACTTTTTTCTTCCTTGTTTGATGCCTATACAAAGGCTTTTTCTGAAAAAAAGAAACAAGATTGTCAAAAAGAGGTTGTTGAGATTTGGAATACGATGAAAAACGCGAGCAACTTGCAACTGCAAGCTGAATTGCTCTTGAAGAAATGGAATTCTATTGCATTAAAGAAGAAAGGATCATTGCTTGGCTTATGGTCGAAGCAACTAAATGCAACACCTAAGAAAACAAAGTCGACTGAGAATATTTTCGCCGATTCTCCAACAAATATCCAAACAACCCAACCAATTCCACTTGAATTTGCACCAGATTCAGACCAGTTTCTTGAGCCCAACAGTGATGTTGAAGAAGGTTCTATCGCCTCAAATTCAACGTCAGTAAACTATGCAAGTGTCTCTATAAAACCTAAGCCAGCTCAAGAAGAATTAAAAACACAAATTTCCGTGATCGACGGTGATCTTGTTGGCCTATACAACAGAAAATCAAACGGTTTTCTCACTGACGAACAAGAGTCTGAATTAAAAGAAAAGAAGGCTAAAAAGAAAGAGTTGGAGCTCCAGTTAAAACGGAAAATTGATAATCAAAAACGGGCCCAGAAATCCCGAGACTCGAAAAAGATCAAACTCGCCAAGTTGTGTGAAACCAATCCCGAAATCAAAAATCTTTTGAAAATAAGAGAGAAACGTGGAAAACCGAGACTTGAAATAGAACAGCCTCTTCTTTTAAAGGCTATTATTGACATCGCTGTTCACGGATCTGCGGCGCACGAAAAACGTAGGGCAGATATCTACAGGAGTATCAAAACTTTGGACGACTTAACCGATCAACTGAAGAGCGACGGATTTAACATAAGCAGAAGTGGAGTCTACCTGCGCCTTCTTCCGAAGCGCAGTACATAACATGAAGGGAAAAGGCACGTTTCAACCGTACCGGTAAATATAATTACATTATAGCCTATTAATATTTTATAATTGTACTAGCCTACTGTTTAAACAAAAATAATAAAATTGAATTTGTGATTTCAGGTTAGACTTATTCGCGCCCAGAATGACCACCATTCTCATCACGTCGATGGAAAGTTTTGCGCTGCGACCATACGGTTTTTGGAGGAGATTTCTTCGATTCTCGGGCCAAATGAAGTTTGTTTCCTGTCGCAAGACGATAAAGCTAGGGTCCCGATTGGAATGACCGCAGCCAACAAACAGACGCCCTTTTTGATGCATATGGAGTACCGAGTTTCCTTGCCGGATCACGATTGGGTCGTCGCTGCGAAGCATAAATTCATACCCTCCGTCTATGCGGGAATGCAGATACAACTAAATGGCATCGGAAATCCGTCCGCTGTTGGGTATTCTGGCCCAACGTATATTGCAGTTAGATCGGGCAAACATTCTTCATCAACCGCTTTCGCTCATGGATTAGATTTGGAGAGATTGCTAGAACACCCGGAATTTGAACAGATCGCAAAGACTGCGGTTGAAAAAACAGTTAAGCCAGTTATTGTCTTCTCCGTTGACGGCGGGCCGGATGAAAATCCGCGGTTCCAAAAAGTGATCGACATCGCTGTCCATAATTTTTTGAAATATAATTTGGATGCTCTTTTCATGGCAACTAATGCCCCAGGCCGCAGCGCCTTTAATAGAGTTGAACGAAAGATGGCTCCATTGAGCAAAGAATTGGCTGGATTAATCCTTCCGCACGATCATTTTGGGAGTCATCTCGACGAACAAGGCAGAACAATCGATACGGAACTTGAAAAACAAAACTTTGAGTTCGCTGGAAGAATGCTAGCGGAAGTTTGGTCGCAAGTCAACATCGACGGATTTCCAACGGTTTCTGAATATATCCTTCCTGAGAATTCTGAACTAGATAACGGAGCTTTATTGAAGAAAGACGAGAAATGGTTTTCAGAGCACGTGAGAACAAGCCAATATTTCCTCCAAATCGTTAAATGTCTCGACTTGAAATGTTGTATGAAACCAAGAAGTTCATATTTCTCAGTGATACCTGCCCGTTTTCTGCCTCCGCCAATTCCTCTGGAGCAGTCATCTGATGGTTTAAAAGCTCCTGATAGAGCAAATCGAGAGGCACACATCTTTCCTTCTTTATTTGTTTCAAAAACAATAAAATGGGACGACGCTACTTTGCCAAAGTCGACAAACTCGTTCAAAGTTCTCCCTTACGACCTTTATTGTCCTTCCGTTCAGTCGGTTTTGTTGGATCGTACCTGTAAAGTTTGTCATATCTACTTCGCCTCGAAGGTGATGTTGAAGGCTCATTTTGTGTTGCACAAAAAAACACCACCACCACCTGTACCAAGAGTAAGACCTCAAAGAATTGCAGCGCGAAGACAGCGAGAGCTGATGGCGATCATTTTGTCTGAAGAAAGTGGGTCAAGAGATGCTGAGTGGTTCGACGAGGATAATTTGGATCTTACAGGAATAGAAATACCGTCAGAAAACCCTGATAGTCGAATTCCAATCGTCACTATAGAGAACCATTTAGCCCAGCCTTGGGAAGAAGAGGAAAAATAGACTAGAAATAGGCTATCAAAACGCGCAAAATGGTAACTTTAGCAACTTAAAACGACGTTTTCTATATTGCAAGTCTATTAATATATATTTCTTTCTTAAACTAGGACCATTCTCAATAGTTTTCTAAGCGAAAATTACGTAGCATTTTGTGTCACAGGATTACGAGTCCGGAATCTTTTTTTTATAACCCAATTCAAGCTGCCGTCAGCCACGATGGAATTGATTCGATGATAATACATCTGTTTGTTTTAAAAATCTCCCATATTAACCTATCAAAAATAAAACTTCAAAAGGTGGGGGGGTCAGCCTTTTGTTACGAGCTGTGACAAAGGGGGGGAGGGGGTAAAAAAAGTAAAAAAAACGCGTGACGTATTATGTGAACGCTCCCTTATAATAATATCACTTACATACAGTACCCACCCGAAATATGTGGACAGCAGCCCCAAAACGCGCCGTTTAACACGGGCGTGTGTGGCGCTACTGTGTCGGGGGGGAAAAATTACCCTGGGGCCAAAAAATTTCTTACAGACTTGCAAAAAAATAGGTGATATAAAAACATAATCTAGTTTAAGGAAAAAAATAAGCTCCAGGTGTCACAGCAGTCCTTCATTGAAAATTTCGTGCGTCGAAACATGTTTACAGAAATTTTCAGCGAACGACGGTCGCCATTTGCCCCCCATGTATAGACACAAAATTGGGACTCGCCGTAAAATAGTGCCCCCGGCAAAGTCGTATGTGAAATCTATTTGCAATTTTTTTTATTGAAACCCAAATATGCATAGCTTTAAGTTTTTCACCCTACCTAATTTTTTAGGAACGTTTAAAGTATCGGGAAAAAAAGAATTGTAGTGTGAGGGGCGAAATCCCCCCAAATTTTGCCGGCGGGGTATGGTTGACGAGAGGAGGCGATCGTCGGCTAGGTCAAATCCATCGGGTTTCACTTTTGAATTTTTTAATTTTTTTTAGGTTTGATTTCTATTCGACAAATGCCTTGTCATTTGTAAAACTAGATGAAAGCTCATAGGCATTGCAGTGGAAGATACATAGTGAAAAGATGAATGGAAAAAAGAAATAGGTTAGTTTTTTAAGAAATATATTGCATCAACACAGCATGCATTTCAGCAACTGATATGCATGATGTTTGGAACGGCAGCTTCAGTTGAAAACTGAATACAATTTTTTGACATCTGTTGGGCAGAATGAGATAATATTACACAGATACCAAAAAATAATTGATTATAACAATAATCTTTACACTAATTAAGGAGATTTGAAAGCTAAAAGTGAACTACTTTGATAAATAACGGTCTCTGAAAAACTTGGTACTGAATGGGGAAAATAGCTTCAATGATCACAATCTTCTAAAAATGAGAAGATTGTAGACATTAGAATGATTGGTTGAAGAAAAGACAGAGAATAAATATAAGATTATTGCATAAAGCCATCTTCTACACCAGTTATAATGATTTCAGGGTTAGGCTCAGTGGGAACGGGGAGTACATTTTTGGGTACCAGTTGAATCTGGCAACTCTAATGAATAGTATACGAATACATTTACCTTAGATGATTGCAAGTATTTAAATGATATATATCTGTAAGAAAAGTCCTCAGTGGATACTATTACTAAGCAGTCCTGATGTGGGTCAGCCAACGGTCTCTGAAAAAGTTGATATGGTTTGGGAACGTAGGATATATTTATCAGTACCAGCTCAAAGATTGACCATTGAAGGCCAAGAAATGAAGATAATCTATACCATTGCAATAGATAACTATAGAAAAATGTTGAAGTCACAGCTTTCTACAATAAAATGATTTAGGTTTCTATTTTGAGGGAACGGGGCAAATTTTGGGAACGAATGGACTTACAAAAGCAATCAAATGAATTTTCCCACTGAAAACCATACACATTTTACTAATATTTCTGAACTGTTAATCAGGGCTTCATACATCTTGCATATGCTTGTTCATAAAATTTTATTGCAGACATATTTACCAGTATTCTATATTATTCATTATGGCATATACTAAATATTAAACACTCAAAAGCATATAAGTAAAGGCTTGAATAGCCTTTATATTATGTACTTGGGGCATAGTCATTTGCCTGTCAATGCTTTTCAAATGGAGCCCGGTCGACCAGACCCTGCGGGTCGTCGATCCGGTTACGCTCGGCTGACAGGTACTGGTCGACCATGTGTATAGTATGTTGTTCTGCCAGGGAACGCTGCCTTCGGAATTGAAGTAATTTTTAATGTAATTTTTTGAACGGAGGGACTGAAATCCGCCATTTGCATCTTCGTCAGAACGCCAGCCACCCTCAATCAAAGCGCCATCTGAATTGAAGTAGTCGGCATAGCCGTGACTTGCGTATTGTTGGTCCATTTCAATTAAATAGTTGTGCAGCACAATACAAGCTCTGGTGTAATGTTCGATGTTTTCCGTTTTGGCAATAATGGGCTTTCTGAAGATCCGTCGGCCTGCTAAAATTCCGAAAGCATTTACGATGACTTGACGTGCACGTGACAACCTAAAAATTTGATGAATTTTTAATTCTATAGATATGTAGAGATTGTAACCTCTCTTGTACCTATAGTTGAAAATACGCTCATCTCTCTGCAAACTTCTTGTTTTCCGACCGGCAAAGGGTTTCATCATAAATGCTTCATGAAAAGCTTCATCGCCAACGAAGCAATGTGGTAGAATAGAGTTAGAGTACGGAAGCTTACAAGACGGCGGGAGGCCAAGACTACCATCTTCCAGTTTTTTCGAGATGATTGAGGTATTGTAAACATGTCTGTCTCCTTCTCTCCCGTAAGCACCAAGGTCCACCATGGTGAACTTGTACTCCGCGTCACACACGACCATCAAAATTATGCTATGAAACGATTTGTAGTTGTAGTAGTCGGAACCAGAGTCCGTGGGGCCTGCATTGAAATATGTTTTCCATCTATTGCACCGACACAGTTTGGAAAGTTCCAAACTTTAGAAAACTGAATGGCAATTTTCCTCCAAGTTGTTGTGTCTGGAACCTTCAAATACTCTGGTGCTAAAACTTTGTAGATCGCAATTCCAGTGTTGACCACAATCTCGCATGCTGTGGCATGGCCAACACAATACCCGGCGGCAATAGTCTTCAAGTTGTCACCCGATAAATAATAACGTAAAGTTATTGCTAAACGTTAACCTACAGAAATTTCAATCAGAAATTAAAACTTAAAAACAAATTACTAAAATTTTATGCAACGTAAAGATTGTTGGGCAAATGGTTAGGCTCTAGGACTCTAGAATATTACCAACTGAAATTGGGCGCCTCATGTTAGTAATCCTCTTATTAACTAGATTACTATTGCTCAGTTTATCACAAAGTTAAAGGACAGAAGTTAAAAGAATGTGGACTCATCCAAGTCCAATTGTGAAACTGTTTATAGTCATGTATGGCAGCAGATTTCATCAGCGTATGCTACCATGAGTGGCAATCCCTGTTGTGTTGTGTGCTGTGAAGACGCGTCCATTTACGGCCTGAGTGAAACATTGTTGTAAAATCAGTTTATGACACAAAATGTGTGACCAACTACAAGACATTATACCAACAATTACCTAAAGGGTGTTGTCGTCGGCGTTCACGTCTGTAAGCCACAAATTTTCGTATCTTCCACATAAGGCCAATAAGCAAAAAAACTTGCGTTGTTTCAACCAGTTGCTCGTCACTATCCATGATGAAAGATTACACAAAAAACGAAGCCAGAAAACACGTTAGAAGTAGATATATTTCAGCACAGTTTGAACTGGCCCACTCGACTTGTTGTTATTGTTGTGAAAAAGCAAATCCCCCAATCGTTAAGTATAGCAAGTTGTATCCATTAACAATGTGGCCACGCCCCCTTTGACGCTCATTTTAAATACAGAAACTGAAAATCCTCTGACCGTGTGGATCACAATCAAACAAATTTAAAATAACGTAACCGTATGCTCATATGCCCATATTCCTGTATTACTTTAATTTTCTCGTAAAAAGTGTCCGTCTGGAGGAGGCTTTACACCAGAACTTTAACAGTTACAGCAGGACTCGGTTAGTCAAAGGACCACGCCATATCGTCTTCGACTAGTGAACGTAAGTCGGATTAACTAACCTGCTTCTACAAAGATAAAGCTGCCAAAACTGCACTGAAGTCCTAAATTCCAGGAAGACTGATGCGAGTTTTTGGCACTCCGAAATGTTTGGCATTTCAAAGTGAACAATAAGGTAAAGTTTAAATGTAACAATTTCTGCGCATTTTTCTTTTTCTGAATAGCAAAATTGGCGTTACATTTTGAAGCCATATAACCTCGCATTTTAAATGGGTGGCAAAACATTTCTTGATTTGGGGTTCCACAATATTTGTTATAGGAAAAATTTGGAATAATCAATCTTGTTTCTTGATCGGTGTTCTTTTTTGCGAATTATTTCTTCATTTGGGGGACGAATGTTTCGAACAAAGTTTCTTTGATGTCCACAAAATTCTAAAATCCTGAATTGGCAACGTCAAAAGTCAACGTCAAAAGTCACGGCGCATAGATTGAATACGTATACGTAGACGTATACGTAAAATTTGACATAACGTCATGACTTCGGCCACAAATATTTTCACTGTTAACATAGGTGATGACATTTCGACGAAATTCTTGCCAAAAAACTGAAGGATTTAGATTTAAATAGTCAGTTGTCATCTCTTGGTACATTCAGCATATCCACGTTTCCCATTCCACATGCCGCAAATTAGCCTTCGTGTTTTGGCCAGTCGCTAGATGGCGACAGCCTTTTCCAATATTTGTTTTTCCTTACACCGTGGCCAATCTCCCCTTCATCTCTGGTCTGCTTACTGCTGTGCTCCGCTAAGTCCGCTTGCAGGACGTATGGATGGCCCAACCGCCCAAGCCCCAAAGTCCAAGCGAGGAACTTTTGTCGGGCTCGTACTAGCGCCTCAAACGGGTGTGAAGCGAACTACGTTCTCAGCATCAATCACGGAAGAGTTCTTGAAAATCAAAGGAACCAACCGGATTAAAGACGGAAAATTCAAATTAAGAAGAAAACTAAATGAAATTCGTTTTCAACAAAGATGAATGTAATATTACTTATGGAAATATCCTGTTTTTGGGTGTTTGTTGATATTGACTAATAGTCCTAGTGCAGTGCGCGTACCCTGGCTCGCGCTTGCCGTTTTACGAACGCACTCTTCCCTCCGAAGCCCTTCCTCACCCCGAAGCCCACTAGCGAGACTGTAATTCCCGTATGTTTTAACACGGAAAACAAGTTAAAACAAGTTTCTAATTTTTGTGTGACCCTGTAGGGATTAAACTACCCTCCCACGCTATGCGTCATATCGAAAGCTATGTTTTGGTACCAAATTTGTTTATGTTTCATCGTTTTAAGCGTGATAATTTTCAATTTGAAATTCTGATTGCCACTTTTTTCGTCACAAAACATGCTAATTTCGAACTAAACAAGCATTGTTTTCTGTTTTTATAGTTTTATTTACATAATCAATGCCTTTTATTAACAATTGGCACACTAAAAGTGCAATTATATATTTCGAAATTAGCATTACCCGGCATTACCTTCCACGTTTGAAGGCCAAAAAGTGGAAACAGAATTGGAAATGAAATTTACCACACTTAAAATGATCTAACCCAAACAAATTATGAACCAAAACATACCTCTTTTAACGGCGGATATCGTGATTAGAAAATTAAACTTCTTCCAGGTCACACAAAAATTACAAAGTTGTTTGAATGTGAAAACCGGGATGTTTAACACGGAAGAGATAAAAAAAATACTGCCCCGCTAGGTGGCAGAGTGCGGGGTGAGTTCGTAAAACAGCAAGTGCGAGCCAGGGTACGCGCACTGCACTAGGACTATTGAAAATTGAAATTTTATTAATTATTGAGTGTCACTTTGGTTGGGCAGAGCAGAGAAACTTCGTTATTTCTTCATTTTGGAGACGAATGTTTCGAGCAGCGTTTCTTGGATGTCCACAAAATTCTAAAATCCTGAATTGGCATCGTTAAAAGTCAACGTCAAAAGTCACGGCGCATAGATTGAATACGTATACGGAGATGTATACGTAGAATTTGACGTAACGTCATGACTTAAGTAAATTTTAAAGTTACGTCATCAAATGACGTTCCGATCACTGCCGACCATGCCGGGTTGTAACTTACGACCCGGCATTCCTCCTCCTATTTCTTTTCCCCTCCGCTAGATGGCGTTCGGCACCCTTCGCCCCTTTTCAGTGCTTCCACTTTCAGGGATATATCCCTTTCTAGGGGTATTTCAGCTAGTGAAATAGCTCTTTGGGGCCAAATAACAAAAAGCTGGGGTTTTAGGTATTTCTGGGGAGAATTAATAGTATAAAGGGATAAGGTCCCTAGATTGCAGAAAAAAACAAAAAGAGAGCCACCAAGCGGCCAAAAGAGCAAAGTATAAGCCATATGCCCATAATGAATAGGCCTAATTGGCAGATGTTGTCATGTTGACTTGTTGATGGCTGTGCACTGTCTACATGAGCCACCAAGCGGGAACTTTTCAAATGTTGAATCGCAATACTTTTGTTTTCTTATTTGTTCGGTTTCAGACTTTCGGTAACTAGTTGAGTAGTTGATTGGCACTTCGTTAGTATCTTAGAGTCATTTCCGGGCTTCTTCATCGCGTCTCGCGTGTAGCGTCATCGCATCTCGCGTGATCTGAAATTTGATCACTGTTCCCTCACACGTGGTCGCGTTTGCATCTCTCGCTCTCGTCCTACGGATTGTGTATGGTTCTGGGCTCCTGGCTTTTGTTCACTGTTGGCGTGAAAAATAACTGTCGAGCGAGAGGGTGAAAGAATCAGTATAACGATGGTAAGTTGTTATAAATTCATGACATAATGGTGCTTTGTTGATTGTTGTTACATCTTTTTAAAAATGTTTTACTGTTGTATTAGGGTGGAGAAATTGGAGGCACACCACAGTGCGAAAAACTGGAAGTTTTTCCAACTGATCATGATAATGATGTTGAAATGGTGTTGGTAAAGGTAAATATAGTTAATAACTTCTAACTTTTAAAATCATTTGTTTGATAATATTGTTTAAATAGGCTACCCAACCATCTCTGCCCAATGCTCGTAAAAGAACTAAACAATTGTCTGTGACACAATGGTTTGGGACTATTGGGAGTAAGAAAAAAGTGGTCGAAGAAGCAGTATATCTGAATTCTGGTGAATCTCAATTTGGTGAAGCTACCGATGCAGCAGCATCAACTTCAAGCTCAGCCAACCAACCAGAAGGAAACCCGCAAGATGTGCCACTTGTTCTTACTGATTCCCAGCACGAAAAATCTGTAAGCCTTTTTTACTCAACTAAAATTAAATTATAAACTACAATAGTACCTACACCGCCTATTGCAAGTACTGTAGCGATTTCCAAACAAACGGGAAGTCAGAACTACTAAAACACGCCTCGCGTTCAAAACACCTGAAGTTTGGGGAGGCTTACAAGGAAAATGAGTTGCAAAGATCACAGCTGGCTACGTTTATCAAGAACAGCACCTCCAAAGATGCAGTCGTTTTGGAAATCAGGCTCTGCTTGTTCTTAGCTGAACACAATCTCGCACTGCAACTGATTGATCCCCTAGTGGCTTTTCTCAGAGTTTGCTTTCCAAATGACCTTCCCTTGAAAGCTCTTGCAATGGCAAAGCAAAAATGTTCAAACATCATTCGATTTGGTATGAATCGTTTTTAGTTGCTTGTTTGTGCATGATTAGTATTTGATCAACTGTTTGTACTTCAAGGTATGGGCAAACGCTTCAAGACTGAACTAGTCATTACCCTTCGGTCTACTTTCTTTAGCCTTATAATTGATGAAACTACGGATATTACGGTTGAAAAACAACTAGCCGTAATGGTTGAGTATTACGATATTGTGAAGAGCGAAACAGTTGTAGAGCTCTTGGATCTTGTCGTCTGTGAAAATGGGACAGCCCTATCTCTAACTAACAACGTTATCTCTTTGTTCACCAAATTCCGAATTCCTTTCGAGAGGTAGGCCTCAGTTTAGTTATTGATTGAAATATGTTATTACTACTTTTTTTTACTCCTCAGGCTTGTTGGATTTAGTGCCGACACTTGTAATGTTATGTTTGGCTCGAACCATTCAGTCACAACTTTGCTAAAGCAAAAAATTCCGGATGTCTTAGCAGTAAGGTGCTCATGCCATTCCATCCACCTCTGCTCGTCCTACGCTTCCAAAAAGTTGCCTTCCGATCTTGAAGCCTGTGTGAAGTTGATTTACAATTATTTTGCTCGAAGCTCTGGCCGACGATCGGAATTTGCTCAATTTCAAGAATACTCCCAGACTGCAAAACACGCCATTTTGTCAATTGCAAACACACGTTGGCTGTCTCTTGAAGCTGGTGTAAAGCGTATTCTAGAACAATTGGTTCCTTTACGCCTTTTCTTCTCCGCGGAGGTATTAGAAGACGACACCACAACAGCTACTCAACAGCGTTGCGAATCGGGTTTTTAAAAAACTAAATACGATAAAATAATCTCGATGGCAAACTAAATAAACTAAATAAAATACAACCCAATATATTGGGTTTTTTTGAAACTCGATGAATAACTCGATATATCAAAATAATAACAAAATAAAAATTCGGGTTCAAGTCGGCGCACTCCGTAGATGCTAAATCACTGTTCAGATCGATGTAATTCTCAAGCAGATAGTTTTTGAACTGAAATTTTCCTTCGTCGAATAGTTCTGCATCTAATTCGGCCGATTTTTCTGGATTTAGAATGGTACTAATGAGATAAGTTGGGTCGAACTTCTCGTGGTTTGGATTCATAACAAATCCGAGCCGGAGATCTATTTCCTTTTTAAGCTCTTTTGCAATCAAAGAAAAGCAGCCCAACTTTTTCTCTTCATCCATCAGGTGTTCGGAAATTGATAGAAGTGAGGGAATAATGCATGACATTGTTGAATAACTGTCTCCTTGCAAATAGTTTGTTGTTGTTGCGAGGGGCAAAAGTAAATCTCGGCACAATTCGACATCACGCCAACGGAAAGTAATGTCCCATTTTCTGTCTCTACACACATCTGTAACTTCATTACGTAAGGCAACCAATCGATTGCACACATAATAAAAGGAGTTCCATCGCGTCATGGCAACTTTCAACAGTTTCTTCTTAGCCAGTTGCTTTAGACTTTCGGTGGCAACACCAGACTTGGAAAACTTGTTCACAAGAGGCAATACCTTAGCTTTCAACTTGTTCACTTTCGAATCTTTCTTGTCAAGCACTGTCTTGCATGCTGAATTTAAGACGTGAGCTATACATGACAGTCTTTTTGGAAGCTGGACGTGCTCCAACCACTGATTAGTTTCAGTTGCCGGAACCTGGTCGTCAACTGTGGTCGATTCAAACTGATTATTGACATCAGATAAATTCACTGATCCCGTTTCATTAACAGTTTCATCAGTTACAGGAATGTCAGAGCTGCTTGATTGCCCATCTGAATCATCAGGTTCTTCTTCAGCAATAATAGACATATCAGAATCTGCTTCGGCCTCAGAGTCAAATTGTTCGCCATCAGAATCAATCTCTGTTTGATCTTCAGAATCTATTTCTTCTTCTCTCAGGAATGTGTGTCGGAACTGGTATTGTTTTAATCCTTTAATCACATTGGCTCCTTGATCGGTAACGTATCGTAGGATGTCACAATCGTTGAGACCCCATTGCTTCAAAGTTGATTCTAAAGTCTCTCTAATTCGTTCTCCGGTATGGGGCTGAGAAAATGCTGTACACGCCAATCCGAGTGCAAGAAATCTTGTTGATGCAGAATCGAAGATATGGATAGTTATTCCAAGATAAGAGTATGATAGACCTGGTTGACTCCAAATATCCAAACAAACATTGCTTTTGCCAGCTTTTTTCACGAGTGCAACTATCTTCCTGGTGCTTTCCTCGGCATATGTAACGACCCATTTAGTTGCTGTCTTCCGACAAGGGATTGTTGCAGCTGCTCTTTCATCACATTCTGCTATGTACTCTTTAAATTCTTCAGTTTGAGCATTATTCTGGGTCATTGTGGTGCAGGCAACAAGCTCAGTAAACTTTTTTTTAAGAGCTTCATACTTCTTCGTTCCTTTTTCATATGGCATCACTTCATTTTTGGTAGCCTGAGGTGCAGGTTTTTCCTTCTCCAGAAAAGAATGCATTGAAGGTTGAGTGCTTTTTTCTGTTACCTATTTACAAATTTATAATGAAGCTAACATGCATAAGAATTAAAAGAAAATGTTCTATGGTTTCTTACTTTAGGATTTTTTTTATCCTCGTACAACTTTTCAGCAACTTCAAATTCCTCATACTGATCAGGATGTTTCTTCAAGTGCAATTTGCAATTGGTTACAACGGTCCCTTTGTTGACATAATTACAGTATCGACAAAAACTGGAAACCTTCCCAGCAACCAATTTATGATCAAAATAATCCCAGACTGGGTGTTTCCTTTCTGGACCACGCAATCCAGCAACTGATAGATCTTTACCTTTCTTCTTATTACTGTTATTTGAAACTGTTGATAAAGATGAGGATGGGCGAGAGTCGTTGGAATCACTTAACAATACTTCAACCTCTACCGCAGACATGGCAAAATATAACAAGTAACACAAAACCTTAATTCAATAGCAGACTAACTTTGATAGTGTGACAGTCTGAGGCAATGAATAGTTGACTACTGGGTAGTCCATTAGCAGTTGGGGTAGTAGGTTATTATTAGTTACTATTAGGTAACTAATTTTGCGCAAAATTTGCATTTATTTGATAATTTTTGCGGCTTAGTTTATGTTTACATTATTGAGTTTTATATTGAATAATTTACGCAAAAAGGCAATACTAAATTGAATAATGTGGAAACTAAATTGAATAGAATAAAACTCAATAGCTAAAAAAAACGCAATACTCAGTAACCAACTCAATACTGAGTAAAAAAGTCGCAACGCTGCTACTCAAATCCTTACTGTGCTGAATGATCCGACAACTGAGCCATATCTTGAATTTCTTTCGGATGCACTGTTTAAACTGAACGAGTTTAACACTATTTTCCAAGCGGAATCTCCCTTGCTTTATCTGCTTAAGGAAAAAGTGTATGAGCTAATCACCGATACAGCCAACAACTTCATGGATTTAGATTACGTAAGGGAGACAAACCCATTTGATATTGATGCGCATTTGATCAGCAAATATGTGCCTCTATCCGACATCTATTTAGGTAAATTTGAAATATGATAAGAGTTTTTCATAAATGTACACAAGTATTTTTTTAGGTATGGCTGCAAATGAAACCATTAGAGGTGACACGCTTTCAGACGAGGAAAAAAATACCGTTCGTGCCAAGTGTAGAGATTTTTACATTACGCTCATTGATCAAATTCAGGCAAGATTTGATTTCTCGGATGAATATTTTGAGATTTCCCAAATGCTATTGCCTGCCAATGCTCGACAACTACAACCGAATTCTCTATTCAAGTTGTTCACACGGTTCCCTGTCCTTGGCAATACTGTTCGTCGGTCTCTTGCTGAAACTGAGTGGCGAGCCCATGCAAACTTAAAGCCAAATGTATTTCGATGCAGTTGTGAGGATGAAATCATTCGTATGGATGCCAAAGAATATTGGGCTGTCGTTCTGAATTTGAAAGCAGAAACAAACCCGGTTGTTTGATGTATCCTAATTTGGCAGTCTGCATTCAATTTTTATTGACCATGCCATCCAGTAACGCATCTTCAGAAAGAGCGTTTAGTATCCTCAAAGAAATCAAAACTGATAAAAGAAATTGCCTACATAACGTTACTGTCTCTAACTTGATTCGAATTAAAAACTGGCTTAAAGCCAATGACGCTACAGCTAGCACTGCCATTGTAAACGATAAGTTAATTGAATCCGTCCTTTCGGTCAAAGCAAACGCTGCCATCCAAGAAGTCGAAGATTCTATTGAAGAGTAAACCATGATAGTCATTCATGATTCATCAAACAGACTTTACTACTTACTTACCTTTTATCAGTTTTTTTTCAAGTTTTGCACGTTCACAATTCTAGTTGAAACAAAAAGTCAAAATCAAAACTCTGTTTCTCATGTCTTGTTCTTGGTGAATGTTCGATGAATACTGTTTTTTAAAAAGTTCAAAAGTTATGGGCCACCTCAGCTCATCTTCATTTTTCCTAATGCAAGTTGCAATATGACATTTCATGTAGTGCCTTAATTCAAACAAATGATCTCTGTTGTTGCTATGAAATAAGTCATATAGTGCGTGTCATGTAGTGCCTTTTTCAAACAAATGATCTCTGTTGTTGCTATGAAATAACCCCGGTTTCAAATGTAAGATAATACATTGAAATGTACTGACTTGCGTTGTTTTAGTTTTGCTAAATGTACTGTTATTTGAATACTATTTACAAAAATTTAGGCAAAATTTCGATTTTAAGGAGACAAATCGAAGGATTTTTAGTATAAAGTTGGGGATATCTAGGGATATTAAGAAAATAATGAAAGGGACGGAAATCAAGATTTAAACAAAAATTTTGGGGATTTCTGGGGCCATATCTTGGAAAACTGGCAACGCGGTGGGGATATTGCCTTTTCCAAAGTGGAAGCACTGCCCCTTTTCGTCATTTTCGTCACTCTTGTCCCTGATCTTCGAGTCGGCTAGACCTCGTGAGCAGTGTTACTGAAATATCTTTAAAAAAGCTCTAAAAATCTGAAATATTTTACACAGAACACTATTGAGTGACAGCAATTTAGAAATCATTGTGATTTTAAGATCGAATATGTCTTTTCTTTCTTCTTTGTAAATACTATATTAAATAATTTAACTCAATAATAAACTCTATTAAATCTTCTGGTTGTGGTCTTAGACGGAGTCTTGAGGTTATCCGTAGCATGTTCCAATTTCCCCTTTCGAGACTTTCTGATAGGTGGTTCCTCACAATTGATTGGTTCTGTTTCCGTATAAAGCACCGTCTTTTCCAGGCGGATGAAATCGCGCTAACGCGCCAGCCCTTCGTGTCATTTGGAAGAAAATATGTTTTGTAAGCTTTATAGTTATGGCCTACAGTTATTGTAAAACTCGTATGACTATTACAAAATTTTAAGGGAAAAAAATTTTTTTTCGAAACTTATTATTATTATCTCACTTATCTCCTCAGTATATTTAGAATGTTCTTTCCTATTTTACTTCTTTCGGCATTTTCGTAAAGAGTTGCCTCAAATTTGCTTAGTTTTTTTTTATTTTTAGTGCCCTCTTGTGGCGGTTTTTAACAGTACGTAGTAGTTCTGTGTTGTAAAATTGGACCCTTTTCCAATTAAGTTTTTGTATTGATTGTAACGATGTGAGTATTTCTAATTATTAAATGGCCATAGACAATTGTCCATATTTCCTATGTATGATGTTTGTTTGGTGAATTAGTTTCTTATTTTCCTGATTTTCTACCGCCCCCTCGAATTTTGCCATAGCCATCTGTTGGTGGAAAAATGAACTAAAAATTAAATGTTTCAAAGTCGCACTTGGGGGAAAGTCACTTCCTCCTTGTCGGTCCGATAAATCGGTAGAAGCCCTCGGTTCCCACCTAAAGGTGGGAGACACTCGGGGATAAATATTTACAATGTTAAATATTAACATTCCTTAAGATTGCCGTAATCAAGATTGCAAGAAAAATTAGTTTCTTAATTTGGCCGTATTCTGTTTTGTTAGGTTTTAGACCAATATTCTTTTTCGAGATCTTCAGGTTCGTTACTGCCCGGTTCAACTTACTTACTTTCTTTTGCCATATTTCGTAATTGACTAATAGTAAAATCTACCAAAGTTGAAAAATTGGAACGTTTGTTAAAATCCTCCGGCGGAGGATCGTCATCGTCCTTGCATTTAAAAAGATTCTTCCAGTCTTTTTTATATAGTTGCGGGTCTGGGTTGAGAAAATCTACAACCCGATTGGCCAACTTTTGTTTGCTGATCTGACGGTTGTAGATTCTTCTCTCAAAGCAGTTGTCGGTTACTAACCGGTAGACAAAGCAAGGTTTTGTTGTTTTGTCTGGCCATATCTAAACCGTAAAAAGGTAAATTAATACAAGTTTCTTTAAAATGTAGGGGAGACTGGGGTCAATTGTAATTTGTAACAGTTGACAATTGTAACAAAGCTCGTTTTTCGTCATTAAAAATAGCTCTAAAAATCTGAAATATTTTACACAGAACACTATTGAGTGACAGCAATGTAGAAATCATTGTGATTTTAAGATCGAATATGTCTTTTCTTTCTTCTTTGTAAATACTATATTTTTTGGTCCTATGTCGTATTAAATCTTCTGGTTGTGGTCTTCGACGGAGTCTTGAGGTTATCCGTAGCATGTTCCAATTTCCCCTTTCGAGACTTTCTGATAGGTGGTTCCTCACAATTGATTGGTTCTGTTTCCGGATAAAGCACCGTCTTTTCCAGGCGGATAAATATTTACAATGTTAAATATTAACATTCCTTAAGATTGCCGTAATCAGGATTGCAAGAAAAATTAGTTTCTTAATTTGGCCGTATTCTGTTTTGTTCGGTTTTAGACCAATATTCTTTTTCGAGATCTTCAGGTTCGTTACTGCCCGGTTCAACTTACTTACTTTCTTTTGCCATATTTCGTAATTGACTAATAGTAAAATCTACCAAAGTCGAAAAATTGGAACGTTTGTTAAAATCCTCCGGCGGAGGATCGTCATCGTCCTCGCATTTAAAAAGATTCTTCCAGTCTTTTTTATATAGTTGCGGGTCTGGGTTGAGAAAATCTACAATCCGATCGGCCAACTCTTGTTTGCTGATCTGACGGTTGTAGATTTTTCTCTCAAAGCAGTTGTCGGTTACTAACCGGTAGACAAAGCAAGGTTCACGTTACAGACGGTTCAACCCCCTCCCCCCCTTCCAGCGTGACATAACTTACGGATGGCGCCCATTAAGCAAAGAATATCCCGACTCTCAACATCTACAAGGGAGATTCAAGAAAATCTCAAGAAAAGAGCAATCACTGATCCAACGGACTCAGTGAAGAAGAAAACAAAACTGTCTGGATACATTAACTCTGACGCTACAACCCAACGAGTCCTAGAGACTCAAAGACTTAATAGGCTGTCCCAATCAGGTAATATGTTTTAATTTTTGAACTAGTGTAGAACTAACACCACGACTGAAATTTTAGGAAAGACGCAGACATTGGAGGAGAATGATTTTGGCTTCCATCTCCAAGATGATTTAAACAAACCAGATAATGAAGGACGAGTTTTGTTCAATGTCGGTCATCCATCAAAAGAAACCAACATTTTCTTAGCTCCGCAGCTGGCTCGGGCCGCCAAACCCCATCAGGTTGGATCAGGCTAAAAATCTGAAATCTTCAACATAAGGCTTCATAGCTCAAGCATCGTGCTTTATGTAAAATATTTCAGATTTTTAGAGCTATTTTTAATGACGAAAAACGAGCTTTCTTACAATTTTCCCCTGTTACAAATTACAATTGGCCCCAGTCTCCCCTACATTTTAAAGAAACTTGTATTAATTTACCTTTTTACGGTTTAGATATGGCCAGACAAAACCTTGCTTTGTCTACCGGTTAGTAACCGACAACTGCTTTGACTAGTTCAAAAATGAATCTCCCTAGTCGATGTTGAAATTCGGGATACCCTGTGCTTAGGAGACACAGAGGGCAATTGAAATTCAGACTGGTGGATGAGGTCACTAGAAACAGGGCGATTATTATTTCACCGGTTAGTAACCGACAACTGCTTTGAGAGAAAAATCTACAACCGTCAGATCGGCAAACAAGTTGCAAACTTGTACATGCAGACGAATACCATTATGAGAAATATGATATATTTTACAGTTAGTTAATTACGAAATATGTCAAAAGAAAGTAAGTAAGTTGAACTGGCCAGTAACGAACCTGAAGATCTCGAAAAAGAATATTGGTTTAAAACCTAACAAAACAGAATACGGCCAAATTACGAAACTAATTTTTCTTGCAATCCTGATGGACGGCAATCTTAAGGAATGTTGATAGTTAATATTGTAAATATTACTCCGCCTGGAAAAGACGGTGCTTTATCGGGAAACAGAACCAATCAATTATGAGGAACCACCTATCAAAAAGTCTCGGACAAGAGTGACGAAAATGACGAAAAGGGGAAAAGGGGCGAAGAGTGGTGAACGCCATCTAGCGGAGGGGAAAATAAATAGGAGGAGAAATGCCGGGTCGCAAGTTACGACCCGGCATGGTCGGTAGTGATTGGAACATCATTTGATGACGTAACTTCAAAATTTACTTGATGACGTTACGTCAAATTCTACGTATACATCTACGTATATGTATTCAATCTATGCGCCGTGACTTTTGACGTTAACTTTTAACGATGCCAATTCAGGATTTGAGAATTTTGTGGACATCCAAGAAACGCTGCTCGAAACATTCGTCTCCAAAATGAAGAAATAACGAAGTTTCTCTGCTCTGCCCAACCAAAGTGACACTCAATAATTAATAAAATTTCAATTTTCAATTAGTCAATATCAACAAACACCCAAAAACAGGATATTTCCATAAGTAATATTACATTCATCTTTGTTGAAAACGAATTTCATTTAGTTTTCTTCTTAATTTGAATTTTCCGTCTTTAATCCGGTTGGTTCTTTGATTTTCAAGAACTCTTCCGTGATTGATGCTGAGAACGTAGTTCGCTTCACACCCGTTTGAGGCGCTAGTGCGAGCCCGACAAAAGTTCCTCGCTTGGACTTTGGGGCTTGGGCGGTTGGGCCATAGGTCCTGCAAGCGGACTTAGCGGAGCACAGCAGTAAGCAGACGCATTTCGTAGTGTATGTGAGTCACGTGCGTTATCCAACAAAAACTAGGAAAAACATACACGCGTGATCAAAATAGAAAAATATACTGGAAAGTTTATCATTCAAACAAAGCAGGAAAAACCCTGTGTCCGTAGATCCCTCTACCTGGTAAATATGTCATGGTTTCCTGTGGTCTGAAGTTGTGAATTTCCTGTTAAAGTGTTATGCCAGTTTTCACACTCTTCTTTTTCCTTATGCTAAAAATTGTGTAATTATTCTAGTTTTTTTTTGCATTTATATATTTCTAAGGAGTGACTAGAAGCCTGGTATTCTGAAGTAAGGATGAAAAGGGGTTGGATGGATTCTCCACTCACAAATCTGAACCAGTCATCTAGGCCCCAATTTTATGGAAGGCAAGAGGATCTTGATGAGAGGTGCCACTTTTTGAGTTCACATCACCTCATGGTTCAACCCTTTTACCCAAGTGCTACACTAGCTGGTCTGGGTTCTGGTGAGGGAAACCACCACCGGCTACTACCCCTTCCAGCACAGCCTTTCCCTTTTGAAGAGTCTTTTCAGAGGGTAAGCATATATTTTAATATCTATTGTAGTCAAACAACTTTCCAAGGATACATGTTTCAGCACCTGATGAAACTTGCTAGGAATATTTATGTTGAGTCGTCTAGTCTTTCTAAAAACTGTATCTGCTATGATGAGAGATAAATTGTCCTCCTTCAATGTCATAGAATTTCATGCCAGACTATGCATCTGCATCTGTGGGAGGACCATCAACCAATCCATATCAACACATGCACAAACATGTCCACCTTCATCAGCACAGGGGTAACCACGGAAGAGAGGAAAGATTTGATCAACAACATGTTACTTCCCTCCATCCTTATTTGTACCCAAACCAACCTAGTGTTGAAGGGTCAAGTTGCTTGGTGGAAGTGGTTGATGTCAACAACCATCCATTCAGTTTCTACTGTCAGCTGGTGGATAATTTTAACCAGTTTCGTGCTTTGATGAACAAACTCAGTTCAACATATAGTGGTAAGAAAAATTTATTCATTTTTATTTCCTACCCTTTTTAATGGATTTTTTAAATATTTTTTCAGATGACTATAAGGAGGGCCTTTTTCGACCACAAGAGGGTATGGCCTGTGTGGCAAAGTACAACGAGGACGGCCGTTGGTATCGCGGTAAAGTTCTCCATGTTACGGACTCTGAAGTCTACGTATCTTTTGTGGATTACGGCACAACCCAGAGAACTCCCATCGGACTAGTTAAAGGGATTCACAGGGAATTTGTCAGTCTTCCGCCACAGGCGTACAGTTGTACCCTGGATTTTGGGGTCGGAATCGGCTTCACTGCCTGGACTCCTGAAGACAAAAGCCGCTTGAAAGTAGCCACGGCTGGCAAGTGGCTCACTGCAACCTTCAAACCCCGGCAGAACAACCTGCTGGTAACCTTGTTGACCGAAGCATGTGCCGATGGATCGGTCATTTCGATTAATAGTTTATTCATGAGGAACAATCGACAGGTATGCCGGTACCAATTTTTATCTAAGCTTGGCTCGTCGTCATCATAAATTTCTTTATTATTTTAATAGCTTTGGGGTGCAAAAGAAGTAGCAGTTCCACCTCCTCCCCCGCCTCCCCCTGGTGGCGATGCCATCAACTTGGCTGCTATTCCTCTTCCTGGAAGCCCCGTTCAGCAGGAGCCGATGATTAAAAGCGAGCAGGATGCGAATCTCCACCCGGTGACCGGTCTGTCTCCGCCCAAAGATCCGAGGTTGCAATCTAATGCTCGACATGAAGCGGTAAATGTTGTTCAGCACCGCAGCGATTCAGTACCCCCAGGAATATCCGATTCATTGCAGTCACGTCAAGCGAGACCGTCTAAATGGGACATGACTACTCCTCCCGAGTCCAGCTCAGTTCCTCGAGTTCCAGAAGACTTGAACGAGCAATCCCGCCCGAGCAGCAGTGCGTCTGACATTGGAAATCGCTTAGTTTCAACTCAGTTTGATCTAAAATTGGAACCAACCGACGAAATCAATGTAGTTCAATCGAACGAGAGTAACCAAGAAACTCCTACTGATTGCACTGCGCTCCAAGACTCTGTACCGCAAGTTTTGACTAACGGCAACAAAGTTCCGCCGCTAATGGATGCTGTTGCTACAATGTCGACCCCTTATGCCGGCAAGAAGGATCAGAAAACCAAGGAGAAGGCTTCGGAAAGCGGTTTCATCGATTGCATCACTCTGTCCGATTCCGACTCGGAAACGTCGGAGCTAAATGCTGCTGCTGGATCCAGTTCGACGAGGAAAAAAGTCGATAGTTCTTCCTCAGAGACTCCTTCTCGGACCAGGCACCAATCTCCTTTGACACCGTTTTCATTGATAGTCTCGCTGCCCTTACAGTCTCTGAATTGTTCTACTCCAGTTGTCTCTGAAGGTTGGATTTTTTAAATTGATCTTTTATGTTTGTGGTCAATTTACTAATCTATTTTTTGGCCTTTAGACAAGATTACAAGGAAGCCAGAGTCTTCAAGTCCGCCTTCAAAGAGATCGAGGGATGTTGAATCGACTCCCAGCACCTCTTTCTCGTCAATCGAGTCCGTGCCCACTCAGTCTCGGCTTCGTTTTCCCACTCCAGTTCCACCCGGCGAAGGTTCGTTCTTTTGAAATTGATTTTATTTACAACTTTTTTAATTGTTTGGATTGATTAGGTAACATGCCAAAGAAGACATTGAGCTCCACACCACAAATTTCAAGACAAGAAGATGATGAACCGAGACCCAGCACGTCTCAGTCAATCAATGTGAGGCCGAAAAAGTCTCTATTCTCCACTCCAACCGGCAGAGAAGGTAAGAAAAAATTTACCCTAAAATCGTTGCGCCAATCGATGTTGACTTTAAATAATTTGAAATTTCAGGTTGTCGTCTCAAGTGTCATTCAGAGCCACAAAAGAGGTGGTCCAACAATGCAGAGCCGGTTCCCAGTACTTCATCGCAAAACTGTGGGCCCAATATGCCAGGATCGATCCCCGCCCATCCTGCCGTTCGTCAGGTATCAAATTTAGCCATTGGAATCCTCTTTTGTTTGACGATTTAATCAAATCATTTCTCAAATAGGAAGCCGGACCTTACAGTTTGATAGAAGTCCCAGGGCCGAGAGGAGGTCCTTTGTATTTCGATGTCAACGAATGGCATTTCTACAGAGACATGAAGTGCGTTGACGTGCAATTCCTCTCGACAAACAACTCTGTCAAAATTTGCAGGGACAACATGAGGTGTCAGGCGAAACCGGGCGCTGTCCACAACCACGAAAAGCTCCCTCGCGAATCGATCGAGTATTCCATCCTTCGATGGGCCTGCATTCTCAGAGTCATTCGCCATCACGCGACGGAAAACAACTGGCAGTCGGCCAATGTTGTCTTGTCTTCCTGGCCGCACAAGCTCCCGTTCGACGCCGGCTTTCTCCAGTCGAGATTCCTGTGCTCGCTCAAGAGATACCGCAAAGGGATCGAGAATAACGAGGGATTCGTCCACGACTATTTGACACGATTCGGAGAAGCCCAGCTTGACCGTTTCCGCCAGATTTTCGATCAGTCTGCTCCTGCAGGGCCTGGAGAAGGTCAGTTTGAAACAAGAATTCCACATCAATAGTCTATTGTTAACCTTTGTTTGCTATTGTTTAGGTTCGAACCCGCCAACGAAGAGATCTCGATTAGAGGAATCTCCATCTCAAAAGGGTTCTAATCCTTCGTTGTTTTCGTCTCCTGCGCCGCCGTCCGATTGCCACCAGGAAGCTTCTAGCGATCTGAATGACCGCGGCTCTTTTATATTGGATACACTGGACACGTCCTTCAATGACGTTGACGAGATGCTCGTCGGAGCCCGTCTGGAATCGGACATCACCTCTCTACGGCAATTTAAAGAGGCCGTCCTCGGATTCAAATTCAAGTTCATGGAGAGTCTGGAGAGCGATGAAATCGGCGAGAACATCAACAAGGCCGAAGATCACTGGCTCTTTGGTCCGAAAAGATTGGAAAACTGGATCAGCTACAAGCAGTCAGAAATGGAGCTGTACCGCAAGATGTCCCAGTTGGAAGGCGTCGTCCTCCTGGCCGACAAATACAAGTTGAAAAAGGAAATGGCCCGGCTTTGTATCGGATCTGCTCTGGTCCTCTTTATTCCACAACTGGACGAGTGGAGCAGCACAATCTCTGACGCGATGGCGGATTTCATCGAGAATCCGTCTCTTCGAAAATTGTCGACGCACGAAGAAATTCCCTGGCATGTCGTCAGAGCCAAACGGCAAGAGGTCCTCGCCAAAGTCTCCGAATTGGCCGGCCATTCGGCCAGCAACAAAGATGCCAATTGTTTTGTCGTTTACAAAGCCCGCGGAAAGAGATTTGGTTGCTGTTATTCCGTTTACGAAAATGGCAAACGCGTCAAGAACAATCTAAAAGAATTGCCCAGTCATGTCCAGCCATCGAATCAGCGCGCTGAATCTAGTCCGACTCCTGGAACATCTGCGAGTTCAGCTTCACCCAGTACCATGCAGCCTGAGAGGATCGCCGAAAAGTTTGCTAGACGCTGGGAGATGATGGGCAGGAAGAACGGGAAAGAACTTTTTGCCGTCCCTTTTAAGAAATCTGCCGGACCGGACCGGACATTCTATCGCTTCATTTTCGGCGCTCAAGATGGAGTCGATCAAAAACACAAGACGATTTTGTTGATGGGAGCTGTCGATTCTGGCAAGACGCTCCTTCTCAACGCAATCATCAATTACGTCTTTGGCGTCGAGTTCGACGACCCGTTTCGTTTCCAGCTGCTGCCCGTCGATGGCGAACGTATTCACGTCTACGACATTCATCATATCGAGGGATCGCGTTCCTTTTTCTCTAACCATCGTCGACACGCCCGACTTCGGCGACAGCAATGCGGAGCAGCTCACTGACGCCCTCCACCTTTTTTTGCAAGATAAAACGGGCATCCAACAACTGGACGTGGTCGGTTTTGTTGTCCAGTCCGATGCGCCGCCTCAGCTGACGCCTACACAACAGCACGCCGTTGACACGATTTTTTCTCTTTGGGGCAAAGACGTCGAGGACAACATCAGTTTCCTCTTGTCGACGTCTTTCGACGGAAAAACACCGTCCGTTCTCAGCGCCATCACCGCAGCCGGCCTTCCCTGTCCCATCGATGCCGAGACGCAAAAACCGATTCATTTCAGTTTCGACAGTTCAGATAACGTGAACTCTTCTCGTTGGCAGATGGAGAGGAAGAATTTAGACAGTTTTTTCGCCCATTTGACAGCGAAGAAACCAACGACTTTGAAGCTGACGAATCGGGTGCTGGAAGAGCGCGAATGGCTGAAAGCGACAGTGGAGAAACTCCAGCCATCTATCAATGCCGCCCTGGAAAAGCTCAAAGATCTTAAGGAGACGAAACGGGCCATCAACAACTGCCAGGCCGAACTCGACGCCATCAAAGCGGAGGAAATTGCAGAACTAAAAGTTCCGCACGAAATGGAGCTCGGGCCCGAAGAGGAGGTGACCAATTGCGGGAATTGCGACCAAACGTGCTTCATGAGTGCGGTTGGTGAAAGCCAAGACGCCTGTTCCGTCTGTCCAGGACGCTGCGAAATGGTTTGGCACTTTGCCAGCAACACGTACAAGTGGTACGAGATAACCCCTGGTCAAAACACGCCCGAAAATGACGTCAAGCTCGCCCAGGAGCTGGTGAAGATGCAGTCGGCCAGAGAGCAGCTGGAACAGCTCCAAAAAGATGTCGAAGAAGCCAGTAGTGAACTGACTGAGCAAGGGATGTTTGTCTCGCTCTGCATTGAGCGACTCGGCGAGATGGCTCTTCATCCCTGTTTGAAGGCGCCAGACTCTATCGAACTTGTGCTCAGATCCGAGCGGGCAGAGAAACGGCCCGGTTTCGAAGACAGAGTCAAGAGCCTGGAAAAAAGTCTAAGACGCTCATTCATCATTCAAAAGATAAGAAATAAAGAAACGCTGTTGCCGTTGGACACAAAATAAGAAAATTGCAAGACTCCCCGTATAATTTCTCCCCTTGTTTTCTTCGCTTTTTTTTTCTTCATTTTTTTTCGTACATTCGTTAAGACAAGTGTTCCTCACGGTGACCATTCAGTATGTTTTACTTAAAATAGCCCAGCCGTCGCGTTTCCTTTTATTCATTCAAATGTTATCAAGAATTTCTGTTGCTGTTTGGTTGAATAAAATAATCAAGTTTTTTGGGTTGAATATTTTTTCTGTTCAATGTATTTGTTTGTGAAAAAAAGAGAAAAAGTCCATATGTTTGTATTGTTTATTGGGGTTGGGCGCCAGAGGGTTGTCACGTGACTTTGAGATTTCTATAATTTGCGGATTGCGGAAAGCCGGAAACGTTCACAGCAGCAGACGGCAGGATATCTAAATGAAGCGGTGAAGCCTCGTGACGGTTAAGACAGTCAAGAGCACAAAAGATCTTTCTAGTTTCCAGTTCTCTCTCTTTCGTTGGCGTCTGACAGATAGTTTGAACATTTTTGGGGGGGAGGGAGTTCGCATTTATTCAAGGCAGTGTTTACTACTTGGCTAGTTCGAAGCAGCTAGGTGGATTGCCAAATTCGCCATGGAGCATAGCTTGGAAGAGAATGACGATAGAATTGAACCTTCTGATGAACTTGGTAACATGTCCATCTCTCTCAAATGTTGTCTAGTTTGGCCTTATTTCTTGGTCTACCAGTTCAACGGCCAAGCTCGATGCTGTAAAATTATTGACTACCCCACACTTAACTTTTCATAAATTTCAGATTCTGATGCCCAGGTATCCCAAGAGCCAGAAAGTTTCCAAAGAAGTGTTGCCAGCACAGAAGATGCAAATATTTCTCCTGGACCATCCACTCAGTTGCAACCAACTGGGGCTGTTGTGAAAGAAGCTCGAATCCAGAAATTCGCACCCCAGGTACGACTAGCTGTGTAATGTTCCAACGAAGCAAGTACTACATCCTTTTTTGTTTAACCTAGGTGGCAATTGAAGGTACCCAACAGGATGTCCAAGTAGTGTGGGCTTCAAACCCCAAAAGTTTCTACTGCCAACTGGTTGACAACTCGACACTTTTTCTCCTGTTCATGGAGAAATTGGAAAACTTTTATAGAAGTAATACTTGTAAATAATCTAAAATATTGCTTTCCCTTATTTGAAATTTGCATTTTGCATTTTGCTTTAGATGAAACTTCCGAAGTGGAAGCCATTTCTTGTCCACAAGTGGGCATGGCTTGTGTTGCCAAAGTCGACTCATTTGACGAAGCCGAGGACAAGCACGACGGTTTCTGGTACCGTGGAGAAATTGTCAAGTGCATCGCCGATTCCGGCGAATCAGGCCAAGTGAAACTTGTTGAAATCCTTTTTGTGGATCTCGGGAAGAAACGGACCACCTACATCAGCATGGTGAAACGGATCACAAACGAGTTTCTCACCCTGCCACCGCAGGCTTATCACTGTTCCCTGGACCGTGTTCCATCCTGTCCCTGGACTTCAAAAGAGATCGCCCGTTTCAAAAATGCCACCCTGGATAAGCGGTTTACCGCAACATTTATCAACCGATTAGGGGGGACCCCAAACAGCCGTACGAAATTCTCAGTCCTTTTGAGCGAGGATTTCCCTGATGGCACGTCGATCTCGATCAACAACATGTTCACGCCTGCGGATTTGCATCCGGCACGTGCTACGCCATCCAGTTCTGGATATTCGACTGGCTTGGATTTCAGCCAAAAAGAAGAAAATCAGGTATGGAAATTTTGAAATTACTTTTGTTTCTTCTTTGCTAATCTATCAATTTTTTTTACAGACAAATAGCTCTCCGACTGCTGGACCCAGCTCGTCAAATTCCAGTTTGGCCTTTCAACGCGATTGGAACATACCCAGTAGCTTGACGGAAGCCATCGATGAAGACAAGGATGTCCTGAAGGAAAAGCTCGGCATTCCCAACGATCCAAAAGCGGTCATCTCGTCGAGTGGAACGACGACCCGATTCTCGGCGAAAATCACTGAGACTCCCATGGTGGTTGTCCACCAACAACGTTCCGCAGGTAAAGCGATTACATCCAAACGGATTAGTACGATTTCATCTTATTTAAAGATTTTATGATTCCGTTTGCAGTTACCGGTCCGTCTGCGTCTAGTCGGGGCAAGCGACTGATTTCTTCTTCGAAAACATACCTGGTTCATCAGCAGCGTTTCATCGAGATCGAGTGCATCACGATCGACTCGGATTTGGACGAGGTGATGGAAATAATGCCATCAAGTAATGCGACTACCCTGAGTCTCCATCTGGCCTCGGACTCGGACGGGGCGCCGACTGAAGAATTGCGATTAAATCCAACAAACGCAAGCGATTCGGAATTGACGATTGAAGAGTCGCCAAGAAAGGACGAATCGACTCGAAGTTCAATTGACTGGGATTTGGACGATACAATCGAGGAGCCGCCAAGAAATGTCCAGGCCGCTGGAGATCGCAATGATTCCGATTTGGATACGACGATGGAAGAGACAGAGTTGCCCACACACAATTTGACGGCTACTGCGGACAATTGGATCGACGAGGAAGCGATGGAAGTCGTTCGTAGTCCGAGGGATCCAGGAATTCCTAAACAGTTGCGAATGGATTGTAGGGTCAATTTGGGGGAGCGCGTGCCCTCCGTCTCGCCAGTTTATATACCCCAGGTACAAAACAAAACCGGTTTTTTTTTTCATTTCGTCTTTATTCATTTTTTTCTTTTTTACAGTCGCAGTATCGACACCTTTCACGCTCTTCAAATTTTTCTCGCTCTTCGAACAGCTTTGAAAGTGAGACATTTTAAAACAGATTTTGATGGAACATTCATTTAAAAAAACATTTTGATCTGATGTTTAGGCGACGACGAAAGGGAAAGAAATCCTCCGAGATCGCGACCCAAGAGACGTCGAGTGGAATATTCTTCCGCTTCCAGTTCCAGCCCGGACGAAGAATTCGACAACTATTTCAATGATGCTCCTCCCACTCCGAGCAGTCATTCAGCAAGCGACGCTGCGTCCGATTCCGACCACTGGGACGTCAACAACGAGCTGGAGGTCCGTTTCGCGAACCTTGTCAGAAAACTCAAATCAGCCGTCGCCAAAGCTCAAGGCATCATTGAGCGAGTCGATTTGGAGGCCCATCTCGTTCCCTTGCGCCATTTCAAATACGCCGTCAGGAAGTACATCTCGTTCCTGCAGAAACTCAACGACGACCAGCTGGAGACGGCCTTCAGATGGGCCCAACATCACTGGCTCTTCGGTCCTGACCAGCTCAGTCGCTGGATCAAATGCAAACAAACGGAGCTCGACTGGTGCCAGAAGATGGCCAATCTCAGGGGCATCGTCTTCCTGCCCGACAGTACCGAGCTAAAGTCGGTGTTAGACAGTCTCGAGGTCGACGAGTTCGCTCTCGTCCTGTTTGTTCCCAAGATGGACAGATGGAGCGGCCATACGTGCCAGAAAATGTTGGAATACGTCTCCGACTCGTTCTCAAAATTGCAGACGGACGAGGCGGACTATTGGAGCGACGACGAAGAACATCCCAGTCTGCCTTGGTGCACCAAAGCTCAAAAACAAAAATTGATTACCGACAGATTTCGTGAGCTGGGCAGTCATTTAAAAACGAACAAAAACGGCCCAGTCGTCCGCGTCTACGTCACGTTTAACGGAAGTGGCAAGAACTGTCGTAGCAGCTTTTCGATCTACAAAGGTGCACAGTGCATCAAGTACGACCTGCAGCATCTGCCCGTCCGGCCATCTGGTTTCCGAGCTCTTCCTCTCCTGGCTAATGGCACGCCACTTTACCGAGTTACTTGGAAGCACGAGGAACTCGACTACCCCTTCAAGTTTATTGTCGTTTACCGACCAAGGGGCAGCGCTAGATCGTGGACGAAAGTGAAGGCCGTCAGTCGCATTTATTTTAGGCCGGACGAAGAGCTTGAAATGCAAGTGGCCGTGGAGACTGGTATCGGCAGAAGCCGATTCAGCCGGAAGTTTATCGTTCCAGCGGTAGATGACGACATGCCGGCCAACGTGGAAGCTTTGACTGGCCCTTTGGCCAATCTTGTACTAAGAGAAGTGGTCGAATTCTCAACCCGATCGGCTCCTGAAATTACGTTGGCCCAACATTTGGCCAACCATTGGAACCAAATCAAGAGGAGACGCGGTAAACCTCTGCTTTCTGTGCCTGTCCGAGAAATGACGAACGGAAACGAAACTTTCAAACGTTTTGTTTACGGAGAGCCGGATGTAAACAACCTCGGTTCCGGCCCTTCCCGACGGAAGGAGCACAGGACAATCCTTCTGGCGGGAGCGGTCGGTTCCGGCAAGATATCTTTCATCAACGAAATGGTAAACTACATCTTCGGTGTCCATCGGCTCGATCCTTTCCGCTTCCAGTTGGTCGACGACAGCCGAGATCGCGAGAACAGGAGGAAAGGCGTTATTGTTTACGAGATCAACCATATGGAAGGATTCAGGATCCCGCACTCGTTGACGATTGTCGACACGCCTGAATATAGCGGCAACGACGGACTGGATGGCGACCTTGAAATCTCCGAGTCGCTCCGCAAATATCTGAAGCATAAAGACGCCATTCAACATTTGGATCTTGTCGGCATCGTCAGCAAGGCCTCGTTCCCGCGCCGGGCAGCCAACCCGACTTTTGTTTTCGAGCTCATCTTGTCAAATTTCGGCGCCAACGTCAAGGAGAATATCGTCGCTATTCTGACGTCGTCCGACAGCACACAACCGGCCATTTTGAAATCGATTGTTAGGGCCGACTTGCCGTTTCCAACGGAGAATCGCACGGAAATCCCATTCCACCACAAGTTTTACCCCTTTTGTTCGGCCAAGTCTTGCGCGAACAAGGCGAGCTTCGAGACTTTCTTTTCCGACGTGTCCACTTTGACTAGAGAATCGCTAACATCGACGAAGCACGTCCTGGAAGAGCGGCGTAGACTGGAGGGGAAGCTAGAAGAAATTCATCCCCTGTTTGAGAACGGCCTTGACAAAGTAAAAGAAGTGGATCGAATCAAGAAGTCGATTGAAGAATGTGAAGAAGAGCAACTTGAATTTGACGAGGAGGGCTCTAGGGTCCAACGTAAAAAGAAGGTCTCTGCCGGAGCCACGAATTGCGACAGCTGCCGGATGACTTGCTTCCTGGGAGCGAAAAGTAACAGTGACGACTTCATTTTGTGCCCCATGTGCCCGGGAAATTGCAGCTGGGAACAGCATCAGACTGGTGACACCTATTATTGGTGGGAGCCCATGACGGCCGATTCCCTGTCGGAGAGCAAAAGGCGTTTTGTGGCGGATCAGAGGGCCAAGCAAATGGAGCTGGAGAACGACGTGGACGACATCAATGAAGCATTGTCCCAACATACAGATTTCATCGCGCGTTGTCTCCAGCGTCTCGACGAAATTGCCCTACTCCCTGAGCCGTTCTGGATGCAGCCGGATTACATCGACGGCATGATTGGTTACGAGGGGCTGGAAGAGCGGCTGCCGCAAGCGGGTTCCGACCGAGCCAAACGGATCGAGATCCGCCATCAGAAGGCGATGATTGTCTCAAAAGTTAACGAGGATTTACCTCTACTCTAGTGAGTTTTGCCGTGTCTCTGATTTTGATCTCAACGATGCTACCTGCTACCCCTTTTTTTTGTTTCTTTTTTTTTGTTGTTTCTTATTTTTTGTTTTCGTTTCTTTTTTTTGATTACGAGTTATACCTCTTAACATGAAGTGCAATTCATGGACTACGAATATTGACTATCCCCCAGAATATTTATGATTTTCGTTTATTTATATAATCAGTGATTGTCTGCCGTCATCTGCTGTCATGCAGATAAAGAATCCGACACCATGTTTTTTGTTGTCCCCGTGTTCAAGTTAATATTAACTTGACTGGGGAACTGTTGTTGTTTGGTAGTTCAATAAAGTTAAATACCAATCAGTAAACTATATGTCAAGCCTTGTTTTCCTTCGGTTCAGCACTGAGTTAGAAGCTGGACTATCTTAGACTTTATAGTTGACTTATTTTTGTTTCAAAGTCGATTTAACAAAAAATTTAATGACTCTGAATTTATATTTTTCTAATTTGAATTTCGGGCTTAAATATTGCACCAGTCATGTACGTCTTTCGGGTTTCATGAACCTTGGGCACTGCCTAACTGTTTTACCGCATTAGTCGTTTTTGTTCCTTGCTGCTGAATATATACGGTTATTATTCCAGCTCTCGTTCTCTGGCTTTTAATCGTCCTGATTAATTTAATAATTAAAATAGTTTCTTGGAGACAACTTCATCTTCGTCGAGTAACTAAGGTAAATATCTCATCTCATTTATTTATAAAGTTGATCGCTAAACTGTTTCCTATTTATTAACTAATAGACAAGTAAAAGTAATCGTTTCTTTATACAGTGTAATGGCGGCTAAACCCGATGACAAGCCACTTGGTGCCCCTCAGCCCATAGCTTCCATTTGCTCTCACTCTGTGTGCGATCTCTATGAAGCTGATTTCGAATGGACGATTCACCATTACGAGTCACCACTAACACCTGATTCCTTGATCTCGGCTAATTTTGAAACAGGCAAGACCGAGGCGGAAACTTTTTCTTGGCATCTGAATATCAATAGACAGTATCAGGATCGCTCATCAGTCCAAAGATGGGAAACCTCGGGGCGTATTCCTACGACGTTTTCGAGTGACGACTGCATTTGTAAACGCAAAACGTCTAAAAGTTTTCTTGCAGGATTACGTCGTAAACGAAAATCAGAAAATGCCGGCATGTGCTAATAACACACCTAGAGCAACTTTACTTCTAAAATCAAACAATTTGATTGTGAATGGCAATCTCACCATCTATTGCAAAATCGAAGTATGCAGCGATATGCGAGTGCTGACAGGCCGTAGTACTCTAAATCTTGGTTATGACCAGTTCGGCAGACAAAATGAATCAGTCGACGATTTTCAAAAGCTCTTTGAAACCAAGAATTTCAGTGACGTCACATTTAATGTACGCGGTCATCAGATGAAAGCCCACAAAATAGTGTTGGCCACTAGAAGTCCAGTGTTTGCTGCCATGTTCCAGCAACCGACTCGAGAAAAACAGACCAGATTGTCGATATTATTGATATTATATGAGCCGGAAGTGTTTCAGGAACTGTTCCGCTACATCTACACCAATCAAGTGTCTCTAGAACGAATGGATGTTACACTAGCAAATGGGCTTTTAGTCGCCGCGGACAAGTATCTTCTAGAGAAACTGAAGCAAGCTTGTCTAAACCATCTGGGAAACAGGATTTGTCCTGAAAATTGCATTGAACTGCTCTCCATCACCGAAAACGATCCATCCTATCCGTTGAAGGAAAAAGCCGTGGATTTTATTCGCCAATTTCCTGCCGAGGTGATGGCAACGGACAGCTGGAAGAAGGCAGCTAAAGAAAAACCCATGTGGATTGTGGCCATCAAAGAAATGCTGTTAGAAACACTCGTCTCTGACTTGAAGAAATGATTTGCAGGAAAAGGACACCATTACGGAACAACATTCTGTATTTTTTAGCTTTTCTTCCTTAGTAAAACCCCAAATCAAGAGTTGTTTTTTTTTTACTCAAGCCAAATATGAGGTTATGTGACTTCAAAATCTTTCGTGTCCAATTTCGCCAACCAGAAATAGAAAAATGTGTATATATTGTTATCTTTCATTTTGAATACTTACTTAGAATGACGCTAGTTCGCCGCACTCGGATTATAGCTAGCGCCTGTCCTCTTTAATAGATCATCTCTAGTTCTCTACATTACTCTTTAAAAAATAGACTAAGACGTGCATTTACGAGAGGAGAGGTTACTGTGCTCTATAGAGAGCCTGGCCGATTGCGTCTTGGCTTGTCATTTCAAAAGAGGACTGTCCACCTGGAAATTTTGAGTGAATAAAGCTGATTTTTTCGAGTGAGAACAATGGCGAAGCAATAACTGTAAATGGACGAGGGATCCCTTTCCCTAGACCGCCTTAGCCTTTTCGCATGTTAAGTAGAGCTACGCACGGTGCCTGTATTAGCCTTTGCAACAATCAAGTTTGAAATAACAATCTGTAGGCTATGTCAATCCTTGATTTGGATCGGTTCAAGGTTAATTTAGGGGTTTGACTTTGACTATTTTCCCGAAGTTTAAACTGAAAAAGATGACTCGTTTTTGTTAAACGGCGAACACGTCGCGTCGTCAGCTTCACTGCCCTTAGGCACTCAGTGACTCAAACAGTACAGTCACTCAGATCGTCAGTCTGTGTCGTTGCCTCGTTGTGGGAGCTTGTCGAAAGTCGTCCTTGTTGTTTGCAGCTGATACAATATCTCCGTGGAGACAGTTTCATCTTTCGTCGAGTAATTAAGGTAAAAAGAGATCTCATTTATTCCTAATGTTCGTCGCCAAACCTACTTGATTCACTGATGGGAAAAATATGTGATGGTTTCTTAGGTATAGTAGGTACCAATACTAGGTAAAAAAGTAGGTGTAATGGCCGCCAAACTTTTGGACAAGTTGCCACCTGGTGCTCCTTTGCCCATCGCTACAAATTGGTCGCACTCTGTGTATGATCTCTTCGAAGCTGATTTCGAATGGACGATTCATCATTACGATTCACCACTAATACCAAATTACTTGGACTCGACTACTTTTGAAACGGGCAAGACCAAAGCAGATACTTTGAAGTGGAAACTGATTATCGATAGAGACGGTATCAAGATCAATCATCAAGTGAGAAGTCGATGTGGTACTTATATGACTTTCAATGGGGTATCTAATACATCCGACCAACGTTTTCGCGTGACTACTGCTTTTGTAAACTCGAGTCGTCAAAAAGTCCTCTCGAAGACATGCATCGCAGTGCAAGGTCAGGCATTGCCGGCACTTGTTAATAACACACCCAGAGCAACTTTACTTCTCAAAGCAAACAATTTGATTGTGAATGGCAATCTCACCATCCATTGCAAAATTGAAGTATGCAGCGAAATGCGAGTGTTGTCAGGCCGTACTCCAAATCTTGCTGATGAACTGTTCAACGATCCAAAGGAATTGGCTGACGATTTCAAAAAGCTATTTGAAAATATGAATTTGAGCGACGTCACTTTCAATGTACGCGGCCATCAGATGAAAGCCCACAGGGTCGTTTTGGCCACTAGAAGTCCCGTGTTTGCGGCCATGTTCCAGCAACCAACTCAAGAAAACCTGACGGGCATTGTGGATGTAATCGACATCGATCCGGAAGTATTTCAGGAACTGCTCCGCTACATCTACACAAATCAAGTACCTCTTGCACGAATGGATGTTGTAGCATCTGAGCTTTTAGTCGCTGCGGACAAGTACCTCCTAGAGAAACTGAAGCAAGCTTGTCAAAACTATTTGGAAAATAGAATTTGCCCTGAAAATTGCGTTGAACTGCTTTCACTGACGGAAAACGATCCATCCTGCCCGTTGAAGGAAAAAGCCGTGGATTTTATTCGCCGATTTCCCGCCGAGGTGATGGCAACCGACAGCTGGAAGAAGGCAGCAAAAGAAAAACCCGTTTGGATTGTGGCCATCAAAGAAATGCTTTTAGAAACACTCGTCTCTGACTTGAGGAAATAATTAGCAAAAGAAAAGAAGGAAAAATGAACACCGATCACGGAACAACATTCAATATTCTTCGTTATTGAGAAACCCTAAATCAAGAAACTTTTTACTCACACGTTTCAAATGTGTGTAATTTTTAAATTCAAAGTGTGCTCAGATCGTCAAATGTCCAATTTTGTCATCTAGAAATAGAAAAGTGTGCAGAAATTGTTTTCTTTAATTTTTACCTCATTGTTGACTTTGAAATGCCCGACACATTCTGTACCCAGACGGTAATTCACACAGCCATATTTCTAATAATTTGGAATTTTCAAAAAAATTTAAAGGCGACTTTTTCCAACAAGTCTCGAGATGAGAGGATTTCGTGAGGAAGTAGAAGACTCAGAGGAAGACCAAGTGACCATTCTTGTTCCTTCTGGAACGGTAGGCGTTCATTTGCAAACAGGAAATGTCGCATGACGAAAGGCAAGAGCCGGCATCAGAATAGAATGTCTCTTTTCTATTTCGTCGACAAGTTTCTTATTTTTCAGCTGTAGGGAAATCGATTCGAATCATATTTATTTTTCATACTAAAGGGACTGAGAAAGAGAAACCCTCGAGGCGTCGAAGGAACAAGGAAGAAAACTGCAGCAGAGACGAAGCAACATACAAAAATTATTCAAAATGGCCGCTTTTTTTTTCTTACCCTTACTTCTCCTTTCAGCTTCTCCCCCCTAATAGATCGAATTTCTCCGTGCTCTCGACTGAACTTTGCTGGCCGTCTGATCCTTGTCGACACCAAAAACGGAAACAATAAGTGTGCCAACGTAATTGCGCAGAATCGGTCCGTATGATGTTTTCTTTTAATAAAAAACCAGTGCTACCCAAATTGACCAACGCTTTTGACCGAAACAAGTTTATTTGCTGTTGCTGTTTAAAGAATTCTAATTTGTCGTTTCAACATATTAGAAATTCGGTGGTTCGCAAGAGAATTGAAGGGTGTTGATATTTAATTAAGATTTGCGTTTAATTGTTTGATCCAGTGGCAAATTTTGCATTATAAAATGTATGCGGTTCATGTCCAGAAATTGTTGACCGTGAACAATTCTGCATAACATAGTTAAACTGGGACATGCTTACTTATACTACTTACCGTATATTACGCCTTATTCAATCATCTGAGTCGAATCTTGTAATCATGTATATATCATTGTCGCGGCTTATCATTAGATACCACCGCTACACCTGGCCAGAACTTATTCATAGTAGTTATTCATTAAGTTTTTTCCCTTCCCGTTTTTTCACTTTGAAACGGCGGACATATTCAGGACGGCTAATCGACAGCCTTTTTCGTAATATTGGAATTGACTGAAATTTCGACAACTTTGCCGATGTAGAAGCAGATAAGATGTAATCCAGATAACCTCCACCATCCAGTCCAAGAATATATGACGTCCGTTTTGGTCTTTATTGGGCGGCTTTTTCAACAAGTCTTGAAGTGGATTTCCCGAGGAAGTGGAAGACTTATTGCAGGAGGACCAACTGATGAGATGCTAGAACTGCATGCCCTTCAGAGTGGCCACAATGGATTTCGGGCGAAAATAACTGTTAACCATGACATTGATTGAAACTTAAACAGCATGTAAATTTGAGCTAATTGACAGACATCAGATAGGCATCCATGTTCCTGCCATTGTGCTGCATCGTTTAATTTCAGTTCGCAATCTTGCGCAATAGCTAGCTGCCGACTGAGGTTGCAAAAGAGAGCCTAAATAGAAAACCGAGTTTGTTTCACAACCACCACAGTCCAAGCTTTAATATTTTTTAAAAAATATTACCACAACGTATAGTAGAGTAAATTATTTAGTTGACAAATATTGTTTTCATTAAAAAAAATACGTAAGCGACTTAAGTCAGAAATTTAAATATCGAATTGGTTCGATAGCAGTCCAGATTTTGGCTGTTGTATGTTCTCTGCAGCTTGAAGAGTTGAAGTTATGGTACGGTATCAGTACAGACTACCTAAATAAGAAGCTAAATAAGAGTCAGTGCGGGTAAAGAGCTGATAAAGTTATGGGTTTCTGAAAAAGAAGAATAATATATACAGTACACTTCAAAAAATATGTAGGTTTATTAAGTTAAAGTGGTTTATACTTGAACTGGTGAACTGTTGTTATTTGGTCACAATAAAATTTGAAGCGGCTTGAACTCGTTATTACCTTTCACTAAAACATAGGACTTGCTTGTCGCCCAACCGGATTGCGCCGGTTTGAAAGTTATTGGAGTTGTGCCGTCCTTTTATTTGATACTCTTTGATAATAGAACTCTAGTTCATCGCACCCGGATTAGCTATTGTGCCTGTCCTAATTATTACCCCTACATCATTCTTATAAAAAAATAGACTAAGACGTGCATTTACGAATAGAAGGGAAGCTGTGCTATGACTGCTGGCCGATTGCGGCTTTGCTATTTAAAAGAGGACTTTGAGTCCACCTGGAAATTTTGAGAGAATAACGAGCTGCTTTCTGGAGTGAGAACAAAATCAAAGCAACTGAAAATGGCCGAGGGATCCATTCCCTATAGACTTTTCTTAATGTTAAGTAAGACTGCGCACGGTGCCTAAGAGCCTTTATAACAATCAAGTTTAAAATACCAATCTGTAGACTATGCCAATCCCTGATCAACAAATAGCATAGGCTCAAGACCAGGTTAGGGGTTTGACTTTACTCCCTTGAGACTTTGAAAATTTGAATCATTTTTGTTAAACGGCGAACAACGTTCGTCGTCAGCTTCACTGCCCTTAGGCCCTCAGTGACTCGGCAGCCCTAAATCGTCAGTCTGTCGTAGCGTCGTAGTCGTACTGTCGTTAATTGTATGGAAGCTTGGTGCCTTGGTATTAGTCGACAGTCGTCTTTGTTCTTTGCAGCTGATACTATTGTTATTTGAGCTCTCCGTGGAGAAAATTTCATCTTTCGTCGAGAGCTGGTCGAGAGTATAATTACGGTAAAAAGAGATCTCATTTATTCCTGCAATTCAATTCGTCGCCAAAATGTTTTCTATATATTAACTGATGGGAAAATATGTGATCGTTTCTTAGGGTAAAAAGTAGGTGTAATATGGCCGCTAAATTCGGTGACAAGTTGCCACTTGGTGCTCCTCTGCCCATCGCTGCAAATTGGTCGCACTCTGTGTGTGATCTCTACGAAGCTGATTTCGAATGGACGATTCATCATTTCGCGTCACCATTAATACTAGATTCCTTGAACTCGGCTACTTTTACAACAGGCAAGACCGAAGCAGAAACTTTGGAGTGGCGACTGAGTATCGATAAAGACGGTGTCAAGATCGCTTATGAAGTGAGAACTGGCAAATACGGTTATCATAAGAGTTTCAATGGGACATGCGACCGACGTTTTCTAGTGACGACTGCATTTGTAAACTCAAGTCGTCAAAAAGTCCTCCCGAAGAAACACATCGTAGAAATAGGCCAGGGAATGCCGGCATATGTTAATACCACACCCAGAGCAACTTTACTTCTCCAATCAAACAATTTGATTGTGAATGGTAATCTCACCATCTATTGCAAAATTAGAGTATGCAGCAAGGTGCGAGTGTTGGCAGGCCGTACTCCAAATCTTGCTGATGAACTGTTCAACGATCCAAAGGAATTGGCTGACGATTTTAAAAAGCTTTTTGAAACCATGAATTTGAGCGACGTCACTTTCAATGTACGCGGCCATCAGATGAAAGCCCACAAGAACGTTTTGGCCACTAGAAGTCCTGTGTTTGCAGCCATGTTCCAGCAGCCATCTCAAGAAAACCTGACGGGCATTGTTGATGTTGTCGATGTCGAGCCGGAAGTGTTCCAGGAACTGCTCCGCTACATCTACACAAATCAAGTACCTCTAGAACGAGTGGATGTAGTAGCATCTGGGCTTTTAGCCGCCGCGGACAAGTACCTCCTAGAAAAACTGAAGGAAGCTTGTCTAAACTATTTGGAAAACAGAATTTCTTCTGAAAATTGCGTTGAATTGCTCTCCCTCACCGAAAACGATCCATCGTACTCGCTGAAGGAAAAAGCCGTGGATTTTATTCGCCGATTTCCCGCCGAGGTGATGGCAACGGACAGCTGGAAGAAGGCAAGCAAAGAAAAACCCGTGTGGATTGGGGCCATCAAAGAGATGCTTTTAGAAACACTCGTCTCTGAATTGAAGAAATAATTTTCAAAAAGGAACACCCTTCACGAAACAAGATTCTGTATTTTTAACTTACTTCGTTAATATGGAAACCCCAAATCAAGAATTCTTTTCCCATCCTTAGCAAATATGATTTTTTTTGGTTTCAATGTATAATGTTTCATTTTCTCACCCAGAAAAAGCAAATAGAAAAATTAGCAGAACGAAGCAGAACATTTACCATTTAAAATGTGTACTTTGTTCGCTTTGATTCGAAATCGGCAGACATATTCAGTTAAACTGATTCACAGCCTCTTCTTACAACTTTACCGATGTATGAGCAGATAAGATGCTTGTAATCCGAACCAGGTCCACCAGGCAGTCCAAAACAATTGGCGTCCGTTTTGGTCTGCAGACGATTATTTTCAACAAGTCTCGGAGAGGATTTCCCGAGGTAGCGGAAGACTTGCAGGAGGACCAACTGATGAGATGCTGGAAGTAGGCCCTTCAGAGTATCCATGATGATGGATTTTGGGCGAAAGTATATGTTACCCTTGAAATTCATTAAGACCAAAACAGCACGTTAATTAGAGAGACATCAGATAGGCATGTTCCTGATGCCTTTTGTGTTGCGTTACTCAGTACTGGGGAAACGTATTGTATTTTTAAGTTCATTCCTTTAAATGTGGAATTATTTAATAGTCGAAATCATTTTTTGGCCAATATTTTATTATTTTAAAAGTTAAGCAATTATTCGATTCATTCATTTCGAAAATGACTCTTGCTACTAGTTCATCGCACTCCGGATCAGCTAGTGTCTCTTCTAATTAATAGATCTCTAGTCTCTACAGTCTACACTATATTCTTTTATAAATGGACAAAAAGGTGTATATATTCACAACAGGAGCCAAAGTTCAAATACGTCGAGGCACAACGGCAAGCCGTCGCTAGACTCATGGGTGAAACGATAGTGCATTCGCCCTAGCTATGTTAAGTAGACATAGCGCTGCGCACGGTGCCTATCATTCACACGGTGACCGACCTGTCACTCTCTGCCAAGGATATTTAGCATTTCATCAAAGTTCTCCCTCCTCTCATTTTGGCAACTTATGCAATCTCGTGCTGCCTTTTCGTAGTCGTCCTTTACGTAGACTTTAGCTCCTTTTACAATATCAAAAATCGCACGACGTCGGTTTTATTTTCATTCTTGTAATTTCGACACAAGAAATGAAGAGCAAGCTATCCGTTCTTGTCTTCCGCGTTGACGTCTGCTCCGTTTTCAAAGAAAAGTCGGAGGAGGTGGATTAGACTTTTGTCGTTGAACTTCCAACACAACCAGTGGAGGGCGGGCTGCTGCCCTTCGCAATCTTTCGCGCTGACGTCGGTTCCATTTAGAATAAGATTTTTAATTTCTGTTGAATTCGGATTTTCGTCCTTGATCGTATCAAACCACTACTTCTCAATTGCAATTTTTGCCTCGCGCCTTGGAGCATATCCTCGCCCTATGTGCTATTGTTGAGACGGTCAATGGCAACCGATGACATCTCTACTAATTTTCTCTTTGATTCAACGGCGGTTTCTGCTATTAACAACACTTTGTATTTACGTAGATTTGTATGGGATAAAACTAGTTCTTTCAAGTTGTTTTGAAATTCGACACGTAAAGGGAATCTTTTTTATGACTGAAACGTACTACACCCGGAAATCAAAGGGAGACATTTAAGACATTGCATTGGCTATTTGTATATAAAGTGACGTTGCTTATCGTGATTTGAAATGAAACGCTGTTATAAATAATACAGCTGTTCTATATTAATAGCAATCAGCTAATGTGCTAAGAAAAATACCATAATTGCTGAATATTTGAAATGTATACGGTAATTGTATATTGAATTTGAAACATTTTAACGGAAATGCAAGTGTATCATACAATCCCAACTGCAATGGGTCCCATATCCGGTACCGTGCTTAGCCAGAAGGCTCTTTGAATGTTTTTTAAGTAGTAAGTTAGTGTAGTAGTTTTTAGAACTGTTTTACAGAGCGCCAGCAACCTTCAGATCAGCTAGGAGTTTGACGACGTGCTTTCTTATTTTTCAGCTGTTGGGAAATCGATTCGAATAATATTTGTGTGTCATATTTTTATATATTTTTTTATATTTCTCTTCTTTTGGTGCGTCAATGCCGCGGGACTTGCATACGCTCTATCCCAACTCATCACAACTACCGGTCCTTTTATTACCAAGAAGTCAGGCTCAATCCTTTAGTACAACACATGTTCTGGTTGTCCCACGGTTTTAAAGTGCGATGTGCCCAATGAATTAGGCGACACTTGGCTGGTCATTCTGACACGTGATGAGTACCCGAATTTACGGATATGCGATGACGAGGAAACAACAAATTCGATGAACTCGACGTGATAAGCTATGGCCGAGTCCAAGTAATCCGAAAGTCGACTCTACTATATAATAATGCGTATTTGCGAAATTGCGATTTCGAACTCGTGCTATCGTGCACGAGTTGGGATTGGAGGGCCCTCCAATAACCTTTTTGCCTTTTTCTACGAAAATATAATGATGGTTCATTTGAACGGTCAATATAGTTTGGGACGATTGAATAAAGACAAGTGTGCACGTACGGGCACTAGCCCTTCGGGGAGGAAGCTTGTTTCAAAGTGGAGTTGTGTTTAGATCGTAATCTGAGTATCGATTTAGCGCAAACATTTCAAATATGAAAAGAACATAAGCAAAAACTAAGTTTAAATGACGAACAAATTGAAGCACGGGTACGTGACGGAAAGAGGTTCGAAATCAGGGCTCGCTGCCAATTAGCTACCTGCCATTCTGAGAAGTTTTATTTCTATAATTTGCTAAAGTTTAACCGAGGATTTTGAAAATAGTACCATTATGTAGAGAAAAATCATGCGCTCACGATGATGTCACTCCCGGCTTTGTCCGACGTGAAGTGGGCTAGCGTCGGGCCATTTTCCAAACGAGTTACAAGTATTAAAAAGTAACTATTGGATGACGACACAAAATTAAGCAGAAAAAGGCAAAAGGTCTCTCTAGGGCCTTGTCGAGGTCGGCGATCGCCGCCGAGCGACTACCTGCGATTCTAGGAAAAGACCTTTTTAATTTCCCGCAAAAGTTCACGCTTTGGATTTACAAATAATTCCATTAAATAGCCGAAAATCGTTTGATCACGACGATCTTACTCCCGGCTCTGTCGGACGTAGGGTAGCGGCTGTGTCGATGAAAGAAAGAATTTTCGTACTTTTTTCCTCAGAATTTCTCCCACCCACCCTTCCGTGGAAAAATAGCCTTGACGATCCCTAGGGCTCTCGGCAGCTCAGTTTCTCCCGCTTTAAATTCCATATCAATTCATCCGCTCATCTATATGAAGTGGTGGTTCGTTTTTCGATTAAACGCGAAACCGGAAAACGTCAGCATCAAAAACGCGGCTACCACCTAACTAACTCTGGCTATTTTGGCCTTAATTTTCGAGTGAAAAGGGACCTCAGTTTTCCGGCAATCGCATCCCCAGAGAGCCCCGCGAAAAGTCCAGTTGCTGTGGCTTTTTTAAAAGTTAATTTCGCCAAACTTCCCTCATGCAGGGACAAGAACTTCTTTGAAATTTTAAATGTCCAATGTCAATCCTTGATTTTGCATCGATTTAGGGACTAAGATTTATAGGGGCTGCCAAGAACTATCTTAAACTTTCAAAGTTGACGACTTGTTTTTGTTTAAAGGTCGATTTAACAAAAACAGACTCTGAATTTACATTTTTCGAGAATGTAATTGAGGATCTTTTTTTCAGTGGCTTCTTCCTACATTCTTATGAGAGCGTGCGTCTTTATAATGCTTTTCTTCCCTTCCCCGGTGACTCAGTCGTCAGTCCGTCGTTGGAGATTGTACTATTGACTGTTTTACTGCATTAGTCGTACTTGTTTCTTTGCTGGTGACAATATTCCAGCTATTCGAGCTCCCGTTTTTCTCACTTTTAATCGTCGTCCTGATTACAACAGTTTCGTGGAGACAACTTCATCTTTCGTCGACTAAGGTGAGGTTTTCTATTTGTTAACAGAAATTGTTAACAGTGAATTTATTTTGCTTTAGAATGTGATGTCCAATTTTGCCATCTAGAAATAGGATATTTCCCATAAATTGTTACATTTAATTTGTACCTTGTTGTGCACTTTGAAATGCCAGACATATTCAGAGTGTCACCTAACGCACATCAGTCTTCCTTGGAAATTTGGACTTTATGCAATCGATGCAACTTTGTCGTTGTAGTAGCAGGCGATTCAATTCCGACTAATGTTTACAGTTAGAAACGATGTGGCGTCTTTTTTGTCTTTAGGCCACTTTTGTCAACGAGACTCGGAAAGGATTTTTCCCTAGGAAATAGAAAATTCCCAGGAGGACCTACTGATGAGTCTTGCTGGAACTGTTGGCCCTTCAGAGTGGTCATCTGGCCATGAGCCGGGTTTTGGGCGAAAATAAATGTTAGCCTTGAAATTGAAATGGAGACCAAAACAGTACGTAACACTGAGCTAAATGACAGACATCAGATAGGCAATTAAGGCATGTACATATTATTGTGTTGCGTCAATTATTGGCGACCTTGTCAATAGCTGCCGACTGAGGCGACAAAAGAAAGCCCAAATAGAAAATCCGAGATTGTCATGACCACCACATAGTCCTAGCTTTAGTATTTCCATAGCAAATTAAAGTTCACTCCTTGAAATATTGATTGATATAGTAAATTATTTTGTTGATAAACATTTTGTTTATTTAAAAAAAAACGATTTCAGTCAGAAATTTAAATATCGCATCGGTTCAATAGCAATCCAGATATTTTGGCTGTTGCATGTTCTCTGCAGCTTCTAAAGTAAAGCTGTAAGGGTATCATTATTAAGACTATTAAATCAGTGTGAGGTGAAAAGCTGAAGTTCTGGGTTTTCTGAGAAAACGAAGAATAAATTTCAAAGATAATATGTAGGTTTATTAATACTTGAACTGTTGTTATTATTTGGTCACAATGCAATTTGAAATACCAGTTGACCTGTATATCTCAATATCTTTCGGAATATTGGAAATTTGGTTGTCGTTGTCTTGCTTCTATAGAAAAAAAATCTTTTGTTGTTTTGTTTAATTGATTTTAATATGTCCATCTTTTTACGGATACAAACAGGTGAAGCGAAATCGTTGCCGTTACCTAAAACAGAACTTGTTGCACAACCGGATTGAAGGTTATTATTGGAGTTGCGCCATTCTTTTATTGATACGATACTCATTGGTACTGTATGCCTCTAGTTCACCGCACTCGGATTAGCTAATATTGCTCGTCCTAATTAATAGATATATATATACATTATTCTTTAAAAAATGGTCTAAAACGTGCATTTACGAAAAGAGGATACTATATAGCTGTGCCATGACAGCCTGGCCGATTACGGCTTGGCTTGCCATTTCAAAGAGGCCTTTGGGTCCACCTGGAAATTGTGAGGGAAATAATAACGACGAGCTGCTTTCTGGAGCGTGAACAACAACGAAGCAATAAATAACTGAAAATGGCCGAGGGATCCCTTTCCCACTCTTTGACTAGACCGCCCTAGACTTTTCTTATGTTAAGTAGAGCTGCGCAGGGTGTTTAGTAAGATTGGCCTTTGGTTCAAGACTGTATGTGTATAGGTTAGGGGTTTTGACTATTCTCCCTTGAGACTTTAAAAGTGACTCGTTTTTGTTAATGAGAAAACACGAACACTGGTCGTTGATCGTCTTTCGGCTTCACTGCCCTTAGGCCCTCAGTGACTCTGACTGACTGATATGACTCGGTAGCACTATAAATCGTCAGTCTGTGACTCTGTGTCGTAGTGTCGTTGGAGCTTGTCGACAGTCGTCCTTGTTTTTGCAGCTGATGCAATAATTATTTAAGCTCCCCGTGGAGACAGTCGATCTTTCGTCTAGTTATTACGGTAAAAGAGATCTCACTTACTCTTAATGTTTGTCACCAAACGGTTTCCTATTTGATATATTAACTGATGGAAAAATATGTGATCGTTTCTTAGGGTGAACTACAGTATAATGGCGGCTAAATTCGGTGACAAGTTGCCACCTGGAGCCCCTCTGCCCATCGCTGCAAATTGGTCGCACTCTGTGTACGATCTCTACGAAGCTGATTTCGAATGGACGATTCACCATTACGAGTCACCCCTAATACCAGTTTCTTTGGAATCGGCTACTTTTAAAACGGGCAAGACTGAAGAAGAAACTTTGAAGTGGCGACTGAATATCAATAGAATCTTCGGTTTCCAGATCGCCCATGAAGTGAGAAGTCAAAACGATAGTTCTATGACTTTCAGTGGGGCATGCAGACGACGTTTTCGAGTGACGATTGCTTTTGTCAACTCGAGCCGGGGAAAAGTCCTCTCGAAGACATGCATCGTAGAAAAAGGTGAGGCAATGCCGGCATGTGTTAACGGTATATCTAGAGCAACTTTACTTCTCAAAGCAAACAATTTGATTGTGAATGGCCTTCTCACCATCTATTGTAAAATTGAAGTATTAAGCGAGATGCGGGAATTGGCAGGCCGTACTGTAAATCTAACTGATGAGCTGTTTAACAATCAAAATGAATTGGCGAACGATTTTAAAACGTTATTTGAAAACAAGAATTTGAGTGACGTCACTTTCACTGTACGCGGCCATAAGATGAAAGCCCACAGGATAATTTTGGCCACTAGAAGTCCAGTGTTTGCGGCCATGTTCCAGCAACCGACTCGAGAAAAACGGACGGGCATTGTGGAAATTATCGACATCGAGCCGGAAGTGTTTCAGGAATTGCTCCGCTACATCTACACCAATCAAGTGCCTTTAAAACGAATGGACGTAGTAGCATCTAGGCTTTCAGTCGCCGCGGACAAATACCTCCTAGAGAAACTGAAGAAAACTTGTCAAAACCATTTGGAAAACAGAGTTTGCCCTGAAAATTGCGTTGAACTCCTTTCACTGACGGAAAACGAGCCATCCTGCCAGTTGAAGGAAAATGCTGTGGATTTTATTCGCCGATTTCCCGCCGAGGTGATGGCAACCGACAGCTGGAAGAAGGCAGCTAAAGAAAAACCCGTTTGGATTATGGCCATCAAAGAAATGCTGTTAGAAACACTCGTCTCGGAACGGAAGAAATGATTTGGAAAAAAAAAAACGAAAAAAAAAACACCGATCACGGAAGAAGTTTCAGTACGTTTCTTTTAAATTACTTCGTTATTGAAAATAAACCCCAAATTAAAATGTTTTTTTTTTTGCACCCATTTCAAACGTGTTATTTTATGCTATACAACTAATTAACTTACTGGCTAAAAGTGTAATGTCCTATTTTGATATTCCTAAAAGAAAAGTCCCTGAAGTTGTGTTCTTTAATTTTTACTTTATTGTTCACTTTTCCAGACATATTCAGTAAGCTACGCGAACGCCTAATAATAGATCCATAGTCTCTACACTATTCATTAAAAATAAAAAATGAACTGTGTAATTCACGAGAGGAATTGAAGTTTAATTAAGTACGTCGAGAACAACTGCAAGCCATCGCTCGATTCATGGGTGAAACGAGAGTATGATCTTACCAGATATCCATTGGAGACACTCTTATCGGACGTGGAATCTCGCGTGGAATCAGTTCAAGAACAAACAAAAATTGACTGAGGGAATAATAAGAGAATTGCGCTATGCTAGCTATGTTAAGTATATATTGCGCTGCGCACAGTGCTCTAGCCGTCATCATTCACACGGTGCGTGATGACTTTCAGTCACTCCGCCGAGGAAAATTCAGGATTTCATTCAAGTTCCCCTTCCTCTCATGTTGGCAACTTATGTAATCTCGTGCTGACTATGTCTTAGTCGTCATTCACGTAGGTCTAGCAATTGTACGTCCTTTGTATCCTTCGTGTTGACCGTCGACTTCATCTAGGATGAGATTTTAAAATGCTTGTTGAAATCGAATTTTCTCGCTTGGTCATATGAAACCGGATGTCAAAGGGAGACACCGAGATAGGTAAGACATCGCATTGGCTGAGTTTAAAGGACGTCGTGATTTGAAATGAAGCACTGTTATAATACAGCCGTTCTATATTTATAGCAATCAGCTTATGTGCGCATTTCATCATCAATTAATTTCAAGTGTGTTTAACATGCTAAGAAAAATACCATAATTTCTGGATATTTGAAATGTATACGGTAATTGTTTATTGAATTCGAAACATTTTTACGGAAATACGAGTGTATCATACAACCCCAGCTGCAGTGGATCCCATAGCTGGTACCGTGCTCAGCCAGAAGGCTCTTTGAATGTCTTAGGCCTATTTATAAGTAGATATCAGAACTGTTTACAGAGCTCCGGCAGCCTTCAGATCAGCGAGAAGTTTGACGACGTGCTCAGGCATCGGGGGAGGAGTAGGCAGGTGATCGCCGGTAGCCTGAAAACCGTTCTCATCGGCAACCCAGTTGACGGTCAGAGTGACGCCATCGGGAGAAAGGTAGGAGTAAGTTCCGCGGGAAACGGTGCCAATATCCTCTGGCTTAGGTCCAACTTGCTTCTGGGATCCGCTCTCCTCAACTTTGGTGCCATCCTCGGATTCGAAGCTGGTTTTTTGTGATTGTATTGTGGATTAAATCAGTATTGAATAAATGTTTAACTAGAAATGATTTTGCCGAGGGGATTACCTGAATTTGTAGTTGCCAGCACCGTCGTTTTCGCTTTCTGATTTAATGATGGCTACGGGTTCCTTATCCTTTTGAGGTTTGGGAGCAGCAAAAGCCACAGCCAAGAAAGCGAGTGCGATGATCTAGAAACGGATTGAAAATGTGACAGTGGTAAAAATCAGTACATAATGTGAGGAGATGATAACAACAGAACGAGTATGAACCTACCAATTTCATTTTTTGTTTGGATTGAGAGCTTCTCTGCGTGCTTGAGTGAACAGAAGAGAGTGTGATATTATTCGTTCGTTTTCACCTGCCTTTATATACCTGCCGTTACTCAACGAGTAGTAGGATGCGTTAGAAGAGATTGTGATGACCTTTTTCTTGGATTTTTTTATTCCACAAGTTTTGTTGTTTCCTCATTTCGGTCTTTTTTCTACCAGACACCTCTCTAAACTTTTTTTTTTCATTTTTGCTATTCTGACTCATATCTATAAGGATTGTCTTGCAGACGACCATGACTGAATGTAATCTAATGTAAAATTGCTAGCTCGTTTGTCTTACAGATTTATTGAAATTTCGTATTGCTTGGACTGTATAAGAAACTTAAGCCCAAACCTTTAAAAATGTTGATGAATGGTATTTTGATAGCCTATAGGACCTAAACACATTCATTCCTCACAAATCGATTGCATATTACACTATATTTTTCCGATATCGTTGCCTCATATTCGCGAATATGACGTGTTTGTCACTTCAATCGATATCGAAGTCGTCCATTATTTTGGGATATATCCGAGGATATATCTGAGCGAGTATCTGAGATATCAGAAAAATGTTTTGATTTCTTTCCGTGAGTAACACCACAGCATATTTGGGAACATCGTATAACACGGTCGCCCCCACATTTGTTTATTACACGAATTATTATAACTATTAGATGTATCTATTGAACCCTAATTTATGGCTTTAAGCTAAAAAGGTACTATAGTTAATATGCGGTACATAATCTGTCACCTTATGAAAGTATTACCCACGTCTTATACACTTCACAAAGGTGCTCAATTGCTGGCGCATCTCAATTTTTTAATCTCATTTCTTTTTATTTAATGTGCAATTGTAATTAATATAAGATTAAGCGATATGGCGAATCTCCCGTTAAATTTAAATGAAACACATTTATAATATAGCCGTTGCATTGCATATTTGTTGCAATCAGCTAATATGCGCATTTCATGACTAATTATGAAAGGAAAAATACTAGCTATCATTGGATATTTGAATTGTATATTGTATTCGAAACAATTTTACGGAAATGCGAGTATGATACAATCCCAACTATAATAAGGGTACCGTGTTCACAGGGCTCTTGGAATGTTGTATGTACATATCAAGAAAATTCTGGTTTTCGAGCTGTTTACAAAGCGCCGGCAGCCTTCAGATCAGCGAGGAGCTTGACGACATGTTCGGGCATCGGGGGAGGAGTGGGCAGGTGGTCACCGGTAGCCTGGAAACCTTTCTCATCAGCAACCCAGTTGACGGTGATGACGACACCATCGGGGGAGGTGTAGGAATAAGATCCCTTGGAAACAGTGCCGATATCCTCTGGTTTGGGTCCAACTTGCTTCTGGCTTCCACTTTCCTGAACCTTAGTTCCGTCAGCGCTTTCAAAACTGTAGAAACACGGACAATTCTAATAAGTAAATTCTATTTAATTGTTGTACATGCGTTCGACCAAAACTTACTCGAAGGTGTAGCTTCCGTCAGCGTTCATTTCACTGTTGGATGAAAGGATGGCGACGGGTTCATCACCAAGCTTTGCGGCCAAAGCAACGGAGAAAAGGGCGACAACAATAATCTGTCAGAAATCGAAGTAACAGAGACATTAATAGAATAAGGCTGTCACTAGTACATAAATCCGCTGAAATACAACTTACGAATTTCATTTCTGCACTTGAGGGAAAGTTCTGCTCTTCTGCGGACAGTTGAGAGATGTGTGACGGTGTTTCCAGACTGGCCATCCTTTTATATTTGTAGTCGAGGAAAAGAAAAAGAATGTGTAGACGACCTTTCTCAACAAGCATTCTCTTCTTCAGCTAGCGGCACCCTTCACTGGCAGTCTCACCGTTGGCATATGGAAATAAGCGAAAGGAGAAATCGCAGGCCGGTAGCAGTAGAGTTCCCCCGTTCTGAAAGTTCCTTTTCGAGGTAGGAAGAGACAGTATACATAGACATTTGTGTACATAAACAATAAGAGCGTTTCATCCATTGCAAATATCACAATAAAATCAGGGTCGTCTTAATTTATTCTTCTGGCATAAACTACTTTTACTTTTAATACTCATCATCGTAACTCGTCGGTGAAAGAAGCCTTGAACAATTTGGCGGTTGTGGATATCAGGATATATAGGCTACTAGATGAGACTTTTATAGAACAACAGTATGCATTCAGCCGGAACTTTATTGAGAAGCCAGAACTTTAGATTCAATTAGTATGCATGACAAATGGTTCTCCTTTAGACCTTACACTGAGGAAATTGGTCTACGAGTGAAGTCAGCCACCGGTGGCCCAAAATTAAAATATGCGCGCCGAATAAATGAGCCATGTGCATGATGGTCAAGGTTGCAAAACCCAATTGCTCGTTCGTGGAACAGGATTTAAAATGAGAGATTGTTGGCCTTTCTCCATCAATGAGCAATAGCTTAACTTTTTACCTTAGACTGTTTTCAGATAAAAAGGAATACAACTGAATAAAAGTTACACAGGGTTTTTCTATTTCTGGAATATCTGGATGACATAACGTATTGAACATGTAACGCCAGACAATATGTATTACACGGGAACACGACTAATAATTGAGCAAATGCATTTCTTGATAAATTACATAATTCAAATGAATGCCAACAAACATGAGAGACTGAAACTTACGGAATTGAATGTTAAACATGGATGTTCTTAAATGTACCGTAATCAATTTTCAGACGAGTGTTGCTAATAACATCTCTTTGATGGCCACAATCCACGCGGGGTTTTCCTTGGCTGCCGACTTCCAGCTGTCCGTTGCCATTACTTTAGCCGGAAATTGGCGAATAAAATCCACAGCTTTCTCTCTCAAGAAGTAGGCAGGGTCGTTTTCGTCGACAAGCGAAAGCAGTTTGACGCAGTTTTGAGGAGAGATATTGTTTTCAAGACGATTTTTACAAGCCTGCTTGAGTTCATCCAAGAGATACTTGTCCGCGGCGACCAAAAGTCCAGCTGCTACTTTGTCCATCGAATCAAAAGGAACGTGCCCGGTGTAAATGTAGCGGAGCAGTTCCTGGAACACTTCCGGTTCGATATCGGGAACGTCAACGGTGCTGGACGATTTTTCCTTTGTTGGATGCTGAAACATGGCGGCAAACACTGGGCTTCTTGCAGCTAAAATAATCTTGTGGGCTTCAACTGGATGGCCTTGAATATTGATTGTCACGTCGCTCAACATCTTGTCTTCAAATAAGGACACTTTGAAATTACTCAGCAGTTGTGATGTGTGGTTCAACGATTTGCCAACTTCTTTTGCAGTCTGCCCCATTAGGTTAGGCATCCTTTTAAAAGCTTCAATGTTGCAGACGAAAGTGAGACTTCCATTCTTAATCAATTGGTTGGATTTCTGAAGAATAGCTTCTCTAGCCGTTGCATTTATCCTCACAGGCATGAACTCTCTCTCTCGCACAACGAAATCTTTGACCGTGAACATGCATTCACCTTTCCTGTTGACAAATGCAGATGTCACCCGAATGCTTTGGGTAAACTCGAACGGCGTTAACGCCGATGTTTGTGAATCCGGCATCGATTTTTCACCAATCGTGACACCTTTATCGTCTAGTGTCAGATTCCAAGTCATGACGACAGCATTTGTCTTGTCGAAAGCTGGAAACGTAGTTGAATCCAATTGATTTCTCGGGCCTCGTAACTCGTACTGATGAATAGTCCACTGGTGATTAACTTTAATGAGTTCGCCAGTAGAATGGGACCAAGTTGACGCGATGGGCATCAGGGGAGCTCCAGTTCGCAGTTCGTCGACACGAGTCGCCATTATTATTCAACACGAGCTGAAAAAGTAGCGAAACAGAATTCAGAAACCAATTAGCTATCACATAGGAGCAACAACAACTTTGAAAACTACAAAATAAATACATAGAATTTGTATGACGGCTTACCTGGAACGCTTTGAATATCAGATGAAATCAACTCCCGAGTCGTGAGTCGTGACAGCAGCGGCCATGCACTAAAAATGAAAAATGGTAAACGGATCTTGATCGCGAATAGTGACGCGTTTAGTTCAAAGTGAAGAGAACGTTTGATTAGTAGGACAGACTCAGACTCATCACTCACTCACAGAAAACGGTAGTTACGGTACTCGTATATCTGACGAACAGATGAAGTGAAACGTTGAAGCATTTGCGATTAGTCATACTAAATAGCCGAAGGGCGATTCAAAACTGAACCGTGGGAACTGTTGTTTGCGTAATTGCGTTGTTTTGAAAAAAAATAGCAGGGGCGACGGAGGGATGCCTTTAAAATGACGATTCAAAACTAGAGAAGAGATTTTGAACTGACGAGTTTTTCAGAACGGAAAATGTTATTGCATTAACAATGTGCGAATGTGCGCCGTCTCGCCGACAGTTACCGCAATATTGTTACAAATTAGTGGTAAACATTCAAACTTCTGGTAAATTGATACACATCATTAGCTATAATTGTTGTCAAGTCTTCATTTTTATTTGTACTGAAAAAGCTCATTAGAGTAATATACGATACGAACTGCAAACATAAGCAGTCTCAACAACGGCAACTAATACTATGATTCCAAATCCAATTATGAGCTCGGCAGCAATAAAAATCAGAGATTTGTATTGGTGTGATGTAGGCAAAAACTGTATTCCATCAAAAAGGGAAAATAAGGCGGTGGAATATATTCGGTTTCCTTTTTGTATTACTGTGGGCTAATGGAAAACAAAATGGAAGAGACCTACGTAGAGTATTGGTATTGTTTTATTCGCCATAAACAATGTAAATGTTAAAAGCACTGATTGTTCGTCTGCATCTTCTTATTCACATGCTGCCGAATCATGGCTCCGTTTTGTTTCAAATTATCGATACAAGAAAACCGCCCAGGCCCAAACTGGACTGGATAACGACCCGAAATAAGCAAATGCAAACTTTTTAGTTTTTTTTCCCCGTTTCTGTGTGTAAGAGCGCACTAAACTGTGAAAGTATGTAGTACGTACTAAAAACTTTAATTTCTGATCGATTCATTCCCAACCATTTCTCCTCTATACGTGGGAGTAAATCAAAAAAGTTGTTCTGCCATTATCAATTAAAACGAAATCGTTTCATGTCGCCTACTTCAAGTTAGATAACAATACATACAAGAAAACTTATGAACTGCAGTTTCAAGCGAATCGAGTAAATAAAAATTGAACGGCCCTGGAATGCTTTATATGCACTTTTTAGAAGTCGAGTTAGGCGACGTTCCTGTCGTCTGCAACGTCCAAACAACAAAATGTTCTTGGGCCGAGGCTGACAAGTGACAAGACAATCACGGTGGTTAGCAGCGCCGATTTGGCGTTCACTCGTCGCTGTGCTCTTCGCGTCGTCACCCCCCCCCCCTCCCCACAGTGAATGGCGTTAGGGAAAAGGAGGGAATAAATTTGATAATAAATTGATCGAGACCACGACTTACATTTTCTACGGTATTACAGATATGGATTAATGACTGCAGATAGCTAGGATGGATTTCCCTATCTGTCAGCTGTCAGGTTTATCAATCCGCAGTTTACATGCGCGCAACTGATATGGGAATAAGGACCTGACTACAACGCCTTTTTCGCCTGTCACGACATAGTTGAAACTCTTGTTCAAAAAGTCTATTTATAGTGTTACTAAAACCCGCACGTAGTCTGACGCCATTGTCTATTGCAACTTGCAAGGTAGGCCGAAACATCTTTGAAAAAAATCTCGATTCACCCTACTCCCAGTCTTCAGTGACTGTGCAGCAACTTTGTTTCCCTTGAGAAACAGCTTTAAAAAAAGATAAGTAGGTAAAGCGGCACAGAGACTTAATTCTTCGTCTACTTTTTTATTTATTTCTGTTAATTTTGTAACGTGAAATTAATTATCGTATTACGATTTATTTATATTTAATCCGATAGACAACATGCACATTACAATCGCGTGCATCGTCACCCTCGTATTAATTTCCCCGACGGCGTATTTAAACAGCAAATGTCGGCAAATATAACGAACTTCAATTCCCGTCCCCACCACAAAAAAAACTTGAAATCGTAGTCAGTTGCAGTAGAAATCAGAAATGTGTGCGTCATTATTGCGTCAGAGTGGCTTAGATAACGAAGGAAAATCAGTACTATATTGTGTTCGTTAAATGAATTGAAGAAACATAAATTTTTTCTTCTTTAAGCTAGCCTATAATAGTGCATCTTATTTATATCCGGAATCCGCTAGGCTACTACGGGTTCCAGGTCTCAGTCGGTTTTTCGCGCTAACATCAATGGCATATTAAAACTGCGTGTGATACTATTAAAAATAGGTCATCATCCAATAATGAGCTTGTTGGACTAATTTGTTGTAGTTTACTGAAATAAATTTGTTAACTTCGAAGTAGATTATTACAATAATGGAAGACCGAAGAGCTGAATTGGAAAGAGTAAGGGCCAGACTAGAAGAAGTGAGACGAAGAAGGCAACAAGAAAGAGAAAGACAACAAGTAAAACATCATAGTCTATATAGTGGACAAGTTTATTTCCAGCTAAATTTTTTCCTTGTATTTAATAAGGTGGTCACTCCTCGAGTTCCCAGAGAAGGTAATCAAAATGTGACAACGGACGAGACAATGGATAGCCTTTTGAGGCGTGAAGGTTTACAAACTGTTTCTGGTATATTTTGCTTTGAATTATTCTTGTCAACTTATTATTAAATGATGGTTATTTATTTAAAAAATGAGATGTGCTCGCAACTTATGTTCCATCCACTCAAGAACCAAGCAATCAGTCCACACCTGATTCCAGCAAAGTCCAGTCACCATCAATGGCACGCGAGACCAGGTTTTAATGTTTTACTCTTCTATTATTTTAAAGATTGTGAAATCAATGTTGTCTTTGGGGATTTTATAGAAGGAAGCCCCAATTGAGTAAGGTTAGCGTCCAAACAACTGACATTCCACCTAGAGAGATCATCACCTATGCCAAGCAAACTCAAACAGTTGCTAGTCCAGAAAGAGGAGGTATTTTAATGTTGTTGCTTAGACCATGCAATTATAGGCAGTAAACCTGGCCTCAGGAACTGCGACCAGCGCTAGCCGCTAACGCATGATGTTATAAAGCTAGTAGTTATTAGAAACTAAAAAGTAATTAAATATTAGTGTCGTAAAACAAGTAATAAGTTCACATATTTCTTGCTGCTGCTCTCTGTGTCAAGATACTATTATGATTTACGAAGAGCGCGGAAAGGTAACTGATACGTACGTCTCTATCTCTATCTTACCGTTTCCTTTATATTTCTCTCGTCTCTCGATTGGTGGGCCTCCCCCTTCAGCTTGACCTTATTTTGACACCATTTATTTTTTTAACTTTTGCGCCTTCAGATGAATATAACCTCAATCCGGCTTTAGATTGGGATGATGGGTTTCCAGGTAGTTGATGTGGCTTAAACTCCCTTCTTCCTTTCAGTTCTGACCTATGATCGCACGGAAGAAGATGATAATGATAGTTCACCTAGTTCACCACCAAATATGGATGGCAGCTTTGCTTCGCGTATGTCTCAAGTCAAAGGTATATTAAAAGATGTTGCAATATATTTTTAAACCTGTCAGTTCTGATATACAATTACTCTCGGTAGATGTGAAATCTGCCATGACATCAGTGGAGGAAGCGGCGTTCAAACAGGAATCGCAACCACAACAAAAGCCTCCCCGTGATCTCAGGGAGGAAGAGAAGCAAATGATTCTAATGACTCGGGATTTCCAACGTTTCTTCGACCAATCTTCCCGTATCATGGAGAGAGCTCTCAGTGAACGTGTTGACATATTCACGGACTATACTGGTGCCTCCGAAACAGACAATAATGTGCAAGTCTCGTTTTCTTTTGTTTTGAAATGCGCGATATAAAATAACTTTTTATTCAGTGACGACCGATCTGGATACAAGATTCACTTGAACCGTTGCTTCTATGACGAACGTTGGTCTCGCAACCGTTGCGTGACTTGCATGGATTGGTCACCTCAGTTTCCGGAGCTTCTGGTTGCATCATACCACAGCAGCGAAGTATTACATATTTTGCCACATTTATAACTTTTCTAGTCATACTTCATATTGTTTACTTTTTGTGTTTTATCATCTGAACTGAGTTTTCTCCTCTGCAGGACTCGCCCCATGATCCTGATGGTGTCTGCCTTGTTTGGAATACTCGCTTCAAGAAAACTACGCCCGAATACATCTTCCATTGCCAATCACCCGTGCTCTCTTGCTGCTTCGCTCGATTTCATCCGAACTTGATTCTTGGTGGCACTTACTCTGGAAAAATCGTTCTTTGGGACAACCGCAGTCCAAAGAGGACGCCCGTCCAACAAAGTCCCCTGTCTGCCATGGCCCATACGGTTAACAGTTTCTACTCTGTTTATTTTTTAAAATGAATTCAAATATTCATGGGCAAAATGTTGTTTCCTATTCAGCACCCTGTCTATTGCCTGAGCGTCGTCGGAACACAAAATTCCCATAGCTTGATTTCGATTTCAACTGATGGGAAAATGTGCTCTTGGATCCTGGATATGCTAGCGCAACCGCAGGAGACGCTAGACTTGCTACAACGCTACAGCCGAGCATTTAAATGCACATGTGAAGCCGTGCATGTAAAACGTGCATGTTGCTGTGTTGCAGCAGTTGCAGCAACCTGCATGGCTTTTCCTCAGCCTCAGTCAGATATCAATAATTTCATCGTCGGCGGTGAAGAAGGAACAGTATATTCTGGTATTCAGTTAACCATCATTTAAAATTTGTTAATGAGCAACTTTGATGGTGTAATTATAATAATAATCTTAAAGCTGGTCGCCACGGACCTCGTGCTGGCATTAGTGAAACTTACGAAGGTCACCAAGGGCCAATTCGCGGCATGGACTGTCATAACTCTCAAGGACCTATTGATTTTTCCCACCTATTTCTCACATCATCTGTTGATTGGACCGTTAAATTGTGGAGTTTGAAGGTAAAAATGTCATCTTAGAATTGAATGAATTTCATTACTAAAGCCACCACTATAACCACAACAGGAAAACAAACCATTGTATTCATTTGAAGATAATGGTGATTATGTTTACGATGTCGCTTGGTCTCCAATCCACCCAGCTGTGTTCGCTACAGTTGACGGAATGGGCCGTCTTGACGTGTGGAACCTCAACCTGGACACCGAGGTCCCCCTTTCATTAATTTAATTTGGAAAAAAATGTACTGACCGAAATAAATGCATGGATTGCTTAATTAGGTACCCGTAAAAAGCATCACAGTCGATGGCAATCCCGCCTTGAACCGTGTCAAATGGATGCAATCAGGAATGAATCTTACTGTAGGCGATGACAATGGGAAAATTTGGGTTTATGAACTCGGAGAGGTGAAATTATTATGTGTTTAACTATAATATAAAGGTATATCGAGAGGTATATATTATATGGGTTAACTCTTCGATTATTTTAGCCACTGGCTGTCCCAAGAGCCGATGAATGGACACGGTTGGTTCACACTCTCCAAGAGTTGCATCAAAATCAGTCGGGTGAAGATATGGAGGAATAAAATTTTGGAGGAGGGAGCAGTCTTGGTAGTGGCCAGGAGCAGCAGCATAGAGATTGGTAGCATGCAGCATTTCGCAGCTTGCGAGCACTACCTCTCCACCGAGTAGCTTGGGAAGTATATCTTCGTCGCCCTCTGCTCCTCTTGACTTTGCTAGTATTTTATCTGCATGTTTGGCCGGGTCTCTGTAAAACTTGTTACGGTAACACAAGTAGGCCTACCTTAACCAACGAGGAAACTGTTTTGCCGGCATGTTTTTCTCATGTATCCTCTTACTTTTTGAGTGCGTGAGAGGGTACTTTAAATTCTATCCCAAATATTACATATTAAATACAAAGTTGTCTTCCCACAAAACAGACTTCCCATCAGTTGTCATCCCTGCTCCCGGCCCATATACTTAGTCGATACTATGTATAGGCTAATATGTACATTAGTCATATACAACTAAATTATGCCACGAGCAAAGCCGCTGAAAAACAAATGGAACTTGCCTTGCTTATTAGTCATCCTAACGTGGCTCAGTCTGCAGAAGTTCAAGGATACAGATGACTCGATTGATTTTGATAGCTTCTATTATTAGGATTACGATTTTCAAACTTACGATAAGGAAAACCTGATCTTGTTAGGTAATATAATATAGGTAGGCTTCGCTCTATGACCAATTTAAATGTTTTCCTGTACCTTTCACGGTTTCACCACGAATAATGGTCAGTGGTCATGCAATTTCATGAATGCTTTCAATTTCTTCTTGAATGATTTGAAACTATACTTGCATTTAAGCCGATTGTTTACATTTTTACATTGTATTTTGTATATAGCAAGCAAGCGCGACAAATGGAAATTCACTCTATTTAAATAACTGCGTGACAAGATTGAGCGCGTATTCAATATGAGAGTGGTAATGTGTGAAATACGTACAGTAAGTCAGTCATGCTTTCACCACCACTTTCAATGAATCAAACTTCCGTAAGGACAGCCTTGCATCTTACATATCAATCGCCAATTGGATAGCTTTGTTGAAGCTTCGTCCAAATTACTTTATCTTGGTGCGTTCAAGATAAATTCGGATTTGCTCTTTTACACATGGCCGCATGGAATTTAACTGTTTAAAAATAGCTCAGTTACTAATCGAGAACAAAGCCATCATCGACATGTGCGGCGATCAAGACTTGAAAAAGCCTCTCTTCTTAGCCGTGATCAGTAACTCGGTGATGATGACTAAATTGTGGTTGCAATCTTGCAAAATTATGCCAGCGCTAGCAAAGTAAATGCTCGCTCGGACACACGGCGCTCCACATCGCAGTGGCCAACAATTCAAAGTCAATAGCCAATAGCCGAGTTCCTCTTGAAAGGCGGTTACGTTCCAGTTAATTTACCAGATCAAGAAGGAAACAATCGTTAATTTGCATAGCTGGGGCGATGAACTTAATTGAAATGGCGGAGCTCTTGCGGTCTTTTGGGGCAGATAGTAATAACCACGGGCATCACAAACACCCGCTCCATCTTGCCGTAGGTAATAAAGCTCGTGACATGATTGAACTACTGTTAACTTGTTAAGATATGACGCAGACCCCATTCGAGAAGACTTTCAATGACAGATAGCACTTCATTTGGCCGCACTTCTTCCACCTCCTTATTGTCAAATCCGCCTGGTGCCTGGACATTAATCTATTACTTCAGTACAACCATATGCATCGCACTATTCTTCACATATATTGCAACATTCAACCAAGCCGAAGAAGTGGTTGGACGGTTACTATCGGTTCCTCTTATTGTTGAGGTTGACCCAAAGGAGGACTCGAAAAAAATGACACCTTTGCATTTGGCTGCGACTTTGCAAAGGTGCGACTTTGAAAATATTGCTCAGCTGTTGATTAAAGCAAAGCCAACATTGTGAAGAGAATGTGAAGAGAAGTCACGTGACTGATTCATGAGCTGAAATGTATATCGTAAAAATATCTTGATCTGTGTCGTTCTGCGTCTACAAAAAGCTCGAGAACGCGCCACTCGTCACGTGACTTTTCTTTCGTATCCGACTACGAATCGTTGCGCAATTGCGCAAATTGTGCCTCTTAAAAGGCACAAGGCACATTTACCTTGTCACGTAGTATAACCTAGATGACATAAAACGGAAACAGTGAAAAAGATTGTTATTTGAGAAATACACGCATTCTTACCAGCATTGCACTGATTTGATTTAATTGTAATGTTATGGTATTTAGAGGAATTACCACGAGTTCATTGTGTGTCAAAAAAAAAAAAATTAATGAAAAAACCTTTCCTCGTTTGGTCACGAACACATCCGGCCACGTCCTGGAAGAGTGGAAGTGGTCGCTACACGCGAAACTGAAAGTATTGAAATGTAACCCACTTTTATTTGAGAGCGATTATTATAGCACAGTGAGCACACACAAAATTGAACGGAAGGATCGAGGGATGGTCGGATATGCATGCTCCTGCCATTGTGGTGCGCTTGTTTGCGTCTATTCCCACAACTTGCGCAACAGCATATGCAACACTTGAAAATTGAACAAGAAATATATTGTAACAAAGTTCACTTCCTCAAATATTGATAGTAAATTAATCAATTACAGTGATCAGGCAAATTGCAACTCCAACTCTTCGCCGGTCGAACTACGCGAGACGCGACTAGCCGAGACCCCCTATCCTACAGTCGTCTCCAACTACGCATCACCAAACTCCGCACTTTACCGATCCGTACTCCGCACCCCGCATTCCGTACCCTGCACTTTACTTTTCCCCTTGAAGTTACTCTACTTACTCAAGTGCTCAAGTCGGCTCAAGTGTGTGTGTGTGATGTGATTGTGCGTGCTGTGTTCATTACTTCACGAATTACAATCTTAACTGAATTACAAAAAGAAAACGTCCCCATTCCTGCTGGGAGTCGTTCTAAGCTGCTTATTAGATGTCTTTTGAACAAACAACAAGTATGGATGGAAACGAGTATATAATCGATCCAAATTTTCTCCTCGGTCGAAATTTTCCAAGACTAAACACCCGATCTATTTCAAATTCAACAGTTCCGATTGCTTTGGGCGAGTCCAGGACGACCACATCAGCGAGTCTCACTGGTGGATGACCACATCGCCATATGAATTAGATGAAGATACATTGTTCATCTGAACTATCGTTTAGATGAACTGGAACAATCTGAACAATGAATGGTTCATCTAAATAATTAATTGCTCATTGGCGATCGGTACGAACCGTACCGATACCGAACCATGTACAGCCTTAGCAAATTTCCAGGGCTTTTTCGCCATCTTATCCAAGACGGCCACAAAATCAGTGTCGCTGAGCAAGCAAGTGCTTGAAGAGCGGAAATTGTTGGAAGCGCGAGTGGACAATCTCCGGCCGTTTGTCAAAAACGGACTGAAACAACTGGAAGACTTAAAACAGGCTCGGCGATTCCTGTCGGCCTGTTCAGGCACGAATGGAAACAATTCAGAATACCGACAAAAATGGAAGAGTAGTGCGAGAAGAGGAGCTTCCACCGGGACAGTTTGCAACCAATTGCCTCAGATGTAACGTGACGTGCTTCCTCTCTTCCCAAAAAGAAACAACAGCCCAATGTGCTTACTGCCCTCAGAAATGCAGCTGGAATGTTCACTCAACCGGTTCAAAGTTCAAGTGGTGTGAGTATGTCACTCAGACCTCTTCGTCGAACGGCAAAGAAAAATACTTGTTCGAGTTGAAGAACCGGCAGACAGCAAAGGACGAATTAGAAAGATTTCAACAAGAATTTAGCAAGATCCGAAGCGCTTTCTTGCTATTCTTGCCTTATCAACCGTGTTGGTGTACATTGGAAATAATTCATCAAGCGCAACATGTCACAAAACCTGACTCCAATTAAAGTGCTGAATTGAATCAGCACTTACACAAAAACACGAAGAACCTGATTCTACGTGTTTTTGTTGCTGAGCCTGTAGGTTACGTAAAACACTGTATCGTGATTGATGCCTGGATCTTAATATCGAGATCTTATTTGTCCCTATGATCGAATAAAAAAGACTCAACACATGCCAATAATTTGATGCTGATAACTTGTAGTATCTTGACACTTGACAATTACTCGGTTCGTCAGTCTCAAGAAGGCAAGAAGGAAAATTAGCAACAACACGTAAATCGCAACGGTGATAAATTGGGTTTATAGATAACAACTTGGATATCTAAAGCAACAAAGGTTATTAGGGTCCAACTTGTGATTATAGTATTCGGGTTCGGCGATGGCATCGCGATGGGGCAATTAAGCGATTTCGTTCCGGTAAAAATCAGATAGAACAGATAGAACAAGAGCCCCACGAGGTTTATATTACGTAGAGTAGTTTGTATGGAATTTAGACTTGACTAGAGGGATGGGCCCCGTCACTTAAAAAAAAAGACTCATTAGAGTGTTTTTTAAACCGCTAGCTATATAGGGTTCACTACCACAAAGTGGCGTTTCGAATATTGAACGAGAAATATTTTCTCTACTCTCTAAAAAATAGTGTACAGTGGATGGAGCTCTCGCGCGCTTTTGGTTCTCTGTTAAAGTGTACACATGTGTATGGTGTAGGAAATAGGGGCCGTTCATTAATACGTAACGTTCACGATAAATGGAAGGGGGGGGGCGTTCAAATGTGTTACTGTTACCACCTTTAGGTATGGGGTGAATGCGTTACGAAGTTGGGAGAGGTCCAAAATTTCCCAAAATGATTACGTAGTTTAGGTAGTTACGTTAGTTTTATGAACGGGCCCCTAATTTTAAGCCCTCGTAATTGTCATGCTACTTAAAGGCTATTTCCTTACTTAACTCTCGATACTTGAGAAATCAAGCTACTTGAATGGCAAGTAGCATCGAGGCTAAGAACCTTCGAGGCGTCGAGGGAACAAGGAAGAAAAATTGCGAATTAGCGTCTTAGGTTAGCGAGCGCGTACAACATGGTCGCGCTCGACTAGTCGATTCTGATCGACGAATCGCGCCGTCGCTTTTTTCCCCCTGTGTAGTCGATTCTTATCGACTAGTCTATAACTCTCTACTTAAGGGGGGTTCTGGTGGTAGTCGACTCATTTAGTTTGACGGGATATCCTTAGCTAGGGCCGAGGGGGGGGGGAGGATTTTTGACTTAGATGCTCATACGATATCCGTTTAATCTATGTTATAAGAGATCTTATATACTGTTTCTTTTTATTTTATTCGCGTATCGAAATGATTGTGGCATGTAAAATTATATCTTAACCGCGGTTATGTCTACTTGTAGCTACAATGCAGTCACTGAATACAATCTTAAAAGTTAACCAACCGACGACCACGGCGTTTGTAATGCGTCAAATGTATTTCTGTCATAATTTTACAATCAAAAACATACACAAATATTAGTTGCACGTTATTTGTATTTAATATTCCGAATCTTCTGCGGATTTGCTTACGAGACCAGAAGAATATGGTGCTTATAGACTAGTCGATGCGTATAGACAAGTCGATGCGTATAGACTAGTCGATGCGTATAGACTAGTCGATGCGTATAGACAAGTCGATGCTTATTATAGACCCGGATCGGATGAAAAAGCCCACGGCCAATAAGAAAAAATGGCTGACATGCAAATTTTTGATTTACCTCACAAAGATGATCAATGATTTTGGTCTAAATATGAATAAATAAAATATGACTAATAAACCAAGACATTCTTCGATATACTAACTTTAATATTTCCGAAACAATAATGAGTGGTAGCAAGCAGAAGTTGACGAACATAAGGCCCAAAGTCGAGTGTATTCAATGGATTTTTGGTCGCTAATCGCAATACGGGAAACAATAAACTAATTTTGTAAATTCGAAAACTCATGAAAAGCCAATAAATTTTACCACAAAATGACCGCATTGATTAGAGCTTTCGAAATATGTAAAATGTAAAAAGAAATAATGTAACATAAATCTTTCTGATCTCAAACTCATTTTGCTGTAGCAAGTCCCCTACATTCAGTAAGCGAGAAGCGGATTTTGGAGTAGCGGACAAAACAATTCAAAATTTTTTCATGTTCATGTTTATTAATATTTTGCTAGAACTGCAACATATTCTGAAAGCTCTAAATAATGCGGTCATTTTGTACTAAAGTTCACTGGTTTATTCTGAACTCAGTTTTCAAATTTACAAAATAAAATTTCTGAAAACCAACAAAAACCAGTGAACAGTGAATCATTGATCATCTTTGTGAGGTAAATCAAAAATTTTCATGTCAGCCATTTTTTCTTATTGGCCGTGGGCTTTTTCATCCGATCCGGGTCTATAATAAGCATCGACTTGTCTATACGCATCGACTAGTCTATACGCATCGACTTGTCTATACGCATCGACTAGTCTATACGCATCGACTAGTCTATACGCATCGACTAGTCTATAAGCACCATATTCTTCTGGTCTCGTAAGCAAATCCGCAGAAGATTCGGAATATTAAATACAAATAACGTGCAACTAATATTTGTGTATGTTTTGATTGTAAAATTATGACAGAAATACATTTGACGCATTACAAACGCCGTGGTCATCGGTTGGTTAACTTTTGCAATTTTATTCAGTGACTGCAGTTTACAAGTAGACATAACCGGCCGCGGTATAGATATAATTTTATGAACCACATTCATTTTGATACACGAATAAAAAAAACTAAACAGCATATAATATTAAGATCACTTACAAGGTAGATTAAACGGATATCATATGAGGATTAAATTCAAAAATCCCCCCTCGGCCCTCGCTAAGGAAATCCCGTCAAAACTAGTTGAGTCGACTACCACCAGAACTCCCCCCTTAGTAGAGAGTTATAGACTAGTCGATAAGAATCGACTACACAGGGGGAAAAAATCGACGGCGCGATTCGTCGATCAGAATCGACTAGTCCCAGCGCTACCAACCTGAGCGCGTACCGCGTAGCAGTCTAGCAGACAAGCAGACAAGCAGCAGCAGACAAACGAATTATCCAAAATGGCCGGATTGGCCGCACTTTTCTTAACCTTACTCCTCTTTTCAGCTTCTCCCCCATCCCCATAATCTAATTTCTCCGTGCTCGCGACTGATAAATCGAGATAAATTCAGGACAATGCATATGCAAAGTATTACTTTTTTTTACTTGGATGTTGTAGAAAACCAGAAAGAGTTTTAGAAAATGTATGTGTCTCATGTACAAAAATTCTTGACCGTGAACAATTCTGTGTCACATAGTTAAACTGGGACATGCTTACTTATACTACTTGTATTACGCCTTATTCAATCATCTGAATCCAATATCTTTTAATCATGTATATATCATTGTCACGGCTTACCATTAGATACCACCAATACACCTGGCCAGAGCTTATTCATAGTAGTTATTCGGTGTCCCTCTGGACCCAGCAGCTGGGGCACCTTATGCTAACCTTGACGACTGTTCTTCTGGTGCGTCAATGCCGCGGGACTTGCATACGCTCTATCCCGACTCATCACAACTACCGGCCCTTTTATTACCAGGAGTGTTACAGGGAAACAACAAATTCGATGAACTCGACGTGAGCTATGGCCGAGTCCAAGTAATCCGAAAGTCAAATCTATGTATTGCGCGTATTGGAAAATGGCGGTTTCGAACTCGTGCTATCGTGCACGAGTGGGGATGGAGGCCTGGAGGGGGTATGTAGTCAATCCGGCCCCGGCCTTTCCGGCCCCAGCCATTCCGGCCCAAAAAAATATGTGGCCGGAACGGCTCGCAAAATAAGCCCATCCGGCCCCAACTTTCCGGCCTAGAATTACAATAAGCTGAGTGTAGGCTAGTTCCTCGCTCGATCCCACTTTATTATACCCATGGGTTGATGGGTATACCCATCAATTTTCAATTTTTAAGAAACTAGTAAAAAAGTGGAAACTTGAATTTTTGTTCAGAACCTAGTAACTATCCTATAATAGGCTAGTATGAAAATTGTTAAGTCACCTAGCTCACAACAACACTGAAATAAATTTAAAAAAAACATTATTTTATTAAGAATGATTCAATTGACAAGCCAAAGCTGTTTCATTTAGCCTCGCTCTTTTTTACTTTGGATGCAATCAATCATACCTCTCAAACGAGGTGTCAAGAACGTACGCATTGTTCAATAAATACAGCTGCTTTTGAAAAAAGGTGCAGTAACGTCATCAAAAAAGATCCCGTAGAATTGATATCCATTAGAATCCAACTTATCCCTTGTTTGTTGCTGAAAAACTAGACTATGTTGTACGGTTCTGAATGTTCTAAATACCGTCGGAGGAAAACGTTGTTTCTTATGCAGTCTCTCATCCTTAATTGTAATATGTAAGTATTTTCAACTAATTATAACTGAATCCATGCAGACAATTAAATATTTATTTCTGGGGATTAAATCTAGCGGTTAACTTTAGCCTACTGCATTTGTACTGCATACTGAATATAGAATGAAAGCGCTTAAAGTCAAATGCTGTTCGAGGAAAAATGTAAATAAGTCCAGAGAAATGGCAAATGAGCCGGTTCCCTTTTTAAAGCTCTTCCGTTTCATTTCAAATACCGACACCATTCTGTTGGTCGTTTCTGTTTCGGCTTGTTTGATTACTGGAGTCTGCTATCCAATTATGATGATATTATTTGGAGATTTAGCCCAAGTTTTTGTTGACTCAAATAATCAAGGACACGATAGTTTAGATGTGGCCAAAAGAACACAGTGTCAAAACTATTCATCGAGCTTGCATAGCACTACACTTATTATCAAGTACCAAAGAACTCACTATTTTGAATAAAATTCAAGCAGCGTACAAAAATTTCTGATTTACTCAGTTTCATGAAAAACGAGACGGACGGAATAATGCAAGCTGCAACTGTCTTTGCAATCGGGACAACTGCTATGGCATTCCTTTCCGTATTCTTGCAATTTACTTTCATCACTTGCCTGAATATTGCTGCTGAGAATCAGGTGAACTAAGGATTCAACATTTATTATTAGCCAACATGCCTTATACTTACATATTTTTTTGCAGGTTCACCTACTTCGAAGTGCTTTAATGAAAGTTATTTTAACCCAGGAAATGAGTTGGCACGACACAATGACAACTGATGGATTGTCCGTTTGGATCACAGAGTAAGCAACCAGGAACTATATATAAATACTCCGGTCAGCAGATAATTTAAAACAGACGATCTCAACTTTGTACAGAGACTTGACAAAAATTCAAGATGGAATTGGTGAAAAAGTAGGGCTATTTATATCGTATAGCTCCATAATATTATGCAGTCTTGTCAGTGCCTTTTACTATGGTTGGGAGTTGGCATCAGTAACGCTGATAATTTTACCTGCTTTGGGTATTGCGGCTGGAGTACTAGAAAAAATTCAAACATCAAATGCAAGTCTGGAAACAGCGGCTTACGCTTCGGCTGGAAGCATAGCCGAGGAAACCATCAGAGCCATAAAAACAGTTACTATGTTTGGGGCCCAAGAGATGGAAATTGCTCGTTTTGAAGCCTCACTTACGCTAGCACAGAAAGCTGGAATAAAACGAGGACTGGTCATCGCCATTGGAAATGGTTTTGTCTGGATTCTTACATTCGCAAGTTACGCTCTTTCATTTTGGTATGGTATTAAACTTGTTCTCGAATCCATGTGCAGTCAAACTCCAACAAAGTACGACGCTGGAACACTAAACATCGTTTTCTTCAACATGTACATCGCCGCAATAAAACTTGGTCAGCTTCTTCCGTTTTTCGAAGTTTTTTCTATAGCCCGAGTATCGGCTGCGAATGTCTACAAGTTATTAGATCAAAATCCAGAGATCGACAGCTTGTCATCCACTGGAATTCGATTGGAACAAGTTCATGGTCACATCCTAATCGATAATGTAGATTTCAATTATCCTTCTAGACCAGATGTAAACGTTCTTCGTGGAGTCAGTGTCGAAGTGAAATCCGGTCAGACGGTAGCTCTTGTCGGGCCAAGTGGTTGCGGTAAATCTACTTGTATTCAACTACTTGAACGCTTTTACGATCCGGTTAGAGGCAAAATTTCAATCGACGGACACGACTTGAAAACACTTAACGTCCGCTGGTGGCGTGAAAACATTGGCGTTGTCGGACAAGAGCCAGCCCTTTTCAGCTTGACGATACGAGAAAACATCATGTATGGGCATCCTCGTTTGGCTGAAATTTCACAAAAAGATATTGAACATGTTGCAAAACAAGCCAACATACACGACTTCATTGTATCACTACCAAATGGGTATGACACTCTAGTAGGAGAGAGTGGTGCCCATCTCAGCGGTGGACAGAAACAACGTATCGCAATAGCCCGTGCTTTAATTCGAAATCCCAAAATTTTGCTTCTAGATGAAGCCACATCAGCTCTTGACACGAAAAGTGAAGCTGTCGTCCAGCAAGCATTGGATAAAGCTCGCGAGGGGCGAACTACTTTGATTGTCACTCATCGACTAACAACTATCCGCGAAGCCGACTTGATATTCGTTTTCAACGATCGAAAAATAGAGGTAAATAGTAGCGTATTGAGTATTGTATTCAATCTGAAGTACTGCATTTAATTTAATTTCCATCTCTGTCGGTTCTCAGGAAAAAGGTACTCACGGCAATCTTATGAGTAAGAGAGGACTTTATTACAATCTAGTAAAATCACAACAACAAAGTCTGACTCCAACGAATACATCAGACAACATGAACCCTGTGGATCTTCTTCAGAATGACGAATCACCGTCGGCGGGTTCTCATAGTTTTTGTCCGTTAAAAGTTGATGTTCATCAGTGTCCAAGAACAGAAAGCATACAAAATCAGTCTCAAAACAAATTCAACAAAAATGAAGCTGATATTTCCTTTTGGAAAATTTTGCTCCTGAACAAACCAGAATGGAAATATCTAGTATTGGGCGTAGTTGGATCTATCATTCTCGGGTTGAGTACTCCAGTGTATGCAATATTTTACGGGGAAGTAATGGGTCTGTTGGATCTAACACTTCAGCAAGATGCAACACATTTAAACAACATGATTGCACTGGTAACCTGAGAGGAAATACGAAATAACTTTCTTAACTTGATCCCACATTATATTCAGATTTTCGTTGGAGTTGCTGCTGGAACAGGCATTGGCTCATTTTTGCAGACATTCATGTTGACAGTTGCTGGAGAGAAATTAACTCTCCGGTTGAGAATACTAACTTTCCGATCAATCCTTGGGCAAAAGATGGAATTCTTTGATCAACTAGACCACTCCGTCGGGGCATTATGTGCTCGGCTGTCTTCTGACGCTTTAGCCATCCAAGGAATTACTGGCGTCCGAATTGGGCTCGTCATACTGGTGTCAGTTAACATTTTCTTTGCGCTTATTCTTTCAATGTTTTATAATTGGAAACTCGCATTAGCTAGTAGCACTTTTGTATCAGTCATTTTACTATCGGCTGAACTGGGAGTCAAAATGAATGCGGGGCAAAACTTAAAAAAGACGAGAGCAATAGAGGAGTCGACTAGAGTAGCGACGGAAGCCATTTGCAATATCCGAACAGTAGCTAGTCTAGGGCGTGAAGAAACATTTCATTCTAGTTACATGGCGTCTCATGATAACTCCTACATTTCAGTAAAAAAACTAATACCTGTTCGTGCTCTAATATTGGGACTAGCTGATAACATCTCAACATTTGCATCCGTTGTTTGCATAGTTTATGGTACATATCTCATAAAAAATAAGGAATTGACTTACAAAAACATGTTAATAATTAGTGAAGCGCTCATTTATGGGATGGAGATGGTGGGTCAGATTATGGCTTTCACACCTAACTACAGTCAAGCAAAAGCATCAGCTAAGCGCATTTTCGAGCTCATTAAAACCAACAAAACTACCAAATTGGCTACTTTTTCTCCTGAAAAAATCAAACCAAACCTTGATGGCAAAGTTGAATTCGATAACGTCAGTTTCTGTTATCCGACAAGGGCGGATATGTCTGTATTAATGGGTTTATCTACTATAATTTATCCAGGTCAGACAGTGGCTCTTGTTGGTCACAGCGGATGTGGAAAATCAACATTCATACAACTTATCCAGTGCTTTTACGAGCCTGATTCCGGAAATATATTAATAGATGACACTTTTTTTTCTGAGATGTCAATCGATTTGATTCGATCGAATTTGGGTATCGTTTCTCAAGAGCCAGTCCTCTTTAACCGAACCATTGCAGAAAACATCGCCTACGGTGATCAGACCAAAACGATCACTACCGAAGAAATCACCCAGGCGGCTATAAATGCAAACATTCATAACTTTATTCTTTCATTGCCCCTAGGCTACGATACCCTAGTAGGTCAGAAAGGTACCCAATTAAGTGGTGGACAGAAACAGCGGGTTGCTATCGCCCGAGCCCTTATAAGAAACCCACGGATCCTTTTACTTGACGAAGCAACATCGGCATTAGATTCAGAGAGCGAGAAGTTAGTGCAAGATGCTTTATTTCGAGCTAGTCTTGGTCGAACGAGTATTGTCGTAGCTCATCGGATGAGTACTATTAAAGACGCTGATGAAATCTTAGTATTTGAAAAGGGGGAAATCAAAGAGCGAGGAAAACATGATGATCTTATTAAACTAAAAGGAATCTACTATCAGTTGTGGATAATCCAGGCAGTAAATGACCATTTTGGATCAGCAGATAAATGAATATACATTTTTGCAAGACAATTCGCCTGTTATTAGATTAAGACAAGATCGATGGAAACACGGGAAACACCAACACATCTGGCAACGTAGCAGTTTTCACGAATAGATCGATATGTCTTTTTATAAAATACTACTCAAACCGTACCTAAATGTGTGAATTGTATGCTTATTATGAAAATTCCCAACATTGTCATCGAACATTTTATCGCAATGTCGAGTAATAATTAATTTCCCGAAGGGATTCTATACAAAGTTGTTTTCGGCCTCTTTAGTTGCCGTAATTAAGTCTAGGTGGCAAGTGTCGTTTTTCGTTATTTTAAAAGGTACTAGATGGCGCTTTGTCGTTCCAAGTTTTGCAAAATTCGGGTGTTGGTAAAATGCAGAAAACGGAAAACAGGAAGAGTAAAATACAGAATTCGAACGCAGAAATTCGGTTTTTATAGAAAAATAAATCTCACGGAGGAATTTCGAGGAAAATTAAGGCTTTACGGGGGAATTTTTGTTTGCTCCAATGTTGTGCATTAATCTATTTCATAATCGGACGGTTTTTGTTTTCGACTTCTGTATTTTAACTCTTCTGCTTTCTGTTTCCCTTTTTCTGCATTTTACCAACACCCACAAAATTCAAAATACTAACATCTCTTAAAAGAAAAAAAATTTGGTCAAGCGACTTACGTCGCCAAGTTCCCGGAGGGTATGGGCGGTATGGGAATGAAACTAGAAGTTTTATGTTACGCGATCTAACAGAAATATGCTACGGAATGCAACACGGCAGATGATGCTTGAAAAATTTTAGCATAAGTGCGGAATTTGCAAAAGAAGTAACTCGATAACGAAGTATATTATCATAAAAAACTAGGCGGTCATGCGCCCGTCGAACACGTAGAATAGTAACAGTTAGGTGTTAGTAAACGTGCGCGGTTACAAATTTAGCCTCTAATTGAAAAAATATAGCACCATGTCTCTTGTTCAAGTTCTCCAACGTAATTCTTGGATACGACTGCGGCTTCGCTTCGCTCAGCCACAGTCGCCGTGCCCGTCGGTGTCGATGCGTTTTGCCTTGCCCGTCAGAATCATTACGAACATTTTTCATTCGATGACGACTTCGTTTTCCTAGCCACAGTAGCCGTGCCCGTCGGTGTCCATACGATTTTCCCCGTGCCCATTCCCAACTTAATGTTTGTCATTACCCAATTGAGATATTTTTACAAATTATTTATTGTTTATGGCTACATATATTCCCTCCATTTGCCCCTTTCTACACTAAAGCATAGACTCCTGGACACTGAGCATCTATAAAGACCAAATAGAAATATTTGTTTTCGACAGCGGCTTCGCTTCGCTCAGCCACTGTCGCCGTGCCCGTCTGATTCTGCTATGCGATTTTCAGTTTATCGTCTTCAGACATTCGCTTTGCCCGTATCTGTGCGATTTCCCCTTGCAGATCGCATAAATTGTACGTTTTTTAACATTCCCAGGGTAAGCCTTTGGATAATTGCCTAATTTTCAAATTTAACGCTTGTAAACTAAATAAACTAACGCGAATCGTTGTTACCTTTTTCGGCGGCCGTATGCGCCAGTGTGTGTGTAAGCTTTGTTTTGATCGAGCAAGGTCAGCTCAGGCAAAGAGCAGCCCGGGGGCAACCCCAACCCTTTTTCGCGAGCAGGTAGTCGCCGCAGACCCTTTTTCCCGACCCCCCTTTTTTTTCTCGCGACGGCGGGCGCGGCGGCCATTTTGTCCCCCCCTCGAAAGCCATTCGACCAATGAGCTATCGAGCAGAAACGGACATACGGAGAGAGTCTGCACAGAATGCGCTTGTGCTTTTATAAAGTGCGCTTCTGCTTTATTTGTTGTGGATTTAGAGGCTTCAAAAAATAATGTATGGTGAATTGAGCTCACGCGCTTTTGGTCCTTTGTGTAAGTATACAGCACTAATGTCTAATGATACAAAGGTCTAAAGCGCGCGACCTCCATTCACTATTAACTGTTTTTTTTAGAGAGAAGAGACATTGTTCTCTACTGAAGTTACTGTAAAAAGCTACCTCTTTTGCTCTCAGTAATTTCCAAATATAAAGCCCATCAATTATCATGTCATTAAACTGTCAGTAATATATCTTATTTAGTTCCCAGGTAAAAATCTGGCGCAGTTACCTCATAGTAACTGGGTGTTTTTCATAGTAAACTACGTAGTAACTGAAAAACTATATAGTAAACTACGTAGTAAAGATGCGACGACGTAGTTTACTACGTGGTAAGGGAAAAACTACATAGTAAACTACGTGGTAAAGATGAGACGAGATAGTTTACTACGTTGCATGCAGGGGAAAAACAACATAGTATATACTACGTGGTAAGGGAAAAACTACATATAGTATGCTACGTAGTAAAGATGCGACGACGTAGTTTACTACGTGGTAAAGGTTAAGTGACGTAGTACACTTCGTGTTAAATTGAATGCACCGCAGTTTACTACATGGTAAAGATTGAGTAACGTATTATCCTACGTGGTGAAAGTGATATACCATATCATACTAGGTAAATAGAAGGTTCCACAACTTACAACCTGGTAAAGGTAGAGTAACGCAGTTCCCTACGAGGTAAATTGGAGGTACCACAGTAACTACATAGTACAAATGAAGTGAAGTAGTGTCATCAGTGGTGAACGCGTGAACGAACATAAGCTATTACACTTGGTAAATAAGAAACAAAGTGTATGGGCCTTGTAAGATGATCGATTATAATATATTTAAAAGTAAAATACAACAGACAAATACAGTGCCAAATACTAGTCTAATTCAAATCTTACATTATTTTCAACAACAATCTGTTCTTCCTCATTAATTTTGATTAATATACATTTCTTTGAAATACTAAATGGGTAAAATGAAACCAACGGGGCCTTACATACACGCGCATCTACCTTTCTCATAAAATGCGTGAGGTTCATTCCAGTATACACATCTTTTACTTCTCTTACAGCAATAGTTGACAAATGGCGTGCAAGCACAGTGAGATGCAAAACATTACTTAGTATGGTACCAGTACGAGAATTAAGAATTTCATGCTTACGTTTTTTACAAATAGACTGGCCAGGGAAATCAGTAATGAGACAATCGCAATTAGGGAATGAAATGACAAATTTCTCTATCACATAAGAACCAGGTGATAATTTAAGCGATACAATTGAGTTGTCGCGCTTCAAGTTCTCACAATATACTTTCGTACAATAAATTTTACCATCTACTGATATCCGTTGGTACTTAATTGCCGATTTACAGTTCAATACGTGTCCTACAGTACGTTCTAAAGCTAGCTGCTCAGTTGCACTGAGTACATGTAATTGGGGCTTACCTAGGAGACGAACTTTTGGTTCGCAGCCTACCGTTTCGAAAGAAGAGACGGGAGCAGTATTTGCGATTCAATCCAATATTCTGAATCGATTCAGATTCAAATTCAACCGACAAAAAATTGAATCTTGAATTTGGTTCAATTGAATCTGAATCGAAAATTGAATTAATTCAAGTAAATTTAGATTCAAATTCAAACATAGGAATATGTTAACAACAGTACTTGTTCTCATACTCTGAACAACGGACATATCGAGAGACATATCATAAAACTAGGATAGATTTTTAAAGAATAAGATGTTCCAATAGAGTATCACTACGGCGGGCAGTTAAAACAAGTGCAGCTATACCAGGCTACACTAAAAAGCCGTTCAACTTGGAATAAAGTTGAATTAATTCAATATTTTCCAAAAATCGATTCAAGATTCAAAATTCAACAAATTCCACAATTTGAATCGATTCAGATTCAAATTCAACAATATTTGAATCGATTCATGAATTAATTCGACATTGAATTGGCAAACACTGGACGGAAGAATCTAAAAGTTCGTATAACTCTGTTACGCCATCATTGCCGAAGGGAATAAAATTTATGGAATATTCGCGCAATTTTCGGACAGATAAGAAATTAGTTATCATTTGCTTCGCAACGTAGCGAGTGCCATGAAAAGAATTTTTCATCTTGCCGCCAGCGTCCTCATACAAAAAAGCTGACGAAGCCCAAGGCGCTCCCCAATTACTAACGCTTTCTACGACATGCATTAAAATATGTACATTATAGTTAACATGTTCTTCCGCATATAGATGCAAAATTTCTCCCACAAATTTGTAAATTAGTAGTTGCGCTTGCTTTACATCTTCTTCGCTTATTGTTTTCTGCAATAGTAACCGAAACGCATTGACTAATAAAAGCCAGTGCTTGTAGTAAACTGGTGCTAATACTTCTTTTAAAACTACAGGGGAGTAAAATAGTAAAAAGTTACGGAATTCACTTGGTTTCCACAGGTGAAAATATCGTTCTAAAGAGCGATATAATCGGCGAATCTCACTTGGTGGTTTAACAGCACTAAGTAAATTATCAATTTTACTTGGATCTTTCATGAAGTATGGTTTCTTTGGAGATTGGAGCCACATTTTCAGGAATTGGAACACAACTCCAAGTAGAACACAATGCATGTAATCGGGGATCATTCCAAGGATGGTGTTGAAGCCTGGAATAAGGTGCAGCATGCTGGGTCCTTTTACACCATTAATGGCACTGGACGAATGGACAGCATCCTCGGCTTCTCCTAAAGTTTCTTCATGCGTCCTTTTATCTGGTAAAGGTAATTCGAGTAAATAAACGCGCTTTTCTCCGCCAAGCGTTCCGTCTTTTCTTTCTTTTAGGACCGTTTTCCCGGGATGTTTGCAATAATCGCAGCCAGACTCTCCGTTAAATTGTTTTTTGTTAGTAAGCATGGCACGTGCCGGAGCATCGGCAATTCCAATTGGAAATAGGACCTACAATATTTAGGAGAATACTACGTTTAATTCCAGTAATGGCATTAATATTGATTATAAAGTACCTTGCTTTTCATTTTTATTCCTGATTTATGGTTCCATTCAAATCCCTTTTCATATAACGACTGAACTTCGTTAACGAATGGTAGGAAAAACGTGTCGGGTAAAGGTTTTTTTGGTCCGAACCACAAACCGCACAGAACGATATGTTTCCCTTTATGCTGGAAGCCCAGTTCATTAATAGAACAGAATATGGGCCAAATATCAAAGTGATTTGAATTTTGGACGCGTACTCCATCGGTATTGAATGTCATAGTGAAGTTGGCACCGGATCTTAAAAAACTCTGTAGACGTCGGTAGCAGTTGCCGGTCCATGTTTCAGATTTTAAACATTCTTCATGTGACCAGTTGTTGGATGTAACTGTCTTCATAATTATTTCCCAAACATTGGTCGTTTGCAGCATGTCTCGCAGCTGGTGTTCAATAGGAGTGTAAAGAAAATAGCAGCTATTTTTTTCGCACTCATCTTCCGAGTACCTAATTTGGCAACTATTACAGCGGTACGACGACTTCTTTTTCTGTTTTTTTTTACGCCAAGATACCCAATGCACTCTTTGCAATAAAAATGGATCGAAAAGTCTTCATTTTTTTCGAGATTCGAAATATTTAATCTCTTCTACAACAGAAAAGGGTTTTTGGCACACATTCTGGAATAATCGTTGTCAATAATTTTATCAAATCCGAAAGTCATGTTTTTGTTAGATTATGGCGAATGAATAATGCAAATAGCAACGAAAGTAGCTGCCCAGTTGTTACATCTAGGCCTGGAAATATGTTTGTGTTCCCATCTTCGATTAAATTGGCCAAGTTTTCTTCCTTCGTATAGTCTGTATTATTGTTTCCCTGCGAAATATAAAATTGTAATCAGTTTTACATCACGTTATGATACGAGTTACAAGATGCGTACGTTTTGACTGTGGTCATCATGAGCAGCAGTACCAGTATCACTCATTGAAGGTTCGTTACGATCATCATCATCATTAGAAATTTCGTCTGAATTGCTATGATTATCAACATACGACGACGACGATTCAGACATTTCTTCATCGGTAGGAATACGTACATCGGAATCTTGACAATCCAACTCACCGTTTACTTCATCTGTTAACATTTAAAATGAGAAAAATGGAGTTACAAGAGCAATATAATAGTAAGGTTAAAAAATTTTTACTCGAAGAAGTGTGATGAATAACATCAGGCGGTGCATCAGGTTCATCCTGCGTCTGGCTGTCCCTATTGCTATTTAAATCAACCACAGATTTTACAGTACGTTTCTTCTTCTGGTAAGGTTCACAATCTTTCCCAGCCTTTAACCAACGTCTTAAAGTAGATTCAGGGACGACAATCTTGCTTTGAATATTGTCTTGGCGGCGGGCACCATCACCGGCATCACTGCTGGCATATTCGTACATTTTGTAATTGCTCGGTCTGCCTTCCATCTTCACTTGAAAAAAGATAACTAAAAACGATTGTATCTTAAATATATTATCGGGCCACACAGAATTAAAACTGCTGTCGAATAGCAGAAGCCCTATCCCGTATGTTTGTCACAACTCTCAAGTAAACAAAACACGGTTGCCAATATTTTCTTCAAAATCATTGTAATTTTAAGCATTACATAAATAAAAGTATGAACCAATATTATAAAACTATTACGAAATAAATTCATTTGGAATTACAAGATCGTTCTTTTATAAGTATTGGCCTTTAAAACATTACTTCAAATCAGGTCCATGACCAAAGTCAAATCGTGCAACGCTGTTACATCTAGAAGTTTGACGGCTTGCTCAAAAGTATAATGCTTAAGTAAAAGTATAATACTAATATAGAGGTAGTGTCCATTAGGATATTGAAGTGTAAAATCCTATACACCATGCATGTTCTGTGCATGAAACGTTACTTTACAAAAAGGTGGTGTGGAATAGATGTATATAATCTTTAAATTTATTGTTATTTCAGAAAATCAAATGTGGCTGCGGGATGTAATGCGAAAATACATTTCCAAAGACATAGACTTGGATAATATTGCTGTCATTAGAAGACAAATAATGGATCTAAGCAACGATAACAGCAACTATGAAGATTTATCGTCTTTGCTAATGTCACAGGTGTCAACGTCAACCGAGTTTCAAGTTCAAAGTACAACGAAATCAGGCAGGAGCATCAAGCCAACAGAAAAGGTGAAGGCTGCCGTACAACGGCACGCCAAGAAGAAGCAGGTCGTTATGGACGAGCAGAAAGACGATGCTACCGATTGTGGTGACACTGCTGCCGCAGGCATACCCAAAAAGAAGAAGTCGAAAAAGGCAGTAGTGTGTGAAAGGAACGAGCTTTTGATGAAGAAATTGCACAACTTTAACAACAATGACAAGGGTGAGGGATATAGCGCATCAGTAACAAACAATTTAATTAAAAGGTTTATTCTACAGTTGCAGCTTTCTCCTGATGTATCCACAACACAGAATGCGCCAACCGGCGAAGCGGACATCAACACGAAAAGAGATTTGCAGTCAGCTCGAGCCATCTTGCCCGCTGAAGATACCGTTGAGAGTAAAACCTCGACTCTTCTTGAAATATTAAAAACCAATTTGGTAAAGTATTTAGCCAGAATTTAGAGATATATCACATGTAATTTATTGTTAACTCGTCATCAGTCCAATTCAGAGGAAGAACAATTAAGAGATTCTCTTGGAAATAAACTTTTGCAACCACCGGAATTGCCGTGTTGCGAAAAATGTCAAATGTTAGGTGATCTCGAAATGTTCGTGAGGTGTCCAAAACGATTGATATTGAATACAATGCATCCGACACTGATCGTCTGGAAGAAGCGAGTTGCGACGAGAAGAAAGAAAGCATCAAGAACATTAAAGAAACGAAGGGAGAAACTAGTACGAAGAAGAAAGAAACGCTTTTTAAGAAGACTGAAAAAACAAAGGAAGAAATTGACGTGGAGATGAATCAAAACGTGTTTAAGAAGATACATACAAAGAAACAAAAGAAGAGTCGCCGGTAGCTGCGAAAATCGTAAAAGAAGAAAAGAAGCAAAGGAACTTACCGAAATTAAACATTAAAGAAATTGCGGACGGCATCAGTACTGAACAAGAAATGTCCAAATTTGTTGCTAAACTTATGTCTAGTCTATTCTCAACATCATACATGGCTAGTCATAAGATGACCACCAAAGGAGGCGATTCCAAAGATACAATGGATCCAAAGCAGGTTCAGGAAATCGTAAGCATAACCAAAAAGAAATACGAAAGCTCTAAAGTGCCTGCGATTCATCTTGCAATTAGAAACAAATTGAACAACGCAACGAAGGCAGTACTTGTTTCGAAGGCTAAAAAGTCGCAGAAGTAAGCTGACCAAATTTTTTTATCTTGTTTCCGTTTCTATTCAACTTTATTTCGGTGATATCACACATACTAAGTTTTAGAGTTAGTTCGATTTTTTGTTTGTGGTTACGAATTATGACATTGAATAAACGAATTATATTCATTTTATTTATTCTTTGAAGCTTACGTTACTTCTAGGTTTGTTAACTACGTAGTAATCCGACGATCTACTACGTGGTATACTATGTGGTTACAAAATAACTACGTAGATTTACCATGTAGTAATACTACGTGGTTCTACGTGGTTTTTATGGTAAAAAAACGTAGTTAACTACGAGGTTAACTACGAGGTTAACTACGTGGTAGTGATTGAAATACCACGTAGTTAACAGTGGTAGTGATTGAAACACCACGTAGTTACCATCCTAAAATTGGCGCAGTTACTACATGGTAAAAGTTACGAAGTTTTACTACGTGGTTAACTACGTAAAATTTTTACCTGGGTTTAAACTACCTTGACACTGAATATTCTTTCTTGCCAAATTTCAATAAAACTATGTTGCGAATTTTATGGCTGAACTTTCACGTGTTGTGATTTTAAGCACCCACCCCAGGGAGGGACTTTCATCCAAACTTGTTACTTCACGCGTATTTTGGGGGAATGCGGATTTCATTTTAGGGACGAATAATTGAGTTATATGCCGAAATAGCTCAGTTGGGAGAGCGTTAGACTGAAGATCTAAAGGTCCCTGGTTCGATCCCGGGTTTCGGCAACCATCCCATATGGTCTAGTGGCTAGGATACCTGGCTTTCACCCAGGAGGCTCGGGTTCGATTCCCGGTATGGGAACCAAAAATCCTCGATAGTATAGTGGTCAGTATCCCCGCCTGTCACGCGGGAGACCGGGGTTCAATTCCCCGTCGGGGAGGTCAATATTTTTGCCGAACAAGGACTTAAAGTTGTGTGGTAATGCTGGAATTCCCAAGTCTCGTGCTGCCTTGGTGCTAGATCAGAAGGATACATAGTCTCATTCGGACTTAAGACTTTCTCTCCCAATAATACTGTAGTATTTATTTTACAAAGTTATATTTAAAACACCCCTGATGCACCTCACAGGTTGCAAATGGTATGAGCCTAGCTAATGTATTGGGATAAGAGACGTACAGGTTTTGCATTACAATATATGTTCCTTCACTAAGATTCCAAACGCGGGGCGACGCTTTTCTAACTCAAAATCTGTGATCGGCGTTTCTGAGTCCCCGTGGTTTGTCCTTACTCCTTCAGGCTTTTCACATCGCATTACTTCCGCAACCAAGACCTCGTTTATGTTGAGTTAAAGACTGGATTCCCTACTTGCGTGTGTATTCTTGTGAGTTTATTGTCAGAATTGTTGAAAACTTGTATGCAGACTTGGTAGTAGACTTTCTTGCAGCTTGAAAGGCACATTTTCAAACCTTATTCAAATGCCTAAAATTACAAATTGAAGTTTCGCAAAAGAAATTGCTTATTGGAGATGCAGGGTATCGATCCCCGTACTTCTCGCATGCTAAGCGAGCGCTCTACCATCTGAGCTACATCCCCATTTCAGCAAGTGCTCCTTTAGAGCCGGGCTCATCCGGGAATTGAACCCGGGACCTCTCGCACCCTAAGCGAGAATCATACCACTAGACCAATGAGCCACGTCTATTATACCTTCCCCTAATTCCCGCGGGCCAGAACTCGATTAATTGAAATTCTGCAGAAAATCTGTGATTGGCTGAGGCTCAGTGCTGCTTGTAAGTTGCCTACGGCGGTGTTTCACGTGTTATGATTTTATGCCCCCACCCCCAAGACAACGTTTCCTATGTGGACGAGAAAGGGGCCTAGGGGAAGGGTATACAAAGGACTTTCATCCAAACTTGTTAATTCACGCGTATTTTGGGGGAATGCGGATTTCATTTTAGGGACGAATAATTGAGTTATATGCCGAAATAGCTCAGTTGGGAGAGCGTTAGACTGAAGATCTAAAGGTCCCTGGTTCGATCCCGGGTTTCGGCAACCATCCCATATGGTCTAGTGGCTAGGATACCTGGCTTTCACCCAGGAGGCTCGGGTTCGATTCCCGGTATGGGAACCAAAAATCCTCGATAGTATAGTGGTCAGTATCCCCGCCTGTCACGCGGGAGACCGGGGTTCAATTCCCCGTCGGGGAGGTCAGTTTTTTTGCCGAACAAGGACTTAAAGTTGTGTGGTAATGCTGGAATTCCCAAGTCTCGTGCTGCCTTGGTGCTAGATCAGAAGGATACATAGTCTCATTCGGACTTAAGACTTTCTCTCCCAATAATACTGTAGTATCTATTTTACAAAGTTATATTTAAAACACCCCTGATGCACCTCACAGGTTGCAAATGGTATGAGCCTAGCTAATGTATTGGGATAAGAGACGTACAGGTTTTGCATTACAATATATGTTCCTTCACTAAGATTCCAAACGCGGGGCGACGCTTTTCTAACTCAAAATCTGTGATCGGCGTTTCTGAGTCCCCGTGGTTTGTCCTTACTCCTTCAGGCTTTTCACATCGCATTACTTCCGCAACCAAGACCTCGTTTATGTTGAGTTAAAGACTGGATTCCCTACTTGCGTGTGTATTCTTGTGAGTTTATTGTCAGAATTGTTGAAAACTTGTATGCAGACTTGGTAGTAGACTTTCTTGCAGCTTGAAAGGCACATTTTCAAACCTTATTCAAATGCCTAAAATTACAAATTGAAGTTTCGCAAAAGAAATTGCTTACTGGAGATGCAGGGTATCGATCCCCGTACTTCTCGCATGCTAAGCGAGCGCTCTACCATCTGAGCTACATCCCCATTTCAGCAAGTGCTCCTTTAGAGCCGGGCTCATCCGGGAATTGAACCCGGGACCTCTCGCACCCTAAGCGAGAATCATACCACTAGACCAATGAGCCACGTCTATTATACCTTCCCTAATTCCCGCGGGCCAGAACTCGATTAATTGAAGTTCTGCAGAAAATCTGTGATTGGCTGAGGCTCAGTGCTGCTTGTAAGTTGCCTACGGCGGTGTTTCACGTGTTATGATTTTATGCCCCCACCCCCAAGACAACGTTTCCTATGTGGACGAGAAAGGGGCCTAGGGGAAGGGTATACAAAGGACTTTCATCCAAACTTGTTAATTCACGCGTATTTTGGGGGAATGCGGATTTCATTTTAGGGACGAATAATTGAGTTATATGCCGAAATAGCTCAGTTGGGAGAGCGTTAGACTGAAGATCTAAAGGTCCCTGGTTCGATCCCGGGTTTCGGCAACCATCCCATATGGTCTAGTGGCTAGGATACCTGGCTTTCACCCAGGAGGCTCGGGTTCGATTCCCGGTATGGGAACCAAAAATCCTCGATAGTATAGTGGTCAGTATCCCCGCCTGTCACGCGGGAGACCGGGGTTCAATTCCCCGTCGGGGAGGTCAATTTTTTTGCCGAACAAGGACTTAAAGTTGTGTGGTAATGCTGGAATTCCCAAGTCTCGTGCTGCCTTGGTGCTAGATCAGAAGGATACATAGTCTCATTCGGACTTAAGACTTTCTCTCCCAATAATACTGTAGTATCTATTTTACAAAGTTATATTTAAAACACCCCTGATGCACCTCACAGGTTGCAAATGGTATGAGCCTAGCTAATGTATTGGGATAAGAGACGTACAGGTTTTGCATTACAATATATGTTCCTTCACTAAGATTCCAAACGCGGGGCGACGCTTTTCTAACTCAAAATCTGTGATCGGCGTTTCTGAGTCCCCGTGGTTTGTCCTTACTCCTTCAGGCTTTTCACATCGCATTACTTCCGCAACCAAGACCTCGTTTATGTTGAGTTAAAGACTGGATTCCCTACTTGCGTGTGTATTCTTGTGAGTTTATTGTCAGAATTGTTGAAAACTTGTATGCAGACTTGGTAGTAGACTTTCTTGCAGCTTGAAAGGCACATTTTCAAACCTTATTCAAATGCCTAAAATTACAAATTGAAGTTTCGCAAAAGAAATTGCTTACTGGAGATGCAGGGTATCGATCCCCGTACTTCTCGCATGCTAAGCGAGCGCTCTACCATCTGAGCTACATCCCCATTTCAGCAAGTGCTCCTTTAGAGCCGGGCTCATCCGGGAATTGAACCCGGGACCTCTCGCACCCTAAGCGAGAATCATACCACTAGACCAATGAGCCACGTCTATTATACCTTCCCTAATTCCCGCGGGCCAGAACTCGATTAATTGAAATTCTGCAGAAAATCTGTGATTGGCTGAGGCTCAGTGCTGCTTGTAAGTTGCCTACGGCGGTGTTTCACGTGTTATGATTTTATGCCCCCACCCCCAAGACAACGTTTCCTATGTGGACGAGAAAGGGGCCTAGGGGAAGGGTATACAAAGGACTTTCATCCAAACTTGTTAATTCACGCGTATTTTGGGGGAATGCGGATTTCATTTTAGGGACGAATAATTGAGTTATATGCCGAAATAGCTCAGTTGGGAGAGCGTTAGACTGAAGATCTAAAGGTCCCTGGTTCGATCCCGGGTTTCGGCAACCATCCCATATGGTCTAGTGGCTAGGATACCTGGCTTTCACCCAGGAGGCTCGGGTTCGATTCCCGGTATGGGAACCAAAAATCCTCGATAGTATAGTGGTCAGTATCCCCGCCTGTCACGCGGGAGACCGGGGTTCAATTCCCCGTCGGGGAGGTCAATTTTTTTGCCGAACAAGGACTTAAAGTTGTGTGGTAATGCTGGAATTCCCAAGTCTCGTGCTGCCTTGGTGCTAGATCAGAAGGATACATAGTCTCATTCGGACTTAAGACTTTCTCTCCCAATAATACTGTAGTATTTATTTTACAAAGTTATATTTAAAACACCCCTGATGCACCTCACAGGTTGCAAATGGTATGAGCCTAGCTAATGTATTGGGATAAGAGACGTACAGGTTTTGCATTACAATATATGTTCCTTCACTAAGATTCCAAACGCGGGGCGACGCTTTTCTAACTCAAAATCTGTGATCGGCGTTTCTGAGTCCCCGTGGTTTGTCCTTACTCCTTCAGGCTTTTCACATCGCATTACTTCCGCAACCAAGACCTCGTTTATGTTGAGTTAAAGACTGGATTCCCTACTTGCGTGTGTATTCTTGTGAGTTTATTGTCAGAATTGTTGAAAACTTGTATGCAGACTTGGTAGTAGACTTTCTTGCAGCTTGAAAGGCACATTTTCAAACCTTATTCAAATGCCTAAAATTACAAATTGAAGTTTCGCAAAAGAAATTGCTTACTGGAGATGCAGGGTATCGATCCCCGTACTTCTCGCATGCTAAGCGAGCGCTCTACCATCTGAGCTACATCCCCATTTCAGCAAGTGCTCCTTTAGAGCCGGGCTCATCCGGGAATTGAACCCGGGACCTCTCGCACCCTAAGCGAGAATCATACCACTAGACCAATGAGCCACGTCTATTATACCTTCCCCTAATTCCCGCGGGCCAGAACTCGATTAATTGAAATTCTGCAGAAAATCTGTGATTGGCTGAGGCTCAGTGCTGCTTGTAAGTTGCCTACGGCGGTGTTTCACGTGTTATGATTTTATGCCCCCACCCCCAAGACAACGTTTCCTATGTGGACGAGAAAGGGGCCTAGGGGAAGGGTATACAAAGGACTTTCATCCAAACTTGTTAATTCACGCGTATTTTGGGGGAATGCGGATTTCATTTTAGGGACGAATAATTGAGTTATATGCCGAAATAGCTCAGTTGGGAGAGCGTTAGACTGAAGATCTAAAGGTCCCTGGTTCGATCCCGGGTTTCGGCAACCATCCCATATGGTCTAGTGGCTAGGATACCTGGCTTTCACCCAGGAGGCTCGGGTTCGATTCCCGGTATGGGAACCAAAAATCCTCGATAGTATAGTGGTCAGTATCCCCGCCTGTCACGCGGGAGACCGGGGTTCAATTCCCCGTCGGGGAGGTCAATTTTTTTGCCGAACAAGGACTTAAAGTTGTGTGGTAATGCTGGAATTCCCAAGTCTCGTGCTGCCTTGGTGCTAGATCAGAAGGATACATAGTCTCATTCGGACTTAAGACTTTCTCTCCCAATAATACTGTAGTATTTATTTTACAAAGTTATATTTAAAACACCCCTGATGCACCTCACAGGTTGCAAATGGTATGAGCCTAGCTAATGTATTGGGATAAGAGACGTACAGGTTTTGCATTACAATATATGTTCCTTCACTAAGATTCCAAACGCGGGGCGACGCTTTTCTAACTCAAAATCTGTGATCGGCGTATCTGAGTCCCCGTGGTTTGTCCTTACTCCTTCAGGCTTTTCACATCGCATTACTTCCGCAACCAAGACCTCGTTTATGTTGAGTTAAAGACTGGATTCCCTACTTGCGTGTGTATTCTTGTGAGTTTATTGTCAGAATTGTTGAAAACTTGTATGCAGACTTGGTAGTAGACTTTCTTGCAGCTTGAAAGGCACATTTTCAAACCTTATTCAAATGCCTAAAATTACAAATTGAAGTTTCGCAAAAGAAATTGCTTACTGGAGATGCAGGGTATCGATCCCCGTACTTCTCGCATGCTAAGCGAGCGCTCTACCATCTGAGCTACATCCCCATTTCAGCAAGTGCTCCTTTAGAGCCGGGCTCATCCGGGAATTGAACCCGGGACCTCTCGCACCCTAAGCGAGAATCATACCACTAGACCAATGAGCCACGTCTATTATACCTTCCCCTAATTCCCGCGGGCCAGAACTCGATTAATTGAAATTCTGCAGAAAATCTGTGATTGGCTGAGGCTCAGTGCTGCTTGTAAGTTGCCTACGGCGGTGTTTCACGTGTTATGATTTTATGCCCCCACCCCCAAGACAACGTTTCCTATGTGGACGAGAAAGGGGCCTAGGGGAAGGGTATACAAAGGACTTTCATCCAAACTTGTTAATTCACGCGTATTTTGGGGGAATGCGGATTTCATTTTAGGGACGAATAATTGAGTTATATGCCGAAATAGCTCAGTTGGGAGAGCGTTAGACTGAAGATCTAAAGGTCCCTGGTTCGATCCCGGGTTTCGGCAACCATCCCATATGGTCTAGTGGCTAGGATACCTGGCTTTCACCCAGGAGGCTCGGGTTCGATTCCCGGTATGGGAACCAAAAATCCTCGATAGTATAGTGGTCAGTATCCCCGCCTGTCACGCGGGAGACCGGGGTTCAATTCCCCGTCGGGGAGGTCAATTTTTTGCCGAACAAGGACTTAAAGTTGTGTGGTAATGCTGGAATTCCCAAGTCTCGTGCTGCCTTGGTGCTAGATCAGAAGGATACATAGTCTCATTCGGACTTAAGACTTTCTCTCCCAATAATACTGTAGTATTTATTTTACAAAGTTATATTTAAAACACCCCTGATGCACCTCACAGGTTGCAAATGGTATGAGCCTAGCTAATGTATTGGGATAAGAGACGTACAGGTTTTGCATTACAATATATGTTCCTTCACTAAGATTCCAAACGCGGGGCGACGCTTTTCTAACTCAAAATCTGTGATCGGCGTATCTGAGTCCCCGTGGTTTGTCCTTACTCCTTCAGGCTTTTCACATCGCATTACTTCCGCAACCAAGACCTCGTTTATGTTGAGTTAAAGACTGGATTCCCTACTTGCGTGTGTATTCTTGTGAGTTTATTGTCAGAATTGTTGAAAACTTGTATGCAGACTTGGTAGTAGACTTTCTTGCAGCTTGAAAGGCACATTTTCAAACCTTATTCAAATGCCTAAAATTACAAATTGAAGTTTCGCAAAAGAAATTGCTTACTGGAGATGCAGGGTATCGATCCCCGTACTTCTCGCATGCTAAGCGAGCGCTCTACCATCTGAGCTACATCCCCATTTCAGCAAGTGCTCCTTTAGAGCCGGGCTCATCCGGGAATTGAACCCGGGACCTCTCGCACCCTAAGCGAGAATCATACCACTAGACCAATGAGCCACGTCTATTATACCTTCCCCTAATTCCCGCGGGCCAGAACTCGATTAATTGAAATTCTGCAGAAAATCTGTGATTGGCTGAGGCTCAGTGCTGCTTGTAAGTTGCCTACGGCGGTGTTTCACGTGTTATGATTTTATGCCCCCACCCCCAAGACAACGTTTCCTATGTGGACGAGAAAGGGGCCTAGGGGAAGGGTATACAAAGGACTTTCATCCAAACTTGTTAATTCACGCGTATTTTGGGGGAATGCGGATTTCATTTTAGGGACGAATAATTGAGTTATATGCCGAAATAGCTCAGTTGGGAGAGCGTTAGACTGAAGATCTAAAGGTCCCTGGTTCGATCCCGGGTTTCGGCAACCATCCCATATGGTCTAGTGGCTAGGATACCTGGCTTTCACCCAGGAGGCTCGGGTTCGATTCCCGGTATGGGAACCAAAAATCCTCGATAGTATAGTGGTCAGTATCCCCGCCTGTCACGCGGGAGACCGGGGTTCAATTCCCCGTCGGGGAGGTCAATTTTTTTGCCGAACAAGGACTTAAAGTTGTGTGGTAATGCTGGAATTCCCAAGTCTCGTGCTGCCTTGGTGCTAGATCAGAAGGATACATAGTCTCATTCGGACTTAAGACTTTCTCTCCCAATAATACTGTAGTATTTATTTTACAAAGTTATATTTAAAACACCCCTGATGCACCTCACAGGTTGCAAATGGTATGAGCCTAGCTAATGTATTGGGATAAGAGACGTACAGGTTTTGCATTACAATATATGTTCCTTCACTAAGATTCCAAACGCGGGGCGACGCTTTTCTAACTCAAAATCTGTGATCGGCGTATCTGAGTCCCCGTGGTTTGTCCTTACTCCTTCAGGCTTTTCACATCGCATTACTTCCGCAACCAAGACCTCGTTTATGTTGAGTTAAAGACTGGATTCCCTACTTGCGTGTGTATTCTTGTGAGTTTATTGTCAGAATTGTTGAAAACTTGTATGCAGACTTGGTAGTAGACTTTCTTGCAGCTTGAAAGGCACATTTTCAAACCTTATTCAAATGCCTAAAATTACAAATTGAAGTTTCGCAAAAGAAATTGCTTACTGGAGATGCAGGGTATCGATCCCCGTACTTCTCGCATGCTAAGCGAGCGCTCTACCATCTGAGCTACATCCCCATTTCAGCAAGTGCTCCTTTAGAGCCGGGCTCATCCGGGAATTGAACCCGGGACCTCTCGCACCCTAAGCGAGAATCATACCACTAGACCAATGAGCCACGTCTATTATACCTTCCCCTAATTCCCGCGGGCCAGAACTCGATTAATTGAAATTCTGCAGAAAATCTGTGATTGGCTGAGGCTCAGTGCTGCTTGTAAGTTGCCTACGGCGGTGTTTCACGTGTTATGATTTTATGCCCCCACCCCCAAGACAACGTTTCCTATGTGGACGAGAAAGGGGCCTAGGGGAAGGGTATACAAAGGACTTTCATCCAAACTTGTTAATTCACGCGTATTTTGGGGGAATGCGGATTTCATTTTAGGGACGAATAATTGAGTTATATGCCGAAATAGCTCAGTTGGGAGAGCGTTAGACTGAAGATCTAAAGGTCCCTGGTTCGATCCCGGGTTTCGGCAACCATCCCATATGGTCTAGTGGCTAGGATACCTGGCTTTCACCCAGGAGGCTCGGGTTCGATTCCCGGTATGGGAACCAAAAATCCTCGATAGTATAGTGGTCAGTATCCCCGCCTGTCACGCGGGAGACCGGGGTTCAATTCCCCGTCGGGGAGGTCAATTTTTTTGCCGAACAAGGACTTAAAGTTGTGTGGTAATGCTGGAATTCCCAAGTCTCGTGCTGCCTTGGTGCTAGATCAGAAGGATACATAGTCTCATTCGGACTTAAGACTTTCTCTCCCAATAATACTGTAGTATTTATTTTACAAAGTTATATTTAAAACACCCCTGATGCACCTCACAGGTTGCAAATGGTATGAGCCTAGCTAATGTATTGGGATAAGAGACGTACAGGTTTTGCATTACAATATATGTTCCTTCACTAAGATTCCAAACGCGGGGCGACGCTTTTCTAACTCAAAATCTGTGATCGGCGTATCTGAGTCCCCGTGGTTTGTCCTTACTCCTTCAGGCTTTTCACATCGCATTACTTCCGCAACCAAGACCTCGTTTATGTTGAGTTAAAGACTGGATTCCCTACTTGCGTGTGTATTCTTGTGAGTTTATTGTCAGAATTGTTGAAAACTTGTATGCAGACTTGGTAGTAGACTTTCTTGCAGCTTGAAAGGCACATTTTCAAACCTTATTCAAATGCCTAAAATTACAAATTGAAGTTTCGCAAAAGAAATTGCTTACTGGAGATGCAGGGTATCGATCCCCGTACTTCTCGCATGCTAAGCGAGCGCTCTACCATCTGAGCTACATCCCCATTTCAGCAAGTGCTCCTTTAGAGCCGGGCTCATCCGGGAATTGAACCCGGGACCTCTCGCACCCTAAGCGAGAATCATACCACTAGACCAATGAGCCACGTCTATTATACCTTCCCCTAATTCCCGCGGGCCAGAACTCGATTAATTGAAATTCTGCAGAAAATCTGTGATTGGCTGAGGCTCAGTGCTGCTTGTAAGTTGCCTACGGCGGTGTTTCACGTGTTATGATTTTATGCCCCCACCCCCAAGACAACGTTTCCTATGTGGACGAGAAAGGGGCCTAGGGGAAGGGTATACAAAGGACTTTCATCCAAACTTGTTAATTCACGCGTATTTTGGGGGAATGCGGATTTCATTTTAGGGACGAATAATTGAGTTATATGCCGAAATAGCTCAGTTGGGAGAGCGTTAGACTGAAGATCTAAAGGTCCCTGGTTCGATCCCGGGTTTCGGCAACCATCCCATATGGTCTAGTGGCTAGGATACCTGGCTTTCACCCAGGAGGCTCGGGTTCGATTCCCGGTATGGGAACCAAAAATCCTCGATAGTATAGTGGTCAGTATCCCCGCCTGTCACGCGGGAGACCGGGGTTCAATTCCCCGTCGGGGAGGTCAATTTTTTTGCCGAACAAGGACTTAAAGTTGTGTGGTAATGCTGGAATTCCCAAGTCTCGTGCTGCCTTGGTGCTAGATCAGAAGGATACATAGTCTCATTCGGACTTAAGACTTTCTCTCCCAATAATACTGTAGTATTTATTTTACAAAGTTATATTTAAAACACCCCTGATGCACCTCACAGGTTGCAAATGGTATGAGCCTAGCTAATGTATTGGGATAAGAGACGTACAGGTTTTGCATTACAATATATGTTCCTTCACTAAGATTCCAAACGCGGGGCGACGCTTTTCTAACTCAAAATCTGTGATCGGCGTATCTGAGTCCCCGTGGTTTGTCCTTACTCCTTCAGGCTTTTCACATCGCATTACTTCCGCAACCAAGACCTCGTTTATGTTGAGTTAAAGACTGGATTCCCTACTTGCGTGTGTATTCTTGTGAGTTTATTGTCAGAATTGTTGAAAACTTGTATGCAGACTTGGTAGTAGACTTTCTTGCAGCTTGAAAGGCACATTTTCAAACCTTATTCAAATGCCTAAAATTACAAATTGAAGTTTCGCAAAAGAAATTGCTTACTGGAGATGCAGGGTATCGATCCCCGTACTTCTCGCATGCTAAGCGAGCGCTCTACCATCTGAGCTACATCCCCATTTCAGCAAGTGCTCCTTTAGAGCCGGGCTCATCCGGGAATTGAACCCGGGACCTCTCGCACCCTAAGCGAGAATCATACCACTAGACCAATGAGCCACGTCTATTATACCTTCCCCTAATTCCCGCGGGCCAGAACTCGATTAATTGAAATTCTGCAGAAAATCTGTGATTGGCTGAGGCTCAGTGCTGCTTGTAAGTTGCCTACGGCGGTGTTTCACGTGTTATGATTTTATGCCCCCACCCCCAAGACAACGTTTCCTATGTGGACGAGAAAGGGGCCTAGGGGAAGGGTATACAAAGGACTTTCATCCAAACTTGTTAATTCACGCGTATTTTGGGGGAATGCGGATTTCATTTTAGGGACGAATAATTGAGTTATATGCCGAAATAGCTCAGTTGGGAGAGCGTTAGACTGAAGATCTAAAGGTCCCTGGTTCGATCCCGGGTTTCGGCAACCATCCCATATGGTCTAGTGGCTAGGATACCTGGCTTTCACCCAGGAGGCTCGGGTTCGATTCCCGGTATGGGAACCAAAAATCCTCGATAGTATAGTGGTCAGTATCCCCGCCTGTCACGCGGGAGACCGGGGTTCAATTCCCCGTCGGGGAGGTCAATTTTTTTGCCGAACAAGGACTTAAAGTTGTGTGGTAATGCTGGAATTCCCAAGTCTCGTGCTGCCTTGGTGCTAGATCAGAAGGATACATAGTCTCATTCGGACTTAAGACTTTCTCTCCCAATAATACTGTAGTATTTATTTTACAAAGTTATATTTAAAACACCCCTGATGCACCTCACAGGTTGCAAATGGTATGAGCCTAGCTAATGTATTGGGATAAGAGACGTACAGGTTTTGCATTACAATATATGTTCCTTCACTAAGATTCCAAACGCGGGGCGACGCTTTTCTAACTCAAAATCTGTGATCGGCGTATCTGAGTCCCCGTGGTTTGTCCTTACTCCTTCAGGCTTTTCACATCGCATTACTTCCGCAACCAAGACCTCGTTTATGTTGAGTTAAAGACTGGATTCCCTACTTGCGTGTGTATTCTTGTGAGTTTATTGTCAGAATTGTTGAAAACTTGTATGCAGACTTGGTAGTAGACTTTCTTGCAGCTTGAAAGGCACATTTTCAAACCTTATTCAAATGCCTAAAATTACAAATTGAAGTTTCGCAAAAGAAATTGCTTACTGGAGATGCAGGGTATCGATCCCCGTACTTCTCGCATGCTAAGCGAGCGCTCTACCATCTGAGCTACATCCCCATTTCAGCAAGTGCTCCTTTAGAGCCGGGCTCATCCGGGAATTGAACCCGGGACCTCTCGCACCCTAAGCGAGAATCATACCACTAGACCAATGAGCCACGTCTATTATACCTTCCCCTAATTCCCGCGGGCCAGAACTCGATTAATTGAAATTCTGCAGAAAATCTGTGATTGGCTGAGGCTCAGTGCTGCTTGTAAGTTGCCTACGGCGGTGTTTCACGTGTTATGATTTTATGCCCCCACCCCCAAGACAACGTTTCCTATGTGGACGAGAAAGGGGCCTAGGGGAAGGGTATACAAAGGACTTTCATCCAAACTTGTTAATTCACGCGTATTTTGGGGGAATGCGGATTTCATTTTAGGGACGAATAATTGAGTTATATGCCGAAATAGCTCAGTTGGGAGAGCGTTAGACTGAAGATCTAAAGGTCCCTGGTTCGATCCCGGGTTTCGGCAACCATCCCATATGGTCTAGTGGCTAGGATACCTGGCTTTCACCCAGGAGGCTCGGGTTCGATTCCCGGTATGGGAACCAAAAATCCTCGATAGTATAGTGGTCAGTATCCCCGCCTGTCACGCGGGAGACCGGGGTTCAATTCCCCGTCGGGGAGGTCAATTTTTTTGCCGAACAAGGACTTAAAGTTGTGTGGTAATGCTTTGCAAATGGTATGAGCCTAGCTAATGTATTGGGATAAGAGACGTACAGGTTTTGCATTACAATATATGTTCCTTCACTAAGATTCCAAACGCGGAGCGACGCTTTTCTAACTCAAAATCTGTGATCGGCGTTTCTGAGTCCCCGTGGTTTGTCCTTACTCCTTCAGGCTTTTCACATCGCATTACTTCCGCAACCAAGACCTCGTTTATGTTGAGTTAAAGACTGGATTCCCTACTTGCGTGTGTATTCTTGTGAGTTTATTGTCAGAATTGTTGAAAACTTGTATGCAGACTTGGTAGTAGACTTTCTTGCAGCTTGAAAGGCACATTTTCAAACCTTATTCAAATGCCTAAAATTACAAATTGAAGTTTCGCAAAAGAAATTGCTTACTGGAGATGCAGGGTATCGATCCCCGTACTTCTCGCATGCTAAGCGAGCGCTCTACCATCTGAGCTACATCCCCATTTCAGCAAGTGCTCCTTTAGAGCCGGGCTCATCCGGGAATTGAACCCGGGACCTCTCGCACCCTAAGCGAGAATCATACCACTAGACCAATGAGCCACGTCTCCATTATACCTTCCTCTAATTCCCGCGGGCCAGAACTCGATTAATTGAAATTCTGCAGAAAATCTGTGATTGGCTGAGGCTCAGTGCTGCTTGTAAGTTGCCTACGGCGGTGTTTCACGTGTTATGATTTTATGCCCCCACCCCCAAGACAACGTTTCCTATGTGGACGAGAAAGGGGCCTAGGGGACGGGTATACAAAGGACTTTCATCCAAACTTGTTAATTCACGTATTTTGGGGAATGCGGATTTCATTTTAGGGACGAATAATTGAGTTATATGCCGAAATAGCTCAGTTGGGAGAGCGTTAGACTGAAGATCTAAAGGTCCCTGGTTCGATCCCGGGTTTCGGCAACCATCCCATATGGTCTAGTGGCTAGGATACCTGGCTTTCATCCAGGAGGCTCGGGTTCGATTCCCGGTATGGGAACCAAAATCCTCGATAGTATAGTGGTCAGTATCCCCGCCTGTCACGCGGGAGACCGGGGTTCAATTCCCCGTCGGGGAGGTCAATTTTTTTGCCGAACAAGGACTTAAAGTTGTGTGGTAATGCTGGAATTCCCAAGTCTCGTGCTGCCTTGGTGCTAGATCAGAAGGATACATAGTCTCATTCGGACTTAAGACTTTCTCTCCCAATAATACTGTAGTATTTATTTTACAAAGTTATATTTAAAACACCCCTGATGCACCTCACAGGTTGCAAATGGTATGAGCCTAGCTAATGTATTGGGATAAGAGACGGCCAGGTTTTGCATTACAATATATGTTC